>CM031948.1:15888283-15960783 GCA_018749465.1 Paracanthobrama guichenoti | reverse complement strand
CATTTAGGATAAGACCAGAAGATAGTTGCAAGATTTTAAGGATACTAAATTTAAGAATAGTCATAGGTGAGGCTGAAATCTAATCCGTCATTCATAAAAAGAAAATATACACCTGCTCAAATGATTTATGTTTAATTCAAAGTGGTTAAAATAGCAAATAAAATGATACCATTAGTCGAAACATAGTCCACTTGTTCCCCAGCTTCTGCGGAGTTGATTTAATTTTGAAACACTTTACAAATTATTCAGTGCAATTAATTAATTTTTCAAAAAAGTCCCTCATGTAAAGCTGACCTTCGTATGTTTGACTCTTAAACCTTCTCAGACCTGATGACTGAAATGATGGATATGACGAGTGATCTAGTGGGATCAGGAATTCCTTTCTTGGAGTACCGTAGGTATGCTGAACGCATCTTTTTTCCTGGACATCGTGAGTCCCCACTTCACAGAGACCTAGACGTGCAGGAGTGTCGGCGGGCCACGGTGGAGCAGGGACTCATTCAGTTATCTAATCTCCTCAACAGCAAACTGTTCCTCACAAAGGTAGCTGAAATAATACCTTTTTCTCACTTTTGATCTATGAGATTTCTCTCCTAAATTTACCCATTACCTTATTCCCAACAGGAAACGTTTTAGAGTAAAAAAAACCCAGGCCCATTGTGTTTAATGGTGTTTAAACCAGGCTCATGGTGTTTAAACCAGGCCCATTTGTGATGCCACACACGAGTGTATTATCTGAGCTTAGAACATCTTTTAACATGACAGCATCTTATAATGCAATGCATAATAATGTATAATCTTATAATGTGTGTGGTGTGAGACTCTGAAAACAGCAAGACGTGACACAATGGCCACTTATGTGTACTGTACAGAGAGAACAACAGTTGAAAATAGCATAGATGACACTAAAATAGCAGAAACTGCCCCTTAATGCACATGGTCTGAATTTGGTAGTTTTAGAGAGGTCTGGGTTTGTTGCATATTGTTTCTGCAGACTCAAATGAAAGTTTTGGAAGAATCCAAAATGTTTGCAATTTTGACAAAATAAGAGGCATCATAAAAATGTAATTTTTGTTTTCTATTTCTACGTTTAGGATAAGACCAGAGGATAGTTACACGATTTTAAAGATTTACTAACAGCTTGCGTCAGCGCAAACCCTCTTTTGGCTAAAAAAAACTACTGTCAGGATTTCCTAAAAAGACACAGTGAAAAATTTGCGCTGAAAAGGCGTGGACAGAGTTATTTTTGCGGCTGACCTTATTGTATATGCATTTGTATGAGTTTCCCTTTCAGGAGCAGTATTTATAGGAGGAGAGTATTTAAATGAATCACGCAAGGTGATTTATTAATGTTTGCCCTCGTCAGTTTACTGGTGTTTGCTTCATTATTTACCACCCCAAAAAAGCACGTCTTAAACCAGACGCTAACTGGTAGATTGCTTTGGTCATTATGGAAATTATCTGAAAGCGTCTGTTGTTTAATTTCCGTGTCGTCGGTAGATCACGTGCGGAACTTTCCACTCCCAACAGCGCTATTTTGGAATTGCGCTCTCACGCTAATTTGGTAGTTTCAGAGGGGTCTGGGTTTGTAGCACATTTGTTTCTGCAGACAAATAATTCCCAAACTTTCATTTGAATCGAAGTTAACAAAATAAGGCAAAAAAGTCATTAAAAAATTTGCATTTTTGTTTTAGTACTGCCCTGAATATGATTCTGTAACACTTTATTTTACAGTGTCCTGTTACATGTACTTTCTATAGTAATAACAGTAACAAGCAACTAAACCTAAACCAGGCCTGAAGTACATATTGCTGATTTAAAATTAATTGGTACCTATTTATTTGTGTAAATGCACTGTAACAAGGATACCTTGTGAAAAATTTCACAAAACGGCTGTTTACATAGTAAACATGACAATATAACTGAACATACAAAAATGTCCACATTCAAAAATCAGATATGCTTGATTTTTAATACTGTCCTTACCTTGATCCACGACTGTTTTGTGATAGTTGTTCATGAGCCCCTAAATTATTAAAAAATCCAAGACCTGCTCTTTCTTTGGTTCACCAGCGTCTTCTGCATATTTAAACACTTTCCAACAGTGACTGATTTTGAAATTCATATTTTTACACTGAGGATAATTGAGGGACTCATACACAACTATTACAAAAGGTGCAAACATTTACTGATGCTCAAAAAGGAAACAAGCTTTTTTAACAGGATGATCAGGTTAAATTATACTTATTTCATTTTCTTGGAATCATAATTTAAAACATCTTTTATAGCTTCTGAAGGTCAGTACTAAATAAATAAAAAAAAATAAGATAATAGTTGTGTATGAGTCTGTGCGAATGAATACACGTAACATAACTAAATATAACTTTTTATATTCATTTTCTCATGTTTCTTTCCTAAAGTTTATCCACACTCTTGAAAGCCAGAGGACATTTTCACCCAGAGACAGAGGATATGTGGCATCTTTGCTCACCGTGGCTCTTCACAGCAAACTAGAATACTTCACTGACATACTCAAAACTCTGCTGAACGATCTGGTGGAACAGTATATTGCCAAGAACCCTAAACTCATGCTCCGGAGGTAAGAATGGTGAATTAACTGACATTAGAAGTAGTCATATGAATCAACAAAAGTTGTATAATTGAGGCTTTAATTCTCTTCTCAGAACTGAGACAGTAGTTGAAAAGCTCCTGACAAACTGGATATCCATCTGCCTCTATGCTTTCTTAAGGGTGTGTATTAAAATTGGTAGCATTGTTCGGTATTTATTGCATACATTTACTGTGGATAAAATGAGATATTGTATAATTGTTTTATTTTGATGACACAAATATGCAGTTCTGAAAAATGTTTAGACAGTTACCAACGTAAAATGCTTGTCCAAGAGTCTAATTAGCCTTCCAAGACCCAATAATGTGCAATATGTTGTGCATTAGGATTAAATAAAACAAAAAAAACAGGATGTCCTCATTAAGATTTTTTTTTATACCCATATGCTTTAATTGAAATTCACTGAACTTAGGAGAGTTGCTACTATAGGATAGTACAATTTCTTAGTGTTTTATTTAGTAGATTATCCATGTCAAATTGTCATTTAAATAGTTGTATTTCTGCTCCCTGTTTTCAGTATTCCGCTGGTGAGTCTCTGTACATGCTCTTCAGAGCGATTAAACACCAGGTGGATAAAGGACCCGTGGATGCAGTGACGGGCAAAGCCAAATACACCTTAAACGATAACCGCTTGCTGAGAGAGGATCTGGAATACCGCACTCTGGTTAGAATGTTTTAACTGAATGTCTTTATTAAACCGTATTAGTGCATTAGTCTAATTTGTTAATCCTTGTTTCTGCCAAAAAAGCATCTGTAAAAAAAAAAAAAATATTACTGAAACAATTTCTCCATCTTTAGCTTCAAATTGTGTCCACTTTTGCCCTGTCAGGTGTTTTTAGCTAAGCTAAAACTTAGTTGGAGACAACTTAAGACAAAACCGACTGTTTACGAGGATGTTTTGACATTACAATCCGCCATGGTGCAAGCACCTTTTAAAGGGAATGGGAGATGAGACTCTGATTGGTTTATTGTGCCCAATTTTGTTACGCCCAAAACACACCCATAATTCATTAAGAGACTGGGTACAACCCTTTTGGACCATGTGCCTGGTGCGCAGACCGTTTTTGCGCTTAGATAGTTCAGCAGTGATGAGCCTGTCTACATTTAGATCTGAGAAAAACACTCCTGTATGTTTTAGTTCCTGTTCACTTTGTTCCCTTTGCTAGTTTGTTTCTTAGGTTACCAATTAACTTCCTCATTTACTTCAATTACCTCATTTATTTATTGACATTGGTTTTCTCAGTTCCTTGTCAAGTATTGTCTTTATGTAGTATGTAAAGCTGTTGTATGTATTTTCTCCTGTGATCTATCTCCATGCTTTTGCCTTAGATTATCTTTGAATTATGATATAATAATTATGCATTGAATTATACAACTTTGAGTGTCAACACAGTGCTGACAAATATTGTATTTTATTCAAACTCATATACATCAACACAGATTTGCAATTTAAACAGATCATGGTTAACCAGAACCCAATGTTTTAGAGAGAAAATGGGAAAAATAACTGGGACATTTAAAATAAACTGACCAATTCACAGATGTATTACAGAATTATAAGCAGATTTTATTGTGCCCTCTCTCCCTCTCTCCCTCTCTCCCTCATTCTTTTTCTATTTAGACTGTGAATGTCTTGATGCAGGGAATAGGTGTGAATGAAGCTCAGCCAGTTGCTGCTAAAGTCTTAGATTGCGACACTATAACCCAAGTGAAAGAGAAGATACTAGACCAGGTGTACAAGGGCACCTCATACTCTCATAGACCACACACTGACTCCGTGGACTTGGGTGAGAACATTCATACTCTACATGTCTGCCCTCTTTCTTACATATCAACTGTGTTCTCTCTAGTTGTATTCATTAATTCATTCTTCCAGTCTTTGTTTGTTTCTTTAACTTTTTCTGTCTTTATATTTACATGTTGTTTTGGACATTTCCAGAATGGCGCTCTGGTGTAGCAGGTCATCTGATCCTCTCAGATGAAGACCTAACATCTGTGGTTCAGGGCAACTGGAAACGCCTCAACACGCTCCAGCATTATAAGGTATTATAACACAATCAAGCAGTCAAGTTGTTGGTAAATGTATAGTGCTTTTACATTCATTTTGTGAAAAATGTGTTACTTGTGTCACTTTTGTGACATATATCTAAATAAAACAGCTTCTCGAACAAAAAAAGTAGGGCGGGACTTGATTTTGTTATTTGGGAATTGATTGGATCGTTGCGTTTTGGCTATTGGTACAATCTCATGTGAATGACAGTTTGTGGGGAGCGAAGGCTGTCCCGTGTGGTCTGATCAAAGAGACGAGCTACTGTAGTTCAGATTGCTCAAGAAGTTAATACTGGTTCTGATAAAAAAAGGTGTAAGAATACACACTGCGTCACAGTTTGTTGCGTATGGGGCTGCATGGCTGCTGACCAGTCTGGGTGCCCATGCTGACCCCTGTCCACCGCCGAAAGCGCCAACAGTGGGCACATGAGCATCAGAACTGGACCACGGAGCAATGGAAGAAGGTGGCCTGGTCACCTGGACTGCTGTAAAGTTTTCTTTTACATCGCATGGATGGCTGGGTGCGTGTGCTTCTCTTACCTGGGAAACACATGGCACCAGGATGCACTATGGGAAGAAGGCAAGCCGGCGGAGGCAGTGTGATGCTTTGGGCAATGTTCTGCTTGAAAACCTGCCATCCATGTGGATGTTACTTTGACACGTACCACCTACCTAAGCATTGTTGTAGACCATGTACACCCTTTCATGGAAACTGTATTCCCTGTTGGCTGTGGCCTCTTTCAGCAGGATAATGTGCCCTGCCACAAAGCAAAAATGGTCCATGAATGGTTTGAGGAGCACAACAACGAGTTTGAAGTGTTGACTTGGCCTTCAAATTCCCCAGATCTCAATCCAATCGAGCATCTGTGGGATGGGCTGAACAAACAAGTCCGATCCATGGAGGCCCCACCTCGCAACTTACAGGACTTAAAGGATTTGCTGCTAACATCTTGGTGCCAGATACCACAGCACACCTTCAGGGGTCTAGTGGAGTCCATGCCTCGACGGGTCAGGGCTGTTTTGGCAGCAAAATGAGGACCAACACAATATTAGGAAGGTGGTCATTATGTGTATGTGTATTTGTAGTACACACAGAGCTGTAAACCAGTCAAGTCTTTATTCAAATCAGTCAAATATTTAGCGCTTTTATGTGTATTTTGTGAAAAACGGCATTCATGTTATTGTATATTGTTTTAAAGCAACTTTACAGGAAATTGTGCCTTACAAATCCTTTTAGTGAGTAAGCCACAAAAATCTTAGGCAGCACAACTGTTTTTAAGATTGATAATAATAAGAAATGTTTCCTGAGCAGCAAATCAGTATATTAAGCCCAAAGTATACTTTGACTGTAGAGAGTCCACGGACGTCCGCACACCCCATCTGTTTGCAACCCAATTTTTGTGACTGTGCTGATGGTGTGCATACAGCAGTGCATGTGCGAGTGACTTGAGCACTTGAAAACAAAATCCACTAATGCGCACACGCAGAACGCATCTTTCCGACCAAGTGGAACGCGGAAAATGAAATATACCGGGGCCTTTAGAATGATTTCTGGTGGATCATGTGACACTGAAGACTGGAGTAATGACTGCTGTAAATTAAAAAAATTTATATATAGAAATTGTGTATTTGAAATTGTAATATGCAAAATAACTGCTGTAGTTTAAAAAGTAAATTGCTGTATTTTTGATCAAATAAATGCTGCCGTGGTGAGCAGAAGAGACTTCTTTCAAAAACAAAAACTCTTAACCGACCCCAAACTTTTAAATGGGGTAGTGTATATACAAGTATACTTAGAATTTTTTGTAAATTTCATTCTTCACATATTTTTGGGGATTTTAGGTTCCAGATGGAGCAACTGTTGCTTTGGTGCCGCGCCATAGCAAACATATTCACCATGATACCCATGACTACATTGCAGGGGAGAGTGAGTACAGTACATGTGACTATCTACAATGTTCATGTTCTCACGCATACAAAACACGGGTCTGTTTTTCATGATTGTTTAGATTTTTGAAACAATACAGTAATGTGTAAAAAAATGATTCACAAAAAAATGAGTCATGGCACAGGTCAATAATGTGTCTTTAGTAAATCTAACAGGCAGCATAAAAGAATCTGATGTGTGAAAAGATCTGTGCATTAGTCACTGTAGTCTAAATCTCTCTGTCTTCCTCTCATTCCATATCGGTTTAAAATGGAGGATAAAATTATGAAAAACAGCCTTGCAGTCTTTTCCTGCAAAAATAAACTGAAGAACAACATGTACAAAACATAAGTTGACTTAATGGGAAAATGGGTTATAACGTGTAGAAAATATACAATTTTGGTGAGGTCCTTCAAAAAATAAAAAAAGTAATTGTAGTTTTACTATAGCACATACTGCACAAATATGAGATTAACCAATGGATAAAGGTGTGCATTTTTTTAAAAACCTATAACTACCACATTTATATTCTCTATATTCAAAACTGAATATATAATATAATATATTTTAATTATTTATTTATATATTTATAACCTTGTTCATTCTCACTATGCAGAGACGCCCATGCTAGAGGATGCAGATGAGGGAGGAGTGAGGCTGTGGCATCTAGTGAAGGCCAGCGAGGAGCCAGAATTACCCAAACACAGACGAGGCAGTTTAAAAGAACGAGAAAGAGCCAAGACCATACCAGAAATTTATCTCACACGGCTACTGTCAATGAAGGTATCCTAACAAACACACATTCAAACAGCCAGAAGATAAAAACATAAAGGAGAAGCCAAACTCATAACAATTTTCTGTACATCTCTGACTGAAAAAAAAAAAAAAAAAAAAAAAAAAAAAAATGAACACGCGCGCGCGCACACACCTGTTAACTTGCTCTGTCTTTGTGTTTGTGTAGGGTACACTGCAGAAGTTTGTGGATGATCTGTTCACAGTAATTCTCAGCACTAGTCAGCCAGTTCCTCTGGCCATCAAATATTTCTTTGACTTGCTTGATGATCATGCAGCGCGCCATGGCATTTCAGACTCTGAAACTATTCACATCTGGAAAACTAACAGGTACTAATTAACTTAGTGAACAACTAAATACAATGCTAAAGATGTTAGTTTCAATCAACGAAATTATGGTGCATTTCCGCTCAAGAGACTTGTGGGTTTATTTACAATGAAAACAAAAATAACCGCCATATCAACAGTGTTCTTTTTCCTTGGTCACGTTTTTGATATTGAAACTGCAATGTCTGTTACAGGGTCACTTTACCCAAAAATGAACATTCTGTCTTTTACTTGCCCTCATGACATTCCAAACCCACAAGACTTTGTTCATTTTCAGAACACTAATGAAGCTTAAATTTGTTCATCATATAAAGTGATCGTGTCCCTTCGTAAGACTTGGATTAAACCGCTCGATTCATTTGGATTACACAATGTCTTTTTGTATGCATCAACATTTTGGTTACATGGACTTTGAATGGATAAAGCAAAATGTTGAGAAAATGTTAAAAAAAAAATATCTTAATTTGTGTTCTGAAGATGAATGCCCCAAGTATTTAATGGAAATACTTTGCGATCACTTTATGGGTGAATGGATTGGAATTAGATCAAATCAAATCAAGTCACCTTTATTTATATAGCGCTTTTAACAAGTCCAATTGTTTCAAAGCAGCTTCACATTGTTAACAGGAAAATAATGCAACAGAATTTGTACAGCCGTTCTGGTGAAACGTTATCCAGCTAATTTCAAGTATCATATAGTGTCAAGATATTAGCCTCTTTCACACAGCAATCCTGCAAATGACCATAAAATTACCAGAATGACTTTTCTGGTAAATACACACATTTTCTGTTCACAAAAGCAACAGCGTTCTGTCTTTTTACAGGTAAGAAACCATTCACACATCAGTACTAAAAGACCGATAAACTCTGTGATGTCAATCATCGGAAATGACCTTTGAATGCTGAGCCACCTGGATGACGAAAAGTGCTTTTCCATTTTAGTTATTAAATGAATTAAATGTTACTACTTTTTGTTTTTTTTGTTTGTTTTTTTACACTTCTGAGTGACAGAAGGGACCCCCAGCACTGCACATTTTGGTCCGAAATCGCTCCCTATACCCTTAAATAGGGCACTGATGTCCGAAACCATAGTGGATGTTACAGAGTGCGCTCAATCAGTCCCACAATTCACTGCAACAACGAGTGTACAACCAATGTACATTCAACGGCTAGAAAATACCCATAATGCACTGTGAGGGTCATGCCGAATGAATTTCCACGTCTGACCAGAAGATGGAGCCCACAGATGAATCCTTCCATCCATCCATCCATCCTTCCACTATAAATTCCTTTTTAAATTATTAAATTGTTTAATTAATGTTTATACATAGTTTCTATGACAGAGTTCAAGAGAAATCTTTTCATCTTACTACTGGAGCTGCCAGCTTGCTAAGTTTCAAATAATTAATAAACCACAAACACAAACTATGCAAAAGCGGCAGCCCTCCCAGCCAACTCGGTGTCCAAATTCGCTTACTCATTTTCATTCCCTCAAGTATATTAGTGGAATAATGTAGGGATAACTCCATCAGGGATTTATGATGGGTCCAAAGCAAACTTCTTACAGCATCATATCAGTAATTTACTGGTAATTTTACAACTTCTTATAATGGGAAATTGCCAGAACTGATTTACCTGTATCTTTGTAAAGGTTCTGTTCACACATGATCTCTTAATGGTAATTTACCAGTAAAGACTCAGTAAAGCCTTAACAGGATTAAAACACTCAAGCATCTGTTCACAAGTGGAGTAATAATGTAAAACACATGCAGCTTTCTTCATGATCTGATGTGGTTCTGTCTTTTGGTTCTAGTTTGCCTCTGCGGTTCTGGATCAACATTGTAAAGAACCCTCAGTTCATCTTCGATGTGCAGGTGTCGGATAATGTGGACGCGGTTCTGTCAGTAATTGCTCAAACATTCATGGACTCCTGCACTACCACAGAGCATAAACTCGGCAGGGTAAGAGACAAACAGAGAAAGGAGAAGGAAGCCAGTAGAAATATTAAAGATTGAAAAGTTTAGATTTTTTTTTTTTTTTCTTATTTTTCTAGGATTCACCTATTAATAAGTTGCTGTATGCCAGAGATATCCCTCGCTATAAACAGATGGTTGAACGGTAAAATTACTTTAGACTAATTTACTACTATTGAAGGCTAAATTGGAAAGTCATCTTGTTCTGAATTTCACAATTTTTCTTACACAGTTATTATGCAGACATCAAGCAGACCATCTCTGCCAGTGATCAGGAGATGAACTCTGCTTTGGCTGAGCTCTCCAGGGTATGTCCGTCATCAGTTTACTTCCTTTTAGTTGTAAAATTTGAAAGTGTCATATTGACTGAGGTGAATTTATCATGGGTTAGAGGCAAGGGGTTAGTCATTATGTTGTTGTTCATAATATTTACGCTCTCCGCATTTGCTTTGCTTGTCAGAATTATTCTGGAGAATTAAATTACCTGGTGGCCCTGCATGAGCTCTATAAGTACATCAACAAATACTACGACCAGGTGAGTCATGAGAGGCTGAGATTGACTAAAAAGGCAATGTGTAAAAGCTTTTAGGGTAACACTTTACAAAATAGTTTAATTGGTTAACATCAGTTAACTGCTATAAGCTGACTTACTATGTACTTCTGTACTTATGTGTTTTTAGTAACTAACAATGTGATAGGTCACCCAAAAATTTTAATTCTGTAATTTACTCACCCTCAAGTTGTTCTAAACCTGTATAAATTTCTTTCTTCTGCTGAACACAAAATAATGTATTTTGAAGAATATGAATAACCAAATAGTTGATATACCCCATTGACTTGCATAATATGGGGGGATGGGGGGTGATACTATGAAAGTCAATGGGGTGCATCAAATGTTTGATTACCGACATTCTTCAAAATACATTATTTTGTGTTCAGCAGAAAGAAATTCATACAGATTTAGAACAACTTGAGGGTGAGTAAATGATGACAAAAAATTTTCATTTTTGGTTGAACTACCCCTTTAACAATGATTTTTTTAAAAAGGAAAGAAAACTACTATTGAAAGGTTGTTTTTTTTTTTTAAAAAAGTAACAACACATTATATTGATCAGAAGGGACAGTAAAGCTTTTTACATGGTTATAAAATATATATAAGATACATTTCAAATACACTGTGTTAGTTCTTGTTAATTAAAGCATTAAAGGGTTAGTTCACCCAAAAATGAAAATTCTGTCATTAATTACTCACCCTCATGTCGTGCGACACTGTAAGATCTTTGTTCATCTTAAGAACACAAATTAAGATATTTGTGTTCAAATCCGAGAGCTCTCTGACCCCTCCATAGACTGCTATTTAATGAACACTTTCAAGGTCCAGAAAGGTAGTAAAAACATTGTTAAAGTAGCCCATGTGACTCCAGTGGTTCAACCTTAATTTTATGAAGCGTTGAGAATACTTTTTGTGTGCAAAAATCAAACAAAAATAACGACTTCTAGCCTGTGTCAGTCTCCTACACTGTTGACGTAGTAAATGCAGTGCAGCGCTTCCGAGTTACGTCAGAGCTACGCCAGAACGCTGGCTTACCATTGGCCGATGCTGTTCATGTGAGCACCACGACACATGCGTGTGATGCTGACACAGGAGCTGACCAATGTAAACTGCATAGGAGACCGACACAGACAAGAAGAAACTGTTTAACAAAGTCGTTATTTTTGTTTGTTTTTTGCGCACAAAAGTATTCTCGTCGCTTCATAAAATTAAGGTTGAACCACTGGAGTCACATGGACTATTTTAACAATGTCTTTACTACCTTTCTGGACCTTGAAAGTGTTAATTAAATAGCTGTCTATGGAGGGGTCAGAGAGCTCTCGGATTTAAATAAAAAATTTCTTCATTTGTGTTCTTAAGATGAACGAAGGTCTTACGGGTGTCGAACGACATGAGGGTGAGTAATTAATGACAGAATTTTCATTTTTGAACTAACCATTTAACTCATGTTAACAAATGAGACATTGTAAATGTGTAACACTTTACAATAAGGTGTTGTTTGGTAACATTAATGTAGTAACTAACATGAACTAAAACAATGAGCAATGCATTTCTTACAGCATTTCTTAATCTTTGTTAATGTTAGATAATAAAAATAATTGTTCATTGTTCATGTTAGTTTACGGTGCATTAACTAATGATAACAAATACAACTTTAAAATTTTAATAATGTGTTAGTAAATGCTGAAATTAACATTTAAGATTAAGTGCTGTAGAAGTTCATTCTTAGTTCATGTTAAGTAAAGTAGTCAACTAGTGAAACCTTATTGCAAAGTGTTACCACTTTTAGTATAAAAAGAAATTGTTAGGGACTATTTTCTGCTGCTCTAAGTATTTATGCTCTAATTGAATTCCTATTTCCTGTGTGTGTGTGTGTGTGTGTGTGTGTGTGTGTGTGTGTGTGTGTGTGTGTGTGTGTGTGTGTGTGTGTGTGTGTGTGTGTGTGTGTGTGTTTTATATATATATATTATATATATTTATATATATATATTAGATTATCACTGCCTTAGAGGAAGATTCCACAGCTCAGAAGATGCAGCTTGGCTACCGGCTTCAACAGATCGCTGCAGCCGTAGAAAATAAAGTGACAGACTTGTGATCATGGACAAAGTAAAGTGAAAGTAATAAGTGTAAAGACACTGATGGGTGGCTGTATGAACACGGTACAGGTACTTAAGGTACAGTATCAGTTGAAAAGCTACCATGTGTAGCAGGTGTACACAAAGCTCATGTATTTTGGTATCTACTAATGAAGATAAATTAAGAGCTACAGTCTATTCTCACATTTTGGGATAGATTTAGACTTGAATATGGGCATGGGATGATTTCTTTTAAAACTATATGGAATATAGTATTCCCTTTTCAATCCCTTTGCATTTTTTTAAGCCTCAATTGCTTGTTGAATTCATGAATACATTATACTTAAAGTGTAGATATTTTTTCTGCGGGATTATCGTGAAAAACACATACATGCACAAGTGTTTGCTTGGACATGGCCTTAACACAGAACACGCGAGATGTTCTGTCCTCTGTCTACCTCCGCTTTCTGTATCTGCCAGTGTGTATGCGTTTGTCAAAGTTATTTTTCCGCTAACATCCTCAGTGCAGCTGTAGTAATTTTGCTCTTGTCCATTGGTTGTAAAAATTTGAATGTGATTCAGCGTTTGCAAAGTTGCTAAAACTGTCAAAGCAAAAACATCTTATGACTGACACACTGTAGTAAAATGTTTTAGAACATTTTTAGTTTTTGATGATATTGTAAATTGTGATTTGATTTAGTAAGTGTCACTGGAAACATACAGAATGAAAGAGTCTTTGTTTTTGTTCACTTTTTAAAATGTGTAAATCTTGTCTAGTAACACCAAGTCGTAGCAGACACTGTTATCTGTTACATATAGTGGTATTGTTTCAACCAGTCAGGTCAAATCATGTTTAGCCAGTGGTATATGCATTTCTTTTGTTTTGTTGTTGATTAATGTTGATCTGTTGGTATCTTTTTTTATTATTATTTGAGGTGCCAACATAGGATTTAATGAATTTCTCATCTCACCACATCCTCTAACATTTCATCAAGAAGGAGTTTTAAAGACTGATCATTTTATGTAGGTACATTTAAAAGATAGTATTATGACATTTTAGCCTACACAAAAGAAAATATGATCTGTACAGTGGCAAGAAAAAGTATGTGAACCTGTCAGAATCTGTGCAAATGTGAATCATTTTAACAAAATAAGAGGGATTATATAAAATGCATGTTATTTTTTTTATTTGGTACTGTCCTGAATAAGATATTTTACATAAAAGATGTTTACATATAGTCCACAAGTCAAAAACATAGCTGAATTTATTAAAAATGACCTGTTCAAAAGTTGATTCTCAATACTGTGTCATTCCCTGGATGATCCACGGCTGTTTTTTTGTTTTCTGATGGTTGTTCTCAAGTCCCTTGTTTGTCCTGAGTAGTTAAACTGCCCAATGTTCTTCAGAAAAATCCTCCAGGTCCTGCACATTCTTCAGTTTTCCAGCACCTTTTGCATATTTGAACCCTCTCCAGCAGTGACTGTATGATTTTGAGATTCATCTTTTCACACCGAGGACGATTGAGGGACTCAAACACAACTATAAAAAAAAAAAAAAAAAAAAAAAAAAAAAAAGGTTCAATCATTCACTGATGCTCTAGAAGGAAACGCGATGCATTAAGAGCCAAGGGGTTACATTTTTTTATTTTGTTTAAATATAATTTTTTTCATTTAGTACTGCCCTTCAGAAGCAACAGAAGATACTTACATGTTTCCCGGAAGACAAATTAAGAACAATTTACTTTGATCTTCATATTCAAAAGTTTTCACCCCCCTGGCTCTTATTGCATCAGTGAATGATTGAACCTTTTTTAATAGTTGTGTCTGAGTCCCTCAATCGTCCTCGGTGTGAAAAGATGGATCTCAAAATCATACAGTCACTGCTGGAGAGGGTTCAAATATGCAAAAGATGCTGGAAAACTGAAGAATGTGCAGGACCTGGAGGATTTTTCTGAAGAACATTGGGCAGTTTAACTACTCAGGACAAACAAGGGACTGTTAGAACAACCATCAGAAAACAAAAAAACAGCCGTGGATCATCCAGGGAACAACATAGCATTGAGAATCAATGGTTCATAAACTTTTGAACGGGTAATTTTTAATAAATTCAGCTATGTTTTTGTCTTGTGACCTAAATGTAAACATCTTTTATGTAAAATATCTTATTCAGGACAGTACTAAATAAATAAAAATAACATTCCTTTTGTATGATCTCTCTTATTTGGTTAAAGTTATTCACATTTCCACAGATTCCTCAAGCATTTCACATACTTTTTCTTGCAACTGTATGTAAAAGTTGTGCTCAAATATATTAGTGCTGGTCCACTGCATAGGTAAATAGGCCACTCAGTTGCAATTAACTTCTTTTGATCAAAGACTGTTCTCAAACACTGAACAATGGAAATTTGAGATAAATAGAAATTGTCAGAGGGAAGATGTGACTGTGTCATATTTACTAATTTTTTTTTTTAGTGTAGTATAATATTGTAAATAATGACTGAATTGTTACGTAGCTTCTTGGCAAGTTCAAAAAGAGTAAATTATTATAAAACGTATAAACGGTTCTTTTAAAAGAAATGTTTAACAATAAGCTTACAAGTTTAGTGTTGAGCTGTTCTATAGGTTTTTCGTTTCTGAATTGTACGCTTTTGATCCAGTGTCTTTTCCATAACATCACATGAAAACTTAAATGATGTACATCGTATTGGGCATTCAAGGTGAATATGATGGCATTGGTTTAATAATTAGGATAAATAAAGCTTACATTTGAAGAGCCTCTGCCAGTCTCTGTTTTTCTTGGTGCTTAAAACTCATTTGATGATAATATTTATTACAACTAGGCTGGAGCCCACAGTCGGGTAATTTCATCTCTTACCTCTGAGACTGTAAGACTGACACTTTAAGGAATGAATGCTTAGAAAATACAATGCATCCTTCCTTTAGACTTTCTCAAAGAATCCTGCTAAATATTTTTCCATGTATCATCTTGTTCTCAGGATTTCCGAAAGTGCCATATGCCAATTTTGTTTAGCATAGCCTAGATGTCTAAATATTTAATTTTATGCACATGCATATGATATGAAAAGTAAATTGTACATTTGAATGTGTTAGAATACAATAGGAGTGATGGACTGGTTACCTGTCAAGGGTGTTTCCCTGCCTTGGGCCTATAACCCTATGGGTTAAGAAAATGGACCGATAATAAATAGCCCTAGTCTGTTAAAAGAATAGTTAACCCCCAAAAAGACAATTGTTTTTTTTTTAGTTTTTTTTTATCACCCTTATGTCACCACAAACCTGTATGTATTTCTTTCTGTGGAACACTGAAGAAGGAAAGTCATACATGCTTTGAAAAACATTGGACAGCGATAGTAAATGATGACAAAATGTAAATAAATAATGTAATAATTCTTGGGCTGCAGGTGCTGGTGTCAGGTTATATGGGAATGTGCTGACTGTGATTACGTATGCTTGCAGTTTAACACAAGTGTTTGTTTTATTATTCATACTAAACAATAAATGCGTTTGTCTTTGTAGAAATGTTATACTGTATAATATTACAAACCCGATTCCAAAAAACACTGGGACACTGTACAAATTGTGAATAAAAACAGAATGCAATGATGTGGAAGTTTCAAATTTCAATATTTTATTCAGAATACAACATAGATGACCTCCCAAGCTAACCTCCAAACTCCTGGATCTCGGCCTGAATCCTTCTCTCTGCCACTGGATTGAGGGCTTCCTCACTGGCAGGCCTCAGGTGGTGAGAATAGGCCAGTCCACCTCCACCTCCATCACCCTGAGTGTGGGAGCTCCACAGGGCTGTGTCCTGAGTCCCCTGCTCTACTCGCTCTACACGCATGACTGTTTGTCCACACACAGCTCCACCTCTATCATCAAATTTGCTGATGATACTGTTGTCCTGGGCCTCATTTCCAACAACAATGAGACGGCATACTTGGACGAGGTGGAGCAACTAACATCATGGTGCCAGGACAACTGTCTCTCTCTGAATGTTGGCAAGACCAAAGAAATGATTGTGGACTTCAGGAAGAGACAGCAACGGACATACTCCCCTTTCATGATCAGCGGGTCACCAGTAGAGAGAGTGAGCAGCTTCAAGTACCTGGGTGTAAACATCTCCGAGGACCTGACCTGGACTGCTCACATTCAGACACAGGTGAAAAAAGCCAGGCAAAGACTGTACCACCTGCACCAGCTGAGGAAATTCAGGGTTTCACCAGCTATCCTGAAAACTTTCTATTTAGGGGCGATAGAAAGTGCATTAACTCAGTGCATCACAGCGTGGTATGGGAACAGCACCAGTCATGACTGCAAAGCCCTGCAAAGAGTCGTGCGCTTATCCGAGTGCATCTCAGGGTCAGCTCTCCCGTCTCTGCAGGACGTCTACACCAAACGCTGCAAAGGTAGAGCTACTAAAATCATCAAGGACTCGAATCACCCTGCAAACCCTCATTTCACACTGCTGCCATCTGGTAAGCGCTTCCGAAGCCTGATGGCCAAAACTGAGAGACTCAGGAGGAGCTTCTTCCCCCAAGCCATCAGACTCCTGAACTCAGTCACTTAACATCACGTGACTTCACTTCAGGATAAACATACTGACATTGCACTGCACTTTCTGTTCTCATTGTTACTGTGTAACAACCTGTTATAAACCTGTTTGCACATTATACTCTTTATACATTTGTTAACCACATATTTATAAGTCTACAGTTTACTCACTGCACAGTTTACTCCACTTATTTTATTCCACTTCTTATTTTTTACTTTTTTTTTCTTCTACTTAACTTGATTATTTATAATTCTACAGAGATGGATGGATGGATGGATGGATGGATGGATGGATGGATGGATGGATGGATGGATGGATAGATAGATAGTACTTTTTTATCCTATTTCTATTATAATTTCTTCCTTGTGCTTTAACTGTGAATTTGCACTGTCCATGGAGCGGACCTGTTTACATTTCACTGCCGGTTGTATATTCTGTATATAACTGTGTATGTGACAAATAAAACTCTTGAATCTTGAATCTAGATGACATATCAAATGTTTAAACTGAGAAAATGTATAATTTTAAGGGAAAAATAAGTTGATTTTAAATTTCATGGCATCAACACATCTCAAAAAAGTTGGGACAAGGCCATGTTTCCCACTGTGTGGCATCCCCTCTTTTTATAACAGTCTGCAAACGTCTGGGGACTGAAGAGACAAGTTGCTCAAGTTTAGGAATAGGAATGTTGTCCCGTTCTTGTCTAATACAGGCTTCTAGTTGCTTAGATCTTAGGTCTTCTTTAGATCTTCCTCTTTATGATGCGCCAAATGTTTTCTATGGGTGAAAGATCTGGACTGCATGCTGGCCATTTCAGTACCCAGATCCTCCTCCTACGCAGCCATGATGTTGTAATTGATGCAGTATGTGGTCTGGCATTGTCATGTTGGAAAATGCAAGGTCTTCCCTGAAAGAGACGACGTCTGGATGGGAGCATATGTTGTTCTAGAACTTGGATATACCTTTCAGCATTGATGATGCCTTTCCAGATGTGTAAGCTGCCCATGCCACATGCACTCATGCAACCCCATACCATCAGAGATGCAGGCTTCTAAACTGAGCGCTGATAACAACTTGGGTTGTCCTTGTCCTCTTTAGTCCAGATGACATGGCGTCCCAGTTTTCCAAAAAGAACTTCAAATTTTGATTCATCTGACCACAGAACAGTTTTCCACTTTGCCACAGTCCATTTTAAATGAGCCTTGGCCCAGAGAAAACGCCTGCGCTTCTGGATCATGTTTAGATATCATGCCATAGCTACAAATGAGCTAAATCTATGCATTTATTTCTATTCAAAGGGATGGGGAAAAAACGACACACATTTTGATATTAGAGCTATTTGACTTGGCTTGAGCATTCAAAGGAAAAAGGATTTTGTTTCTAGTCCTTAGGGTTCCAAAGTTATGACACAATATTATTATAGCCCCACCTAGTGTCAGACGGTGTGTGTCTGTGCGCCTGAGTAGAGGTGTACTATTGGGGCCATCCTGCCATGTTTGGGGTCTATGATTTAGAGGTGTCCATACACTTTTAGGGCAGAAACATAAAGGAGAAAATAAGCACAAACACAACAGTTACAGCACCTTTGGTGTTTGGACCCCTAAATAATCCGTTTGAACATTTACAGTGTTAGAACATTTATGTGATATGGTAAAAATAGTAACAGTGAGCCTAATAATATTAATATTATTAATAGCATATAAATACAATTATGCAGAGTATGAGTATAATATAATCATATATTACTATTGATAACAGCAAACTGCATATGTAGTATAAATTGTAGAACAATACATTTTAAAAAGTAAATAAAATAGTGAAGCAGTGAATGTTCTCAAATAATCAGATATGTATAGGTCTATAAAAGATAGTATGGCCCCACTTTATTTTAGGTGACCTTAACTACTCTACTTACATTAAAAAAAAATATATATATATATATAAGTACAATGTACTTATTGTGCTCATATTGTATTGCAACACACTTTTGCTGATATTGAGGTGGGATACGGGTAAAGTTAGGGACAGGTGTGGTGGGATGGGTAAGTTTAAGGGTAGGGTTAGGTGTAAGGGAAGGGTCATCAGTGTAATTATAAATGTAACTATAGAAATTAATTACTGATGTAATTACATGCAGCTAATTTAAAAATGTAAGTACAATGTAAAAGCATGTAAGTACACAATAAGTGCATTATATCAAATGATTAATTAAAATGTTAGTAGGCTACATAGTAGTTATAAAGTGGGTCCAATAGTATTGTGAAATAGGCCTATAAAAACAATATTACTAAGGTTGCGACTTGAATTTATTTATTGATGGGACTCCAGTGGAACAAGTAACAAGTGTTAAGTTGCTGGTTGTGAAACTTGACAACATGCTGTCTTGGTCTGAACATATAGATCATATAGTAAGCATTATGGGTAAAGGTAGATGTGGCCAATAAATGCTCTGCGTTTCTTCCATCTTTGGTTTTAAAAGATGTGGTGCAATCGTTAGTTTTATCACATCTTGAGCATACTGATATACCGGTATGATATGGTCAAGTGCATCTGAGAAACACTTTTAAAAAAAGCTTCAGATGCCTCAGAACAGAGCAGTTAGGTTAGTGCTTCATTGTCCGTTTCAGGCCAATGTTATTGATATGCATAGAAAATTATCATGGCTGTTAGTGAAGGATAAATTACATTTTATGACTGCTGGTATATTTTTATAAGGTAATCAAGTAGCCTATCACTCCCTGTTTCTTCTTTGTAAAGCTTGTATATGTGGGTTTTAGACATGACTATAGTGAGTTGGGCTCAACTCTTTTTAGTTTGTCTACAAACAAATTTGATGAAGAAAAAAAACTGCTTTATTGAGATTCTGTTGCTTGGAATATGATTCCCATAAAAAGTAAAAGCATATATCCTGTGTATTTAGAAGAAAATGTTACGATATGCTTAGGCTACAAATATGTAGATGTATGTTGTATGTAAAGATGTATAGTTTGATGATTTGATTAGAGTAATTGTATTTTTGTTTTTATTTTATTTGTATGGCTTTTTGCATAGTATGGCTTTGTGGACCCCAGGAAGATTAGCAACCACTCTGTGGAAGCTAATGGGGATCCTAATAACGATCAAATATGGTCGTTTCTACAGTCCACTTATGAGTGGCGACGTTGACGTACGATCGATCGGCCTCAAGCATGTCCGCCATGTTTGTAGTCCTTTCTATTTGTTTGAGCCATACACTATGTAGGGGTAATTAATAAAAGCGTAGGCAATTTGGCTGCTGTGTGCGGACGGACATAGTATTATTAACCGAAGTCATTTAATTTTGTTTGACAGTTTCAGAACGAAACGAATAATCTCGGAGGTTTATCAGAGAAGGCTCCTAGAAGCGGCTTTGGATTTGTTGAGTAGATGACCCGGAAATGTAACCGACATGACCCATGAACTCTGTGTATACGGTAATGTGTGGATCACGTTTGCGTGGAAAGCTATTGTTGCAGCATTTTTTTTTAAACTACAAGCGGCGTTTAATGGGAATGAGAGTGTAAAAATAAGCGCATATCACAAATGACTCTATGCCTATTTGGAAGTAAAAAGACGAAACAATCGCGCGCTAAGAAGCTCACAGTCTCATTGGGGGATAATCGCTCTTTCAGTAGTTCAGTAAAGCAGGTAAGAGACACGATCGGTAACACCCTAAACTATACAATACAATTGCCCTGAGCTGCTTTCACCTAGATTGTTTAAAAATTACCCAAATTTGTGACAATACTGGCATGGGTATTAGCATTAGCAGCTACAAACCTGATGTGTCATGAAAATATTAATGCATATAACGGACGTTCAGTTGATTTTGAATGAATCTGAAAGTGTCGGCAGTGCGTTCATTTTGACCTAACTGAAATGCTTCAGTGAGAGGCTTCAGCAGAAGAGGCTGCTATCTTCAAATAAAACCTGACAGTATATCACTTACAGTCTATTAGAAAACAGTATATGTTAATAAAGGGTTTATAATGTGCGTGTCAGTATTTTAGAAATGGAGTCCCAGCAGGAAGTGAACCCTGTATTCCTGCAGCAGCTCAGAGAGTTGGACATACCTGAGGAGGCAGCCAAGCAGGTACACAACATTTTACACACACCCCAAACCTACTTACAATGAATGAAATGGCAGTGCATTTGCAGTACTGATTGACTCTAAAGTAGTTGTTTTTCATAGTAAATGCCAAAACATTTTGAGCAACTGACCAGTTTGTATACTGGACATTAAACTGTCAAAGAAGCTGATGTGCATAAAAGATGAATGCAATGTCATGATTGTCTTTTGGTGTGAGATGTTTTTATTTATCTGTTACAGGCACTCTTACACACACAGAATGTGTCTGCAGAGGAGGCTGCAATGTATTACTTCAACAAACTGGAGAACGAGGTACATGCATGCAGACATTGTTGAAAGTACTTTACATTGAATACAGATTTGTCTGTAGGACTGCACAAATATGACAATTCATTACAAAAAAAAAAAAAAAAAAAAATGCATGGTGGTTTAAGATTGTATTAATTTCCTTTACATTATAAAGGGAGTGCTCTGCTCACTTTCTCTATATATTCTATTTACTATTTGACTCTTATAGCATATATTAGACCTAGACCTGGATATTTCTAGACCTGGAAAAAGGTCTAGAAATATCCAGGTCTAGGTCTAATATATGCTATAAGAGTCAAATAGTAAATAGAATATATAGAGAAAGTGAGCAGAGCACTCCCTTTATAATAACTGAAGCTATTAATGATCAGTGACGCTGTCTAGACTACACAATAAATCTCTTATTTACATTCTGCCTACAATTTGTTGGTTATAATGAGAGCATTTGCAAGGCTGTATTAATAAAACATTTTATCTTATCACGAAGAGTTCTCCTAAATTCGCAATAAAGTTCTTAGGTTGGGGCTTCCTCTTAACCTATTCACAAAGGAATAGAGAGAAGTCTTAAGCTAAGAGTAAGGGCGGGGTGACCTCGTTGCTATGGATTATGTTAACACGCTCACTAACTATGCCCACAGAGATTGGTTGATGGGGGAGTGGTCTCTGTCAGTGATTTAATCATAGAAATGTTGTAGAATGAGGTATCATGTTGCCATTCAAATAAAGATTTTAAAAAGCTTAGTGTTTCTAATTAAACAAGTATATGTTCAGCTAATTGTCAGCCTCTTACATGTCTGCATCTCAAAAGATTGAGTGACAAGTGACAAACTGTGTTGTATAAATGAAGTTTGGGAGGAGCACTATCTAATCAGCTCGAGAGGAGGCATATATACAGCATACACAGCCGAATCACCTAATTACCTCAACAGTTTTCTGCATCCCTCCGCCACCCGACGACTCAGTCTCTGCCCATCCGGGGATAAGGGGCAGTATTCTGCGTTTGGGATAAATTCTGACCTTGGAGCCCTCAATCCCCTCAGACAGCACGCCAAATATAGGCTTATTTTACTCTTTTAATCTATCCGATTATTTGTAAGTGTGAACTTGTGAAACAACTGCAACTATTTATTTATTTAAAGATTTATTTTTGGCATTTTGGCCTTTTTGATAGGACAGTGAGTAGACAGGAAGTGAAGTGGAAGAAAAGGGGTGTGGGTGCCAGAACTCAAACTCTCCCCACCTGAGCTGCCCACAAGGCTATAAGCGCAGACGATGGGACATTATTTTCAACTGGAAAATGCATATTGCCTATACATAAATTAACCTTTATGTTATGTCTTCACAGATTAAAATCTATAAATCAAAATGTTTATTGCATTTATGAAGAAAAGGCTCAGCACCCAAGGCTGTATCGCCTATGCCTCAATAGTGTATAGTGTCTTTGGGCGGATTGCTGAGGTGGATTGCCGGCAACAAACATTTTAGGATTGTTTGTGATTTGGTCTTAGTGACTTAAGGAGTCCTCTTGACTACTCCTTAACTCACAGATTTAGGTGCTGATTTTAGCGCTAAAATGCTTTATGAAATACTCTCAGAGCAAAATTTTAGGAGTCGTAAAATTAGAACTGATACAGCCATTATTTTTAATAGTTCTCCTAAATCGGCAAGTTAGGAACAGCTTTTAGCCTTAAGATGTTTTGTGAATACGGCCCCAGAACTCTAAGCTCGAGTTTGACATTGAGCAAATTCCGTCATTGCACTGACTGATTTAAACATCTCTGATTGGCCATTATATTGCTCCACTCACTGGGTACAGTTCTTAACATTGCAAAAAAGTTATAAGTAGACACTTTTGGGGGATAGATCTAAGTAGAATGCTGTGTAATCAAGGCAGCCATGATCAATTGATTACTATTATTTATTTTTTTAATTGTGCATCCCTATTTTATTTATTTTTTTTATTACAGGAAGAGGGTGATGAGGACCTGATGTTCAAAATGGTTTTTGTTGTAAATATGGAGCTGTCCATGGGTGTCGGGAAGGTAGATATTATTTATTACAGTTTTCAAATTTACAACACACTCACTATAGAGATGAATGACATGGAGAGGTGTGTGTTTTCCCCCTCTGTTTTGTGATCTCATATATCAGGAGGGTGTCTCATGAACTATGTGAAAATCTAACAATGCAATATTGCACTCTTTGTACAAATCATAATGACATTTTTACACTAACAGTTCACATTCTATTTTTGAAACCAGCCAAATGAAATTGCTTGAAGGTGCACTATGTAACATTTTTTAACTAAAATATCCAAAAACCACTAGGCCAGTGTTATATATTTTGTTCAATTGAGTACTTACAATATCCCAAATGTTTCCAACTATTTGTAAATCGTGAGAAAATAGCTATTTTAATCAATGAACCGGGAAGTGTGAGGTAGTCGCCTGTCAATTGCGTCATATATGCTTTACCCTCGATTTCTGGTTTTATTTTGCAGAAATGCTTTACTTTTTTTGCAGTGTGCAACAAGTGTCGAGCAAACGCACAGAGTAACATAATTTTCAACACACTCGAATGTATCTAATATGATAAACAGAGCTGCGTTACCTCATACTCATGACCGGAAGAGCGTAAATGGTGCCGGCGACTGTGGCATAATAAAAGTCCCGCTGCTCGTGTGTTGCTTTCATCTTATTAACAACCGCTCCAGCGACCTTGCTCAGCTCCCACATCACTCGGTCCTGCTCTGCTTCATACTACAGTAACGTTAATAATCGTATACATGAACTTGATTTCTGCCCGAGTCCTATCCCGATTCTTTTCCACCGGCTGTGAGGTGTAGACCACATGTCCCAAGATTCTGCGCTCAAACTTGGCGTCATCAAACTATGCCTTTGTTTTGAATAGGCGACCTCTAGCGGACGGAAAAGTTACATAGTGCACCTTTAAGAAATAAAAAAAATCTACCACTTCTGTCAAACTATTCAAAATAATACGATGAAATAATAAAAAGTATTGTTTTCAATAATATACAAGTCAAACATAATTAACATCTCAAATATGTGTTTTAGGGTTTCATGACCCTTTCAAAATGTCATATGTGATCAATAAAATCGATCCATCCATAAACATCAACACATTTTTTGCAGTGATTGCAGAATACCTATAATTCAAAGCAGACATTTGGGTTTGTTTATTACTGAAGCTTGTTTCTGCAAAAAAAAAAAAAAAAAAATGTTGTTTCAAAATGTGATGAAAACACTGCAGAATTGCAATGGAAAAAGTTTTTCCGCATTTACAGGACACCTGGCGTTGATCATTCTTTAAAGATGGACAGAAGTATGTTTGGACGGAAGACAAGACACAGTTCTTTATTCTTTATTCATTGTCCTATTGCATTGCAATTCAAAAGACACCTGTGATTAAAAATAACGGCTAGTGTGGTGGCTGCGATTTATATGTAAACCTACCAACATCCGATGCCATGATTTTTGGAATGAATTCTTGCGAGAGGAAAAAATTAAGTTTAAGTCGCATAACATCGGTTAATGGAAACGGTGTCATTTAATAGTTTTATTTGCGAATAAAAAAAAAAGCACAGTTTCCATCCCATGTGTTCAAGAGATCAAAATCGTCACTTCTTGTGAAATTGGCGCAACCTATCTGCAAACGGGAAAGCCACTGTGGCTCTTTTATACTGCAGCATAAATAAAAATCTCATTTATATAGATCAGTGATTGAGCGCACAGACAAAAGCGATAAACGCTGTCATGTTATCTTGGTTCGGATGACTGATGTTTGTAAATGCAATCATGTGAGACAGATCTGGGAGGTCATTATACCAAATAATTTTAATGACAGACTTTGGCTCAAGCATTTCAGAATAACTAAAACAACATTTGAGAGGCTGTGCAATGAAACCAATCACATTATCCAATCACATTTACTGTTGAGGCAAAGGTTGTTGGTTTTTTTTCGCATCAAGGGATTTATTCAGCAAATGTGTTTCCATCGTATTTAATTTGCAGGTCTTATTGGATGATAAAATGATCTGTCTCAATTGAGCACATGTTTTTTTTAATGCACAATTTTGTTGGCATTTCCATCTAGCATTTTTTTATTTATTTTTTTTATTTTAGGCTATATCCCAAAATGCACATAAAAATACCTGGATGGAAACATGGCTATTTTCTGAAGCAGTTGGATCAATTGATTTAAAGTTGAAGTTTTTTGAAAAGCCTTCCTTCTCCCATCACTGCCTCCTAGTCTAGCGAATGCATACAATCCATAATAAAAAAAGTCTCAAAAGTCATTATTATTGAGAAAGTTTCTCATTATTATGACTTGCAAAGATCACATTGTGTACTCAACTGTGGCTTCTATACTTTATTCTGTGGTAAATCTAGACAACTTTTGCGTTTCAACTAATATTTGTTAGAGAACAATGTCCTGTGTGATCCCTGGATTTCAATAGAATTGAGATGAGCAGTGTGTCCTTGTAGGTGGCGGCACAGGTGGGTCATGCTGCAGTGGGTTTGTATCAGGCTTTGCAGGAGAAAAACAGCTGGAGGGAAATGGCCTGGAGATGGGACCATGCTGGGTAAGAGATGTCACTGTTGTCTCATCCTTCTACCATAGCCTGATTCCTTTATTGTTTCCTGAATACATTACTGGTCCAACATTGGAATAATTACAAGTTTGTTAGTGTTTCTGAAAGAAGTCTCTTATGCTTAATGCTGCATTTATTTGATTAAATATACAGTAAAACAGTAATGTTGTGAAATATTAGTTTAAAAGAGCTGTTTTTCTATTTTAATCATTTTTAAAAATGTAATTGAATCTTGTGGTGGCAAAGCAGAATTTCAATACTCCAGTCTTCAGTCACACGATCCTTCAGAAATCATTCTAATATAATGATTTTGTGCTCAAGAAACATGTCTTATTATTATGAATGTAATATTTTTGTTGAAACTGTAATACACTACAATTAATTAATTAATTAATTATATAAATAAATAAACATTTCTATTTCAAATAAAGGCAGTTTTTTTTCTATTCATCAGCAAAACCAGAACAAATGTATGACGGTTTTCACAAATATTAAGCAGCAATATTCAATATCCATAATAATTATTAATAATTATCCAATAATAAATAACTTCGCATAAAATCAGCATATTAGAATAATTTCTGAAGAGTAATGGTTGCTGAAAATGCTTTGCCATCGCAAATAAATTATTTTAACATTTATGATAGAAAACTTTTAAATTGTAAAAGTATTTCATATTACTGTTTTAACTGTATTCAAATAAATGCAGCCTTTTTGAACACGAGACTACTTCTAAAAACATAAAGAATCTTAATTATTTTTTTTAAAAACTGACCGGTAGTCTGAGGGCCTGTTTGTAATTGGTCACTTCATGTGTCTTTACTGATCGGATAGCTATCTGTTTTGTTAAATGGGTCATGACATGGATGCTTTTTTGCAAAATAACTAAAAACGAATATGTGGAAAAACGTTTCTTTTCAACCCTCTGTCTGAAATGATTCATTTTTAAGGGGGAGGCTTCATTAAAGCTTGTCAGTAAATGACCAACTGTTATGATTGGTTAACATCATTGCATAGGAAACCGTATCAACGCCCACTCACTATTGAAATGGCTTACTTGTGGTTTGCAATGCATTTGCTGTCAGATCCAATACAGCGACTGCTTCATTTGTCAACAAAAGTTTCTTCAAACTCTTCATTACACTGTGTCATCAGGACTGATAATTGAGTCTCACTAGTTTTAATGAAACTGAACCATCAGTTCAGTATAGCTATCCAATCAGAGAAAAAGCATGAAGTGACCATGTGTAAACATCTGTATGCATGTTAACCTAAGACGCATGTATATTTTGTGTTTTTGCGGCTGTTTAGATCTAAGAAGATTGTGTTACAAGGCACTAACATGGCACACCTGTTGGAATTGCAGGCTCTTGCTATGAGCCTCAGTCTTCCTACAAAGCTGGTACAGGATGCTGGACACACACAGGTTAGGGGACAGGTCAAATGGTTTGTCAGAAATTAACATCTCAGGAAAATGTTATTGTGTTTCAAATCAGAATATGACTTTCTGTTATGAAACAGGAATTGCATCATGGAATATCAGGTATTTTGGGGAGACACAACAAGTGAATAGGGAAATTATACATCAATATTCTTATAAAATATGAAATATACTTATGAAAATATTCCTAATTATTACTCCCTTTACTACACGTCTTTTTTCATTGTTGCCCCAAGAATAAAGTAAAGTAAATGCATAAAGTAAAATGGTATAACTAATCATTCTGTTATATCTTAAGTCAAGTCACCTTCATTTATATAGCGCTTTTACAATATAAAAAAAAAAATATCTGTGAGAACGGTGACGGCATGCATGTAAGCATTACATGTTTAGTCCACAGGCAAGCACGTTTGAATACGAATGTGCACAGACGTGTACTTTTATTTTACAAGAAGACTGCTGAATTACTTAGTCGTTTCCAATCATTTCGGCAAAATTTTTTATCTGTACAGAGGGAAAGTGAAGTGAAGGAGGCCGTCATGGGAGAATCTAGTTGACACGGTCTCTGCTGACACTTCAGGGCTGCATTGTGGTTGTTTAGGCGCAGGTCCACCATCTGATCTGGATCCGGCAGACTACTGTAAATCTTGGGATAAACGGAGAGACTATAATTGCTATATTAGATGCCATCCTAACTGTATTCTTACTTCATGTAACGAGTACATCAGGTGTTGTGGGAAGTGTTCCCGGTTCCGGCTGACCTAGTTAATGCAGCCTAACAATCATTTACTGATATGAATAATAGAAATTGATAATGTTCTATGTGTATGCCATAGTAAAGAGATGCGTTTTTAGTCTAGATTTAAGCTGACAGAGTGTGTCTGCTTCCCGAACAATGCTAGGAAGACTGTTCCAGAGCATATTTTCAGCATTTTGCATTGAGAGCATATGTCGTAATTTAGATATATTTTTAAGATGGAAGAATGGAGTTTTACAGATGCTAGAAGCATGGCTTTCAATTTACATTACATAGTTGAGAATCATATATATATATATATATATATATATATATATATATATATATATAATATAATATAATATAATATAATAATATAATATAATATAATATAATATAATATAATATAATATAATATAGAGAGAGAGAGAGAGAGAGAGAGAGAATAAATAAATGGGTCCTGGTGTCCTTTTATAGAGGGCATAGCATAACAGGAATAAAAATGTCTATTGAATTTGTTTCTTATGCTCTCAGGAGGATATAAAAATATTAGAGACACTACATTTGTTCATGGGTTGTATTTGCTAATTTCTTACATGTGTTTGACATAAAATGTAAAATATATAAAGAGGACGAGCTTTTTGTGTGTGTGTGACTACATTGATAAAGGCCTGGAAATTGATTTTGAACTGTTTGTGTTCAGGTGGAGCCAGGTTCATGCACTGTGCTTGCCATCATAGGAGAAGAGGAGATGGTGAATAACGTCACAGGCAGTCTGAAACTGCTGTAACGCGGAGGAAAAACTCAAGTGTAGATGTGTGATGTACCACAGAAAGAACAGGGGTCAGCATTTCCCCACAGTAGCATGGTTCTCAAGATAAAGGTGCACTCAGTAATTTTTTTGTTTATATTGTGATGACTTATACTGACAGCTAGCGACGTGAATGCATCTTCACGCAAAAGCAAACGTTTTCTGTTACTGATACCTAGGGGTGGGCGATATACTACTGAGCCCCTAAAGGGACATGGTGGTGGGGAAAAAAATTAGCTTGGAGGAAAAATAATTAGTCAGCTTTTGCATTCCCTCGAGAAACTTTGAGTTTGCTCGCAAAACGCAAAGTTTCTTAGCGGAACACAAAACATTTGCGAGAGAATGCAAAAGCATTGACAAATAATTTTTCTTTTATCTCATATTTTTATCCTTTCACCATGTCCCTTTAAGGGCTCTGTAATATACTGCTATACCGGTAGAAATATTTGTCAACCAGTATAACTATATGAATATTGTTTCTATTGTGGTTATGCCAATGTGTCCTGCAGTGCTGAATCTCCAGCACTACGATAAAAATATTTTACCCCAATTGTGAATGTGAGTTTGCAATTTGAATTGAATGTGATGTGAAAAGGAAGTGTATTGCAAAATGATATTGACTGCACACAAAAACAAACATACAGTCAAACAAACATACATGTGGTATAGTCAGATTTACAATCACTCAACAAAACTCAAATATTTAAGAGCATTTCCTATGCTTGTGACATTGCGCAGGTCTCCAAAAGCATTTAAGAATGTCTCTTATGCATTTACATGACCACATAAGCCACGATCTCTGGAGAAACCCAGGCATGTTAAACCACTTTCGCTTAATTTCACAATGAGTTATTTACTTCAGGAATTGAGTCAGAACTAAATTCTGTTGGGTTATTTTTATGTTTTTCAGCATTGCCATGGAAGGTTATCCAAAATGTGAAATTGAGAAGAGGCTTCTAAACAAATTTTAAAAAGGCTTTTTTCTTTTTAGCTAAATTTAATGACATTGCATTTTATCTAAATTAGTGTTTCATTGAAATATTGTTCAAATTAAAAATCTAAATTTGTGATTTAGATCTAACATTATTTGGATTCTTATTCTGTAGTTTTTGAAGTTCGACTTTATTGCGATGGTCCATTTCAGACTTACTAACTGTAAGTAACTTTGCCACTATGCCAACTAACTCCCATTAGAGTATTAGTACTCTGTTAGGTTAGTAGTTGACACGTACTTGCAAAGTTACTTTTAGTCAGTAGAATGTCTTTTGAGGGACCATCAAAATAAAGTATTAGCAGATATTAGGCAGACGGTTTACTAACACTCTAATGAGAGTTATGCCGCATTCCAGGCAACCCTTAACCCGTGTTTTTCCAACCTTCTACCCGTAAAAGTGCACTGGAACGGCAGTCAAACCCGTGACTTCCCACCTGTGAACTCGTACTAGATCGATGTACTCCCAGTTACGCGCTCTGACGTCACATATCCTGTGAAACAACAATGGCAGCCTCTACGGGGGTTGAGTGCAAGAATAAATGAATACCAAATACATTTCCAAATATACAAACAACGTAAAATAAAAGGTATAGCAGCTTATCTTGCCTTAGGCGCTGTTTTTTTTCCTCCTCCGTTTCCCTCAAATAAGCAAGGAGTAAGCACCTTTGGCGATAGAAATGACTGTAAATGAGCATAGGCTCCGTACGGTCCGCCATGCTTTGTTTACATCTAGCTACCACAATTCCCTGCGCTCAGGCAGTTTGGCGTGACTTTGCCTGGAATGCTACAAAGTCGCGAGTTGTGGTTTGAAGTCGTAACTTACGGCTCAAAAACCTGCCTGCAACGCAGCAATAGTTGACATGTAGCTGCAAAGTTACTTGTAATTAGTAGAATGTCTAAAGTGGACAATCGAAATTGTGTTACTGAATCGTGTTTCCATAAATTTGGTCTAGATATTGTTACATATTCGCTTGTATCGCCCACCCCATCAATACCTTTGTAAAAATACACATTAAGCAAAAGGGAGGTGGATTGCTGAGATAAAAGGTGACCCACTCTATGTATGAAGTTATTGTAGTCTTCATCTTATGTGAGTGTATGTAGTTTGAAACATATTTTCAATATTATAATTAATTTATTTTGTATAACTTTTAATGAAGGAAGAAATTACTGAGTGAACCTGTGGGGAAAAAATTAAAACCTACCTACGTAGTTTAACAACAACACGTTCAAATCATTGCATTTTTAAAGCTTTTAAATTGAGACGACAACTAATTGATATTACCAACAGGTCCCTGAATTTCTATAGAGCTAAAAAATGTCCTCAAAGAGGAGAGTTGTCAATTAAATAGCGGTGTATAAAAATGTACAATGAATTATAATCACATGTAAGTGTTATACTTAATGTGCCTGTAGAACCCAATGTTTTGATGATTGTGAAATCAAATAGCCATTGTCAAAGTATAATGTATAACGTGTTTCTTCTTTTTTTATTGTGTGAATGTTATTTTTTATTGTTTACAATTAAACGTACCCAATCCCTTTGTGATGATAAAATCTGCCTGTGTGTAGCTATTTATGTAAATATGTTAGCTTGACAAAGCCTGAATACTGATACAGTATTATAAATAAAGGCTATTACTATTATATAACGTACTGTTTAAACTTATTAGGAGCCAAGCATCAATTCCTCTAAATCCTTGGTTAAAGCATGTTATCAATTTAGATTTCGGACATTTGTGCTATACTGCATACAAGTTTTGTCCAGTCTTCACAGAAATTACATGCACGTTTCTCTCTCTCTTTCTCTCTCTTTTCTAGTTCCCCATATTAGGTGGTATTTGACGTGCATCCTTAGAATGTCTTTGTGTATCAGTTTTTAAGCTTGGAGTCATCAGTCATGACATTTCTGTTTCTTCTAGTAACAATCTACTGATTCAGAAGATACATGTTTAATCACTTATATCTATTGCAATGATAAAATCAGTTGAAACTTAAAGTCCCGTGTTGAAAATCAAGTTTTTAATGTTGTTTATATGTCTGTGTGGTGTTTTAAATTTTTTTTTTAGACAAGCCATGTGTAAATTTGTAAGTCAACACCATTGCTGAGTATTTTCTCTTTAAACTGCAGTGATCTAAAGCTGAAGTTTGAAATCTCTGGTGTTTCTGACGTCACAACAAACTACCTTGTAACCAATCCAACTTGCTGGCGGGATTTAGCATATCATTAACTATGACCGCTCTGAAGCTGGGGAGTCTCAAGAGAAGCCAGGTTTTCCCTGTATATTTTTCTGTTGATATGACAAATCAGGTAGCAATGTAGCGGGTGTATGATGTAGATTAAGATGTTATGACAAACTATATGCCTTTCTCCACTGACATTCTGAATTGTGCAATCCCTCTCCAATGGTGAAGCTGCCTCCTTGTCATTTCTTGGTTCTAACAAAAGACAGAACAATGCCTAAAAGCTGCTGTGTGACAGGGTGTACAGCAAACAAGCTAAAAAAAAGAAGAAGGTTTTTATAAGCTTACAGAACCATAAAAGCCAGCCTTTAAGGAGACAAACGTGGATACAGGCAATAAGTCTAGAATGGGTAAATTGTGGGATCCTGACACTCAGTATGCCTACATGTGCCTCTCAGGTTCACATAGGGTGGTGAAATAATCCTTTGACATGGTTCAAAATAATGATTTTTTTAGCATATCCTGTCGCCGATTATGTTCCCTCCAGTGTTCTCAGAGTAATATGACACGTGCTCTGTCTCATTTGCCTGTATCCACTTTTGTGGTGGAATCTTATAAAAAGTGCTTGTTTGCTGTACATCCTATCACACAGTAGCTTTTAGGCATTGTTCTGGGTTTTTTCTTTTCATAAGTCATAAATGACAAGGAGGCAGCTTCATGCAATACAAAGTCAACGGAGAGGGTTGGACTGTTTTCCCCCCGGTGGGTGTGGTTTACAGATTATGACGCGTGTTGCTCTGTCTCTATACTAAATGAAGCATGAGTTACATTCAAGCTATTTTACGGCATGAAGAATGTTTTTTTTTCACAGGAAAAAACTTTTATATGTGATTTCGGTGACCAAAGATGAGTTTTAAGGGATACAATTGACTGTAGGGGAACTTTAAAATAATTTTATATGTTTGTTTTTTTTTTTTTTTTTTTTAACAATCAGATTAGGTGACTCACATCAGTCATGTCACTTCCTTCTCAGTTAAAATTCATCTACTCTTATTTCATGGAAGAGTTTAGTTTTAATTAGATACTCTCTTCTTAGTGGAAGCAGTAGGTTATTCAAAGAATTTTAGTTTACAGTTTATGAATACTGTTAATTCAGAAATATTACTCCGTCATTTTTCATACTGCTATATAGTAATGAAGTTGACATATTCAGACACGGGGAGTGACTTCCTATTGCAGTATGGTATACATATGAAGTAACACAAAGGCAAAATTCCTTTACTCATCCGTCACTCCTCATCCTAAACACTCTCCATAGTGATATGTGATTTTAATTATATAACAGAAATCATGTCTCTTGCATAGAACAACAACATTAAACTGGCTTTCTGGCACCACTTAATGTGCATACCCATGTAGTGATGATTGCAAACACTGGGATTGGTCTGCATTTCAAATATATCCATTTCACTGGCAGCGAAGAACACTTCTACAATTTCCTGTTGGTCTACTGAGATAAATTAGCTGTCTCCTCAACTGACTGCAGCTGCTTGTCTACATTCAAGGCAAGATTTTTGTCATATTAATTGAGCCTACTCCCACACACATTCGTAAACGAAGAAAATTGTATCAGCACTACATCTCGAAAATCCTTTCTTATAGGCATAATACATGACTGTTACATAACCATGGAAGCTTGTTTCCGCCACTGAATAAAAAATAAAAAAGGTAATTGCTACTTTTAATCTTACAATTCTGACATTTTTTCTTGCAATTGCAAGTTTACATCTCAAAATTCTGACCTTTTTTTCTCAGAATTACGTGATATAAACTCGCTACTGTGAGTTATAAATTCTGACTTTTTTTCTAGAAATTGTGTCTATATCTCGCACGTCTCACTTTTTTCTCAAACTTGGAGGTTTTCTCAAAACTGTGAGATATAAGCAATTGTGAGTTATAGGCCTGGTTTCAAGCCAGGATTAGGCCTGGGACTAGCTTAAACCTTGTCTGTGAAACCGGCCAATAAAGTCCAATTCTAAGGGAAAAAAAATCTCACAAATCTGAGATTATTACTCGCAATTACTAGTGTATATTTTGCAATTCTGACTTTATAACTCACAGTTGTGAGGTTTTTATTTAATTTTATAATTTACCTTTATTTTTTTATTCTGTGGTGGAAACAAGCATATAACTGCAACAGTCTGATAACCAATCTTTTGCAGTGACAGCTGCTTTGTGTTACGATGGTGAGGCAAAAGGAAATTCCTTGATTCATTGCCACAACGTATCTTTGTGATAACGTGAGTTAATTTTAATGTTGTAGATCAATATGGGAGTTGGTCATTTGTTCTTTTTAATGATTTCAGCAGCCTAACAGCTTTTGATCATTTGTTTTCCCCCAAATATATTTAGCTGCGAGTGTAGACAGTGAATGCAGACTCAATTCAATTAATTTATTAAAAAATATAATAATAATTACAACGCAGTAACAGTATTAGAATCAACAAGTGGCCACAGAACTAACTTATACATAACATTCTTAAACATTCTCGGACTTTAAGATAGGTAGTTTGCTGATTTCTTAAATAAAAAAGTATATCAAACCCACATTATTAACAAAACGGATCAAATATAAAAATAATACCAAAACACGTACAATAGATAGAAACTTGCAATACTGACAAATATATAAACCTACATAAATGGATTTTACAGTCCGCCCTCTTCAGATGCGCGCGCAATTCACCCGGAGGCGCATGCTCTTTAACGACATTTCCAATCGATCAGGGTTTTTTTTTTTTTAAGTCAGTCTACGGATATATTAAAAATAATTTAGTATCAACCGGTAAAATACTTGCATATGTTGTGACAGGTTACGTTTTCATTTTTACAAATTCTGGTTAACGTACCACAGAAGTCGGCGAAGACGACGTTCTTAGCTGTTAAACACAACGATAAATTATGTAACTGTAAAAATAAAGGAATGTTCTTTAAGTAATGTAACTATGCTTTTGAAGAGACGCTGTCCAACAACTGCGGAGGGCGTGCACGTATCACGCGTTCTCTTCACAGAAACGGCTCCCTCTTTATGAGTTATAAAATATACTACAGTGGGGTTACTACCTCAAGTGTATTTTTTTTTTAAATAACCCGTTGTCATCTATTCCTAAAATTAACGTTAACGTCATCTGAAACAAAAATCGTACATGCAACCATTATAGTGGGAGTGATTTAATTGTCTTCTACACGTGCGTTATTATTTTGGCCCATGTTTGGTCCCCTTGTCTTCCATTTTTAAAAATCGTAGACCACAGTTCGCCAACTAGGTTAATATTTTGGATAGAATAAAATCCTGCACCAAATCAAACGTCCGAAGTCCAATCCCGAATCCCTCATATATTCCTCGCAGTATTGTTGACGCTCTAGTATCACGGTCCCTGCGAAAGCGCCGAGGAGACCCCGTGCACCTATACAGCTGTATAACTCAACACTGTTATTCCTTTTTACACGGTTAAAAGAACAATAATAATCCCTTATATGAAAGACCATTGAACTCCACGGCTTGTGTATTTAGTAACACAACATATTTTCCAAAATCCGCACTTCTTTCGAGAGTATCCAGTTTAATTAGGTGCTCGTCTTCGAAAACTAGGTCTCCTGCAGCCCTCTCAACGCCATATCACGCTGCAGAATGCTGACTAGAGGAATGAGGCGCCTCCAAAAAACAAGGTTCGGCCTCTTTTCCGTCTACGACAACATTAAGCTCCACGACGATCCAACAGCATATGCGCGTTCCTGTTTGTTACCCCGATTGACACATTCCTGCCCTATAGCATACCAGAGGGCGCGAGCTAAAACCGAGAGTCCGCCTTCATAATGAACCCCTGCTCCGCTGTGGAGGAAACCCTGTGTTATGGTTGTGTGTAGGCTTCGCTGGGAGCCGCGGTTGATGCCGGTGTAGAGAGGGGGATGGGCAATACTGCAAATGTAAAGGACATGAGATTGAATCACAGCCTTGAATCACCAAGTGCTGTACATACCCATATAAATATCGACTATAATTTTGTAAAATAACATTATATATTGATGTATCCTTTTGCAACTCAACGTGAACATTTGAAGACCGCACAATGTCTTAAATGGGAGAAAATGTGAAACTTTCAACTCTTGCGTAAGGGACACTGAGAAGTTTGGAAGATAGCCTGAGAGCCTCGCGGTCTACAGTTCACAGGAAACACCGAGGTTGCAAGAGAAGGCCTCCTGTTCTGCCTCGCATTGATGTTGGATTTTTTAAAAACACAAAATCCCTTTGATAGGCTCTTGGATTTCAATCACGTTGGGAGGACGCTGTAGGTAAGGTATTTTGTTATTTCCACGAAGGTTTCGATGGCAATAGCTTGTGTTTTTTATGAACTAGGTGAAGTTGATGCAGAAGTTGGGAGCTCAGTTTATCAGCTCTTGTTTATCAACACGAATCGTAGCTTTCCTCTTTCAACTCTTCTTGGTTGAATATCTGTGCTGTCACGTTAATTAATCAAATACAACAAAAATCTAATGATGTAACACCGTGTTGGTTGGTCTACATGTTAGCTTGATGTAGCCATAATCACAATCATACTTTGCCAAGAACCTCGTGCTAAGAACTGTTTTTTTGCTGTAAACATTCAGTGATCGGCCTACTGTTATGCTGCCTGTCTTACCCTTTGCACCTATATCACATTCATATAGCATTCGTGCCACTCAACATAATGAATTATCAAAGTGAGCAAAGGTATCATTTTAGTTAGCTGTTAGCTTAGCTGAGAGAGGCTGTCTTGAAGGCTAGTACGATTTAAATGCATTAAAGTGGGAAAAATCAAATGATCTTAATTGGTAAATAAGAGGAGAAACGATTGGAATGGGTTTCGTTGGCAGAAACTGTGACTCTGGGCATTGTAGTGTTAGTTGTCTTGATCTTGTGTTAATCAAGTTTATATGTGAAAACAGACATGGTAGAGTTTGTATTTACAACATTTGTGCTTGTCAGAATCGAATTTGATAGACTGTTTCTCGAAAACATTGAAAATGATTCGCATGCTTAACTGTATTGCTTAGCTTCGTAATAACTTGGAGGTTCGTTACTTTATTAGACTTACAAAGTCGATTTATTTTCTGTCTGTTCTAAAGGAAGATAGTTTGTCGGGATAAGGAGATATCCTGTTGAGCACTGCTCTCTGCTTCTCTACATCTATATTTTTGATTATAGCCTGCTTCCATCTGGTTGACTATGAGAAAACTTTGTTATTATGTATTTATAATTTCTTGATCTGGCCAGTGTGTTTTCTTTGAGAAACGAAAATAATGCGAACCCCAAGAACCGTGACTTGCTTTTCTCATTCTTCACCTCCGCCTCCCCCATCAACCAACCCCAACTCGATCCATGAGAAATGGGTGGTATTTCTAAGGGAACTCGCCTTTCCTTTTTAGCCTCCATTTTTATTTCAACAACAAGTGAGTGGAAACGACAAGGAAGAGAAGGCGACCGAGTGACTGCGGAAATTTTATATATATATATATATATATATATATATATATATATATATATATATATATATATATATATATATATATTATTAGTTTTTGGTGACAGTTTTCGATACGCTGCAATGAGTAACATTTGCTGTTCTGTTATTTCCAGCTTGTAAAATGAACCGCGAGGAAACGCCTGCTGTTGTGGCAAGGCCGCGGACTCCATACTCAGGGTTACTTTTACATGAACACGCACACATGACATTATTTTAGCAGTCTTCTTGCTGTATACCGTTCTGTCTGTTAACTGATACATTTGATATGATCAGGACCCTAAACGAAGAGTGTCCATAACAGTGCCTGATAGATTTCACACATTATTTAAATGGTATGCTATTTGCATGTCAGGTAAAACTGAACTGTAAATGAAACTGTTTACGGGGGATGGGGTGTACACGTTTTTTTGTTAATGCTGGTCGAATGGACATAGTCTAACAGCTTAAGTAAAAAAAATAATGACTGGCCATGTGCCTACACATTTTTATTCTCCAAATCAAACAGCTGTATATGTCTTTGGATCTGCTTTAAAGACCTTGGAAAGAAAATGCCTTTTTTTGTAGTTCCTGAAGAGCTTCCTGGCAACTGCGAGTGTATGATTGCTTGGGCTTGTCCGACATTTTCCCAGTGTGTTTTCAGGTTTTATTTTCGTCCGCCTTGAACTATGTGAAACCTGATCTTTCTGTGACTCACCCGACTCGTTATCTAAAGTCAACGTGTGTCTTTGTCCAGAGACAAAGGAGAAGCTTGGAAAAGCTTAACTTTTAGCAGATTTGAAAATAAAACAAATGCCCTGAAGCATTTTAGTATCAAAACTACTAGTTACCATTTAGCTTAATTTATGATTGCAAAGAAACTGTAGCACAAATCCAGACTTGCCAAATAAGCAGAACACTTTTTTTGTATCACAACCTTTTCTGTTCTGTCCTCGTTTTGATTAAACTCATTATATATTATGTAGTTTTGTTCATACATCTATGTGTATGTGTATGTGTGTGTGTGTGTGTGTGTGTGTGTGTGTGTATGTATGTATGTATGTATGTATTTTTAAATGTTGTGACTTTATTAAATACTTTGAGCTGGAAGGTTCCAGCTTTGTGATTTTTTTTTTTTTTTTTTTTTTTTTTTTTTTTTCATGATGCAGTAAATGCACGGTTGTTTTTTCACAATATAGAATTGATATATTGCCAAATGTCTGTCATTTAATCTTGTTTTATATTATTTGCATTTTACTTTACTGGTAGGACAATCGGTTTCTTCCAAAAAGATGTTTGGTTGATACCTGAGCTCTTGTCTTCTCTAGCCCTAAACCCATGCATGCACACAACATAGCTCATTATGATCAATGCTTTTTGAAAGCTTTATTTTTTTTTAAATTAATACAAAAAGAAAGATTTCAAATAAGCTAAGTGTAGAAAATACATCTAGAGAAAGTAGTGTTTGTGTGTAGTTTCACTTTTGTGGGGCCTTTTTAGCTCGTTCTCTTATAAGGAGCTAGAAAATAGTTGCTGAGATGCCTGCTCCTCTTCTGTTTCCTGATTGGATGGTTTCAGAGAGCCTCAGCCAATCAGTTGTGTTTGAGTGTTGTTGCTCTCTCTCTCTCTCTCTCTCTCTCTCTCTCTCTCTCTCTCTCTCTCTCTCTCTCTCTCTCGCTCTCTCTCTCTCTCTCTCTCTCTCTCTCTCGCTCTCTCTCTCTCTCTCTCTCCAACTGGCAGCACAGTCTTAAAACTGCTTTTAGTAGCATAAACATTGGTTTTTTTTTAAACTGAAAGGGAGCAGAACATAATGCGGTATCCATATATATTTTCTGTCAGTCAAGGTTCTCTAGCCTCTTGCGTCTATGTGCCCTGTGCGGCCATTTTATCTCCTGAACAGTTTTCCAGGTATTTGGCAAGGGTGGGTCAGTCATCTTGAACACAAGCTGACAGAGAGAATTTAGATCTATAAAACACATTTTTTACATCTGTTTCTGTGATGCCCAGCACAAATAGCCAGCAGTCTTTGTGTATATATAAAATTATTTGTTTTTGTGATTGAATCATTTAATTTATAAATGGTAGGCAGAAATGTACATGGCTACAATCCAATTTTTATTGTAAACAGTAATGCTTCTTGATGCGTCCCGGACAACAGAATGACCTCCTACTCCCCTGTCAGCCTTTGTGCTAAAAAAAAGCCCTTTAACTTTGCTGGGTATGTGTGGTTTAAAAAAAAAAAAAAAACCAAAGAAAACAATTGTCCTATTGGATTTGAAAAATTAGATTTTGAAAAGCAATGACGTCATGTGCTAAAAATTGTCACATGCAGGAAATACCCTGATATCAGGAATACTGGAAATATCCAATTCCATATTTAGTCATGCCCTGTACTGTGAGTTTATTGGACTGATACTAATATAGTAAACGGTCGTAAGAGCGAATATTATCTTCCATATGAGCTAGACATTTGTCTTTGACGTTGTGCTGTTGGGGAAAATTCAATGTTAGCAAACAAGCACAAACTGTTCGAATTAAATATGACGAGAGAAATGCTAGTAGTTTGAGTGTGACTGGAAGACGCAGCAGAGTGCAGTGTTTCCCCTAGGTTTATGGGAAATGGTGTCGTTCAGTTGGTCACACCGACATTAATTTGGTGATGAATCGTTCTCTTGATTTATATATCCTGGTTTTGCATTGATGTAAAGATTGACTTGACTAAAAGCTTGATATTTGCGAAATATTGTAATCTGAACATTGCTTTCAACAAGCATAAATTTAAAAGAGAACATTACTAAAATATTATCACGTAACGTATATAACAAAAGTATTATTGCCATGGGTGTTATTTTATTAAAGTAATATTTCCATGACGACGCATCAAGCCACAATAGTTTTTCCTTTTTTATTCAGAATATTCACATCAAACTTGCTGGCTATGTCATTAACTAGGCTCAGACTACCTGATATTCCGATTCTCAAATACATGTAAGTGAATGCGTTTTGTTGTTGAAAAATGTAATGATCATGTTAATTGATCTATAATGCATGATGGGGTTTGCTATGTTAGTTTATGCCGCAGTTCAGAGAATCGGCTCTGTCAGATTTACAACACGTCAATTGAAATGCATGAAACTAAGTGTAAAGTGGTAGACGAATAGAGTAAACTTTGTAGTTCCTTACACAATGTGTATCAGATATGAATATCACGTCGTCAATTAATTATTTTACGAACTATATATTTATTGTTTTGTTAGTACTTGTGTATTTAAATGTGTGACTGTAAAATAAACCTTACAGTATGTGGTTGAAAACACAGAATAGTTGTACTCAAGCGCTGATCGTCTGTCTCTGTATGGCTCGCGCTAGTCAAAGCACGAAAGTATGCACTTGCACCAATGCAACCGTGTGAAATTTTTAATGCCCCTAATATAATGGCAGGAGAAACACTGAGAGTGTGATGTCATATCATGGCCGTTATAAAATTTAGTGTGCTCAAAGTCTAGTGTGACTGCGGCTTGCTTAATTAACCATTTGGATATTTACAAACAGCAGGGCTCCAGACTGTGACTAAAACGGTCGCATTTGCGACCAAAAATATTAATTTGCAAGTGATATTTTTGCTGCGATCGCCATTGGCGACCATTCTGTGATGAGTAGCCCATCACATCTTTTGTTGTGTGTTGACGTAATAAAATGAGATGACGCGCAGCAAAGTTACAAGCACTAAAATACGCGTCAGAAACGGATGTCATAAAGGAAAATATCAGGCTTTTTCAAAGCCCTCTTCTCTATCGAGCAACAGTGCTGACAGCTGTGTCAGCATGAGAGAGATCGAAAGTGACGGAGACGTCAATGAATGAACATCCCAGTGTAAAAGTGTAGGAAGGCAGTGTCTATTCCTTCTGATAAACTAGGCCTACAACAGATAAACATGTCGGCTGTGTGGACGCCAACTAATCGGTAAAAATTCTCGTTTTTTTTATTGATACTGATATGGATTCTTATTCTCAATATATTTTACTCTTGCTGTTTTTTGTTACTGCCTGAACTCAGGGCTCGCAAAATTGCTAGCCTGATGTCCCGGCTGGGGCCATATGGTATCTTCCAGCCGGGCAACTGCCCGACGGGCTATTTTAAATGGTGAATAAAATTCCTTTCTTGTTTTGTGTTGTTGACTCTCTGGTTATCTGAAGGAAAAATAAGACCGCAGATGTTTTTGATCATGCATGCCGATTTGTCCACAGTGAAGTTTAGCCTGTGTGTGTTTGAGTGTGTGTGTTTTTGTGACATATCAGGACACAAATGTGTATTATGACATGGGTATTACAAGGAGAGGGTGACTTATGAGGACATTACCCATGTCCCCATTTTTCAAAAGGCTTATAAATCATACAGAATGAGTTTTTATTTCATTTTTTTTTTGGGAGAAAGTAAAAATGTGTAGTTTCCTGTGATGGGTAGGGGTAGAGGGGTAGTGTAGGGGGATAAAAAATATGGTTTGTACGGTATAAAAACCATTACGCCTATGGAATGTCCCCACAATTCACAAAAACAAATCTGTGTGTGTGTGCGCGTTTGTGTTTTGAGTGTGTTCGTGATGAGCGGATTGCGGTTATATCTGCGGGTCAGGCGGACCAAATAATGAAACATAACGTAATTGCGGATGGATGAGAGATAAATTAATGTGTTGATTTTATTAAAGACATGGAACTCTCATTTCACTGTAAAACGCAACGAACGTGCTTCACTTTCGTTTTCAAAACCGGCGTCTCTTCAGGGAAAGCAAATCAAGGATAGCATGCCTAGACCACCTCTTACAAAGGAAACACCCTACATGACATAATGCTTAATAATTTAACAGGTTTACCTAAAAATATACACTAACTTAATAGAAATTATTCTGATGATAATTTTCCAACATAATGTTTGGAAATATTAACGAAATATTATTGGAAATATATTTTTTTTCTTCTTCAGGTACTAATTTGCAGAATTTATCAAATTAAAAACAAAAGCAAGGAAAGTCTAGTAATGTGGGAGCGTTTTAGTGAAGTAGCTTAACAGGCCGAATCAAGTGTTGGGTAGCCTATGTGATGTGTAACGGCTGTGAAGCGCTCTATGTACATGACAATAAATTAATAAAGCCTATAAAAAGCCTTCAGTGGAGAACTGCGAAAGTCACTGTGTGTGTGTGTGTGTGTGTGTGTGTGTGTACACGTGCGTGTGTTAAAATGTTAAGAGGCACATAATTTAAGTTGGTGTTTCAGTTCTACACAGGCAAAAAAGACAAAAAGATTTTTACTTAAACTGTTGTCTTCATGAGAAAGATTGGAAGGAGCTAAAAATTAAATTCAACACCGCCCATATAATTGCACGTGAAAAATTAAAACGCGTTTATTCTTTTGTGGCACTTGAAAAAATAATTTGGCGCCTAACTTTTTCTCTTATAGGAGCCAATGGTTCCTTAATTGATATTTTTGTCTGGAGCACTGAACAGTGATGAGTTTTGTGACCAGAGCCTACCTTGGTGGCAGATAATGACACTTCTGCAGTAACTGTAGCCTATATGGAAGCCACAGAATAAAAGAGTAAAAAGGTCATTTTGAGTTGCTCACAATTCTGTGAAGAAAAGTCTGAATATTGCTTATTTCGTCTTATTGCCTCAGAATTGTGATATAAACTCACAATTGCAAGAAAAAGTCAAAATTGTGAGATGTTATGTTATATGTTTAAGTATTATTTCATGCTGTCTATGGCTAATACATCATGTTCTCTATGAACTTCATATGTGAATATTATGTAGACCTATTGTTTACATCAAATGCATGCTTAAATAGTAGGGTAATCACCGCAGGTTTCATGATCAGCCCAGTCTGTCCATTTAATGGCTTGCTACCATAAACGTCAGCATTTAGCTTCAAATGGGTTCTTTGGCGATGGTATTCTATAAGAATGAAGACAATCTTTTTTTGCTTTCTGATTCTGACATCCAAAGGCACAACAGTAAAAAAAAAATGTTCTCTTATTCTGTGGACTTTGCCCATTTTTCCTTCACTTGTTACCATTGTTTTTCTGATGCTACAATGTACACGTAATAATGTTTTAAGCTATGAATTAAGGCTGTACGATATGCAATACCTTGTTAAATAATGCGATATGATATTGCTTTGTGTGCTAACAAAGTAAATAGGGTAAATTTTGATTTCATGAGGACTTTAATGGTACCAAGATTCTTGTCATAAGATTTAGGAAAATTTTATTTCTCTTGTCGTAACCCCTTTAAGCTAATGTTTTATTGTTTTTCATCACAAATACCATAGTTACAGAATTTCTTTTTTTTGCTGTGGTAGTTAGGAGCCATGCATGGTTTTACCAGTGGTTGTCTACAAATGTATGATGCTATAGAAGAATAATGGAGGATTTTACCAAATCAAACCAAGTGCTTTTGTCAATATTCTTTTCCATGACACAAATGATATATTATTAGCAACTGACTGTACCTGTGCCACTGCACTGGATCCTGATTTGTGTTTATTAGGGGTGTAATGATACCCTCTTCATGTCACGATTCGATACATAACATGATACTGAACTCACAATACGATATTATTGTGTTACTCCAAGACATATTTGTAAAAGGTTAACAAAAATACAGAATTATTTTAGACGAATATGCTTGCACTAGATATATTTAAAATACAGTAGGCCACTTTTTATTGGTAACACGAGACATTTGGCATTATCAGGACCCACAAATATTCCCCCATTGCATTAAAATTTTTATATATATATATATATATATATATATATATATATATACATATACACACACACACACACACACACACACACACACACACACGTATGTATGTATGCTTTTTTTTTTTCTCAACAATGTATAGTAGTTCAATGTAGTACTGACTAGTGTTTATATTCAAGCTCTTTAAAACTGTTTTAATTCAAGCTTGTAGATGTATCAGTTTATAGTATTTTACTGTCATGTTTTTTGTGTGTAGTGTGAAAGCATTTTAAAGCATACACGCATGGTATACACACATTTTGTGTGTATTTGATCATTTAGGCACACACCCAAGTAAACCTCAAAGTATGTTTGCTTTGGGCGTTCTGTTCCGTCTCAGAGCGCACACACACACACACACACACACACACACACACACACACACACACACACACACACACACACACACACACACACACACACACACACACACACACACAGGGAGCTGCGTGTCGGACATAATGCAAGCTACCAAATTAAGATTTATTTCATAGCTTATTGCAATTTTAATAACTCCTTTTAATATCAAGACTGTCCCACATGTTAGCAACAGCAGCCTAAATTTTATGGAAACCACTTCAGCTTTGTACAAACCAGCATGAGTAGAGAAAAATATTCAACTAATGTAAAGATTTGAGGATTTGGGAAGAGAATTTAAAGTGTAGAATTCATGATATATAGTTCTCTATATTTGTGGAAGATTGATGAGGAGATTGCGAGGCAAATCGGTCACAAAAAAATCCAAGAATCTACAACACTTGGTAAGACAAAAGGAGCTTTTGCCAAAGAAGGTCTTTTGATGTAAGTGGTACATTAAAAATACCAGTCACTACAATATTTTACAGAACAATCATTTTCGCTATAGAATTAAAACGTGATTTTTTAAAATGTGAAAAAAAAAGATATTCTGTATTGTTATACAGAACTTATTGTTATACTGTAATGTTATAGACCTTAGGAGGGAGGACGCCATATTGATTTTACCAAGTCAAAACAAGGCTGTGACTTAAAGTCTTTATAATGGCATACATTAATATTACATTTTTCTGAATGGTTTCATGCATATAGTCGTGTTAATAGTGTCCTATGTGAACATGTTCTGCATTTGTTTTCCCCAGGTTTTTTTTTCTTCTTGCAAATTGTATTTGAATGTGGGCAAATATGTTGTAAGCCCCCTTTGATGTCAAATTTGAATAGGAGGAGAACATTTGGCGTCTAACTCAAAATAACTGCTTTCAAACATCAATCTTTATTCATAAATTTATTATGTATAAAAGTTGAAGAACATTTGATGCAAACTCAAAAAAGCTGCATTCACCTTATAATATTTTGAATATGAAAACGCAACAAACAACAAATCCATTTGTCTTAAAGTAGTGGATCATAGTGCAGAACACAGTGCAGCCATTAAGTTGCCCCAACAGGGCATTGTGTATCAAAGAGTTAAACAAAAATAAATGAATAGAATGAAGAAAAAATTACGTGTGTCTGTGTGTGTATACTAGGGCTGGGCAAAAAAATAGATTTTTCGCTTGATCGTTTTTTAAAATGTGGTTGATTCAAAATTGATTCTCAAAGGCCACGAATCGATTTTATTCCATATTTATTTCCTCTAACATTGAACATAAGATTAACGTAAATCTAATTACTAGTCTTCTCCACTAGATGTTACCCTCTTATTTGCCTCGCGCGACGTTACAAAGGCGCGGGAGCGTGCCTGTCATTCATTCATTCAGTGCTTAAATGGCGGCTTCTGGTGCATTGTTGCCTTTTGTAATGCTGAGGTAAAAATAGTACAAATTTGCGGAACCATTTGTTGAGACATCATCACCCAGATATTGCAACACCCCCCACAGCCAAGCACACAACCACTAAAAATAGATCACATGCACGCGAATGCTTGCCTTGCATTATGATCAAACTTGAGCGTTCACTTGAGCGTTCAAGCACGTACGTTAGCCATTATAGACATATTCAAATCAACTGAGTCAATAGACAGCGCAGGACCAATAATTCAAACCTAATAGCTTACATTATAAACAGATTTCCTCAAATTAAAGTTAGTCCACATAAGTCAGCACCACGGCAACTACTTGTGTCCAGATATGAACGCGCTTCTCGTGAATGAGAAGTAACTGCACACGACAGGCTGCTAAATCGCAAGAAAAGCTTGTTGTGTACTGAAATTTTGCTGAAAATCAGCCAATATCCTTTTTATGTTTTAGAATAAATATATCAAAATATCAATAATAACAAAAATTGTATAAAATACTTTTTTTTGAATAAAGTTGCAAAATTGTATTGTATTTAACAATTGTATGCATTTGAAATATAGAGATGGGTTCTGTTTTAATGTACCCGAGTGTACCTAAAATAAAAAGTTTAATATACAGGTTTGTGGCTCTTTATTTCTTTTTAAGTACCCACTTGTAAACTTATGTTCACTGTTCTTTTTTATAAATGCCTATAGTATTTGTATTAAATCTATATTCATTGAGTTGAGAACTGCCTTAATTCTGCATGGCATTGATTCAACAAGGTGCTGAAAGCATTCTTTAGAAATATTGGCCCATATTGATAGGATAGCATCTTGCAGTTGATGGAGATTTGTGGGATGCACATCCAGGGCACGAAGCTCCTGTTCCACCACATCCCAAAGATGCTCTATTGGGTTGAGATCTGGTGACTGTGGGGGCCATTTTAGTACAGTGAACTCATTGTCATGTTCAAGAAACCAATTTGAAATGATTCGAGCTTTGTGACATGGTGCATTATTCTGCTGGAAGTAGCCATCAGAGAATGGGTACATGGTGGTCATAAAGGGATGGACATGGTCAGAAACAATGCTCTGGTAGGCCGTGGCATTTAAACGATGCCCAATTGGCACTGGCATGAACCATGGATCTCTACATGCAGCACCATGGATCATTTGAAGTACCATGCACAGCCATTCTCTTCAGATATAAGGCACGAAATTTATGTTTCCGCACAACTTCACATTAACAGTCAGATTAGTGGAAGTGACCACAATAAACCCACAGAACATGAGACATTTGTTTTACAGAAAATGCACATTTGTTACTGTTGTTTTACTTTATTGGATCCAATTGTTATTTGGGATAATGTGTGGCTACTTCAGTCACTGTAGAATTTGCATCAAAAAATCTTCACCCTACAAAGGTTTTATTTTTTCTATTATGGTGTGACAGAACTGATTGAGTATTGATCATTTTAAAATTAAGAGATGAATACATTCAATGAAATATAGACTCTTAAATTTAAAAATAATTAATAACAATTAATTACTGTCTGGCCGCTGTGCCATAAAGCTCACATCGGTGGTGTCTTTTGGTGATGGTTGTCCTTTTGCAGGTTTCTCTCAACTTCACTCTTGATTGGTGAAGCTCAACCAGAGTGACCATTGTGTTCGTCACATCTCTTAACAGGTTTTTAAAATTGAAGTATAAACTTCACTTGCTACCAAAAGTCCAGTACAACACTAGTATGACATGATTGATGTGGAAACTAAAGCGTTTTTGCAAAAGGCTGCGACATAACATTGTCATTCAATGTTAATGTCATTCATGTGAAGAATAACCCTTCATTTTTAAGTATATTTGAAAACATGTTGTCAGCATGCTGTAACACTGATGTGAATCTATGTCTGTCTGTATCTATATCACAGCTAATTACCCATGCTGATTTATGCTTTAGATAGCAACTTGATTCTCTCCTGTAATCAAAAAGAAATGGTTAAATATTAAAGGTGCCCTAGAATAAAAAAAAAACTATTTACCTTGGCATAGTTGAATTATGAGAGTTCTGTACATGGAACTAACATACCATGAGCCTCAAACACCATTGTTTCCTCCTTCATATGTAAATATTGTGCTTAAAGTAAAGACTACTGTAAAAGGGGCGAATCCCAACATAACACTGACTGTGATGTAACAGTTGTGATCGCTAATATTTAAGCCTCCCCAAATTTGCATATAATCAGCCCATGTTCAAGGCCAGGCAGTATTAACGTGGACCTGTACTGAATCAGCAGAGGTTTTGCAGGTATTGTGAAGATGAGGACAAATATATTGAAAAGGGCAGATCATGGATATAAATGTTATGTTCCAGGCTGTGCAGAGGATGTGAGCACTTTTCATACCCTTCCCACAGAACAGAACTGTCATATACACAGAACAGGAGCATTTGAGCATTCATGCTTGCGGTTGCCAGATTTCCGTAATTTAAATCCCCCAATCAGAGCTTTTCTGTTAAAAGAACATGCATTCTATCCGGTGTTTTACTTAAATGTGCAATCTCTCTCGCACATGCGGATGATCTGAAAACACCAATAAATATGTAAGCTGCATTTCAGCAATCTCTATTTGAGATTTGTGTTTGCTGAATAACTGCACTTGTGTGAGCTACTGAAATTAGCCAATCAGAGCAGAGCTAAACATTATTATTATTATTATTATTATTATTATTCATGACCCTCCCAAATAAGGCAAAAACAGACCATTTCATTCTAGGGACAATTTCTAGGGTTGTAAATGGACCTGTAAAACCGTATCTGGACAATTTTTGCTCTTAAATAAGCCACATACCCTCTATGTAGATATCAGAGAACAATTTAAAATATTGTTTCAACTCATTCTAGGGCACCTTTAACAATTAAACCAGGTTTTTGTTGGTCAGTGGTACAGTAGATTTCAACAATGCACCTGAACACACCTCATTTCAGACCAGCATGGCAATGGGTGCAAATGCATTTGCTATTTAAACAACAACGTGAAATGCAGGACGTGAAAATAACTGCATTGGGCTGAAACTAGAAAAAAAAATACTTGTCGCACCTGGCGCCGTGTTTTCATTACAATCCAAATTAATCACCACTATGTATGTTATGCATTGATCTAATACAGTCTTGTTCAACCATATACAATTTATAATAGAAAACTGATGGACATGATATGTGGCAACAACCTATATATTACTAAATTAGCAGCTAGTCTTTTGCTTTACCATAGTCTCCTGAGAATATTGATCTTGCTAGAGCTCCTCCCCCAGGAAGACGTTCTGAAAGGATAAGGTTGTTTTGTTTACATGGAAGTCAATGGCTAATTCTAAGTCTAATTACACTAAAAATTTTGTCAAAACGCCTTGTTACTTAATAAATTGTCTGCATTTTTTGCTAAAGTTATTTTGCAATTTGCATTTCAAAACTATACTAAGCTCCTTAGAATCAGTACTATTATGATACGGTAAGTAACAAATAAAGTGCATCATATGTCTGAAGAGAAGAAAACAGTTATTTTATTAACATTACTGCGTAAAGCCTTGCTATTACATTGTACATTACGTTTTAAGCTGGTACAACAGAATTCTTAAATTTTTTTGTGATAAGAATTTTTTTTTAATTAATTGATGGCATTCAACAACTATTCCTTTAAAACATTCCCCATAAATTATCAGAGAAGTGTATTTGCTGAAGAATATCAACCTATGTATAGCTTGTTGCAGATTTGTTGACCTCTCTTTATTCAGGATGAGCAAAGGACAGATGTTTTGTGAGATTTTTAAGATGGGTGTTTTTAGATCTGCAGTTTCACCCTTTTTTGTTTTGTCTGTACATAAAGAAATTCCATATTCACAATCACTTCTACAGCACTGCTTTTTAAGTTAAAGGGCAACATTGTCTTTCATGTTATTTGCAATTTCTGTCACTCAGCTGGCCCACGTTAGCTTTCACGTTGTACACTTAATATTCAAAATAATGTGTGGTTATCATCGTTTGTAGTCATAGGATTAAAAAAATATGTTTTTCATACCTTTAGTTTGTGAATAGTTTTAGTTTGTGGGTCTACGTGGGGAGGAACTCTAGCAAGATCAATATTCTTAGGAGACTATGGTAACGCAAAAGACTAGCTGCTAATATATAGGTTGTTGCCACATATCATGTCCATCAGTTTTCTATATAAAACATCACAACATTAGGGGTGTGCGATTTATATATCGTCTGCGATTAATATCGTAATTGTTGTTTTAACGATGTGCGATCTGACATTATCTATCCCTCACACACACCCAGAGAGTGCACGCATACACTAAGTGATGTAGTTTTTTGATTAGACTAATGCGGGTGCGCATTAAAGTACACACTTTCACTGCTGATTAACGCCGCGTTCCAGGCAACCCCTAACCCGTGTTTTTCCAACCTTCTACCCATGAAAGTGCACTAGAACGGCAGTCAAACCCGTGACTTCCCACCCGCGAACTCGTACTAGATCGATGTACTCCCAGTTACGCGCTCTGACGTCACGTAGCCCGTGAAACAACAATGGCAGCCTCTACGGATATACAAATAACGTAAAATAAAGGTATAGCAGCTTATCTTGCCTTAGGCGCTGTTTTTCTCCCCCGTTTCCCTCAAATGAGCAAGGAGTAAACACCTTTGGCAATATAAATGATTGTAAGTGAGCATAGGCCCCGTATGGTCTGCTTTGCTTTGTTTACATCTAGCTAACGTTACCACAATTCCTTGCGCTCAGGCAGTTTGGCGTGACTGCCTGGAACGCTACAAAGTTGTGAGTCGTGGTTTGAACTCGCAACTTACGGGCTCAAAAACCTGCCTGCAACGCAGCATTACTCTATATTTATATCATATAATATAGTTAATAAGATATCACACAGTTTGCATTTTTTCAAATGTGATATTGATTTTATGCAAGTTTTCTAAACAATAAGTTAATATTAAGTGACTTCCATATTGCCTGTTTTTGCGCTATTTCGGCACCGAAAAATAGTTCAAAACAAAGACACAGCACTGTATCTGTGTCTCTGAACAAAACACAGCGGTATTTTCATACTGAATGAATCAGCTTTTTGAACGAATCAATGATTCAATAACTAAGATAGAATAATATAGTCAAATGCTTCGTTCCTTGAATGAATCGGTTGAATCTCAATGACTCACTCATTAAATGTAACTTGCTGCCACCTACTGGCGGTTTTAATTTCACAATTAAAGTATCTTTTCATGTTTTAAATAATTTCAAATATCAATATTATGCAACATTTTATGTTTTAAACATCAAAACATTTATGCATAACTGCAGGTTATTAATTTGTCACTTCTGAGTTGTGTAAATGATCAACAGTAAACCGCCTGTGTAAATGATCTAAATGCCTCTTCAGATAGAGCTTCTGTGTTTCCTCTGCACTGCAAAGATTAATTTTGTTGATACTTATTTAATTTGATTGGTAACAGCCCTATTGTGTCTTATTATAATACATTTTTATTACATTTTATGAAATTGATACAAAAGATGTAAAAAAAAAAAAAAAAAAATGTATCAAGGTAAAAAAGATGATTTCTGTAACTTCTGTGAACACCCAGAATATGAAGAATATCATAAACTTTAGGAGTCAGCTGGCCATGGCAGTCCTAAACCTGCCAAAGTACCAGCACAATAACACACTCAGCAAAATATTGTCTAATTATCGTTAGAGAAAATCCGAGAAAATATTGAGATACCTTTTTTGTCAATATCGCACACCCCTACACAACATTGTATTTTTTTTTTGCTGACAGTTTGTATTTTGATACCAGAATTTGAGATGCCAGTGAAATTTCACAATTCTTGATACCATGGTAGTACAGCAAAAACTAATACTAGGCTAAGTATAGTGCAAGTAGAAAATCCTCAAACAATTAATAAATACAAAAAGTAAACCGTCAATAATAAAACAAGAACCAAAAACAAATGACAAACAATAGGACAAGTACATCAGAACAAAGTGTTTTAAGTTTAATACTACAGAAATCAAATTTAAATTTAGACCGAATAAAACACTGAATGGTCTTCACTGTATGAATTCAATATAGACTGATCCTTATTACAGCTACAAAAGTTATTCAGTCAAGAGCAGTGAGTGAATCTTTTTTTAAAAAAATTTAGTGAATAATTTCTCTTCTCTCTTGTTTTAATGACAGACAGCAGCATAATTTTTAGGCTGCTGTCACTTTAAGACCTAATGCACAGATTCAATGTATTATACAAATCAGATTTTTCCCTACCCACAAACTTTGTTCACTTAGACATAGCTGGGTTTTAGATGAATACTCGCCAAGATGTGCATTTTGACACTTTTATTTTTGTGTATTTTACCATTTAGATGCACATGCCAAATGTATACTTTACTTGTATGAACCAGTATATGAATGGTGTACATAAAAAAAATTCAGCCGGTTGAAAATGTTATTCCAGTTTTTTATTTTAAAACCGTATACCACCCACTATATACTTTTAGCTTATCTAAAGGACACACGCTATGTTAATAGATCAACATTTTTGTGGTATTTTTTTTATTTTTTATTTTTTATTTTTTTGTGGCTGCTGTAAAAGCTGCTTTTCCACCATTGGGCTGAACCTTTCTCTTTGCTTAACCTTTCCATATCTTGCCAAGCCGGTACAGATATAGATTAATTTTTTACAGACGGTTTACAGACGATATTAGGCAACAGACAAGTGAGTCCAATCCTGAGTGGCAACATCACTACATGCATTCTACCAACACTGTTCAGAATGGTTAGCCAACCATGCTGAGAATTCTCGTTAAAAAAACGGTTTGTAATCGTGCCGTGCTGTACCAGGCTCAAGTGGAAGTATAACTGCGGTTCGCTCCTTACCATTCTTGGAACCGTTCGACTCGACGGTGGAAAAGTGGCTAAAGTTGGCACGTTTTTAAGGCTGCATTTACACATATTTGTGGACATGTATTTAAACCCCCCTCTCTCTGTTTTTGTGGTTGTCTGATTTTAGGTCTCCTGATGTGCGTGACGTGGTATAGCAGCGCCCCATCTGAGGAGTGCTTCACTGCTGTCATTAGGAGCCCTTGATTCTCCTTTCCTCTTCCCTCCCCTCTCCTCTCCCTCCCCTCACCCCCTCCCTACCCCCCCATCCCCTTCCCCGCGTTGCTGCGCTCGACGTCATGAGCATAGTAATCACACTGGGAGTCACCACACCTGAGACACCTTACACAGATATGGCCGCTGGATCAGAGTAAGTTTTGGTTATGAGCACTTTTTTCCACTAACGTGGTTCTGGTGTGGGTTCCTGGTCAGTGTGCGTTCTCAAATCATTCCATAGGTTTCCACAGAATAAAAGGCCAAAAAAATTTTTCTCTCTTACTCCAAAAAGCTTTAGAGTAAAGACCACATAACGTGTACTGCCTACATAACTGTAACACAGCTTTTTTTGTTTTTGTACATAGTCACATAACAACAAAACCCGTTATGTGAAGTTTGTGGAAACACAGGGCAGGATTAAAAAGGCTTTAATTTGCCTGGCTGAGCACCGGCCAAGAATGGGCTCTGGCTCCAGAATGCTAACCATTTTAATGGAAAAGGGGTAATGAGGGTTGTTTATTTAGTGCATTTTGCTTCTCCATGGTTAAGCATATCTGTTTCATTCAGAGGGAAATGTGAAATTTACATTGGACAAATGCAAATGAATTAGTTTAGACTGGGAGAAATAGACTGAATAATTGTATACTCTATATACTCTATCACCTGCTCACCTTGAATGGCCAAATACAAGCCAATCAATTGAAGCTGCATATTGTCAAACACTCACGATTAGATTTTTCTCTAAGACTGGGGGGCCCAGAATCTTTTACAGTAAACAAACATGGTATTTAATAATTTTATTTTCTTCTCTCCTGAATCAGGTCTTAGAACCTTTTGCTGATGTTCACCCACGCTATATTTCTGTAGTAGCACATTTTTCATCATTTTACAAAAATATCATTAAAAAAGCGATTGAGTCAGAGGACATGATTACGTCTGATCAATTTGAACATGGCTTCCATTAGAGGTATCCCGATAGTGTATTTTACCGATAACTAGGTTGGACCGTATTTGCCGATAACCGATTAATCAACCTATAGTTTTTAAAATGGATACTGGATAATAAATAAATAAATAAATAAAACTATACCACTAAGTAAAACAGTGCTGAAACCATGAAAATGCACTAAATGAAATGCATATGAATATATTAAAATGAGAAGTTTTAGAAAACAGAACTAATTCTACAGAAAATAGATTAAACATTAAAATATATATTATATTATAATATTATAAATAAATGTTTCTTTAGCTGTAACCTAGAAAATGTACATTTTATAGGTAACTTTTACAAATGAATTAGCTAGCTTACATGAACGATATGCATTATGCAATATACATTTTACAGCATGTATTAATATTTGAGCAATACAATTGTACCTTGATCATTCATGTTAGTTCATAGTGCATTAACTAAGGTTAACAGATCAAAATAAAAACTAAAACTCAATTTAAAAATGTATACAATACATCTACAGCATTTATTAACCTTAATGTTACAAATGGAATTTTATTGTAAAGTGTTACCATTTCATATAAATTCAAACAGCCATGCCTATCTAATCAAAATAACAAAATATGTTGAAATCGAATGCGTTTCTGATTTATTTATATTTCTGTCAGCTGCATGACGATACGGTTTGCTTTCTCACATCACTAGTTGTTACATTGTTTTAACTGCTTGAGGTACTGTTAATGTTAGCGTCCTTTCAGTCTCGAGGACAAAGTACATACAGTACATACTGCTGTTCTTTACCTGCTAATGCAGCATCTTGTCAACAAATTAATTACTTTATTATGATTTGGACACATGTACTGAAGTGTTCTGTATTCATACCGTTTTGCTGTCTGTGTTTTAAACGCGCATCTGATGTGGCAGCGCTCAGCCTCACGTGTCAATGTAAACAACGTCAGTGATAGTTTTTATTTGGCCTCTAGAGGCCACTCTCGTGCTGTATAATGCCAACAGACCCTTCTCAGAGCTCTTACTGTGTAATGAAAGCGCATCCTTCTCAGCTGCTCCAGCAACGGACGCAACCCGGAAAAACTATCAGTATGGATTTTTGCAGATAACTGATTGTTCCACCAATCAGCTATCGTTGCTGATTAATTTGCAAAACTGATGAATCGGTTCGACCTCTAGCTTCCATGACCGCTGCCTCTTTTCTTTTGAACACCTGTACTGTTTTATTACACCTGTCTTCCAAAGGAAGTGCCACGCATTAGTGCAGGGGTGGCAAACTCCGGTCCTGGAGAGCCTCAGTCCGGCAGAGTTCAGCTCCAGCCCTGATAAAACTCACCTGCCTGTAGCTTCCTAGTAACCCTTCAGACCTTGTTTAACTTGTTCTGGTGTGTTTGATTAGGGTTGACACAAAACTCTACTGGACTGTGGCTCTCCTGGACCGGAGTTCACCACCCCTGCGTTAGTGGATCATGGGCACCAGCCAGATAGAATATGCCAACAACGTCATGGTGACAGGCCAAAGATTATAAGCTGCTATAGATCAGCATTCAGCCGCTTTTGCTTTCACACCTTGTAGAGATTTTTGGGTGCACACTGTATGATTTATTGTAGTCATTTATGACTGTTGCTTGTCAGACTGTATGATCTGATCCCTGCTGAAAGCCTTGTTACACCTGAAGGATCTCAGTTGTCACGCTTTAAAAACGGACGCATGCAAGAAGACTTGTCTGGAGTTTTACATCAAGCTGTGACGCGTTTGGTGTCTGTGAGCTTCATTATATGCAGGATTGAAATGGTGGCTAGCTAACAAAAACAATCTTTTGCATTAATTTTGATCAAGGCTTTTCTTTAAAGGTTTGTTAAATTGTCATACTTATTGAACATGATGGTTTTTCAATTTGACATGTGAGATGTTAAATGTGCCTGTACAAAGCAGCAAACTATATGCAACACCAGACTATTTCTGAAATATATTCAAAAAGCTATCTGTAAATGAGACAGAGTTGCCTGGGGGATACCTCCTGGATTCTCTCAGAATGTCTACCACTGTGCTTTATGCTTGGGTAACCAGCATTTTGCAGCTTCTTGCTCAATTCTGGTTACATGACTTTGCAGCACGGAATGCTTCTACAGATTATACTGATAGTGATACTGACTGCTGCCTCCTTGGTGATCCCGCAAGGCCTGCTTCACACAGTATCCGTATATATTCCGCATACTCAGAGTCTAGTGTGACCTTGGCAAACACTGTGTTGCTTGTAGGTTGGTTACTGGAGTAAGGTGTCATTACCTAATCCGGGTTTCCTTCCAAAAGTCCTTATCCTTCAATGGGCCTGTTTACACCTGTCACTTTATGCATTTTTACTGATTGGATAGCTATCCAATTTGTTAAAACTTCCATTTACACTTGGCCACATGAATGTGTCTCTCTGCAAAATGAACATAAATTTGATCTTCAGTTCCTGTGCTAAATGCAAAATTGTGAGTGCCAACAAAAGTAACAGATATAAGCTGCATTTTATCATCGGCTAAGTTCAGGATCATAGACCGCATAAGAGAGAAAACAACATCAGGGCTGGTAATATAATTTAGTCTCACTACCTTTAATTTTAGTTTGCTGAAGAGATGCTCCCTCATCTGCGGCAGGCCATATATATGTGGCAATGTGTGTTGCAGTAGTGCTGTCATATCTGGCTACTGGGAGCCGGTAGCCTAATAAGCTCTTACACATGTATTTTTTACCATTTTGGAAGGAGTAAAATTTACTGCTGGCAGATTCAACAACCATTGTCCATTGTCATCCTACTAGAACTGTCTCGTTATCTTGAGTTAGCTTTCCTGTAGCTCAAACAATAAGAATGCCAAGGTCATAGGTTCGATTCCCAGGGAAAGCAAGAACTGACAAAAAATGTAAAAATGTGTACCTTGAATGCAATGCAAGTCGCTTTGGATAAAAGCGTCTGCCAAATGCATAAATGTAAATGTAGTTCACCCAAAAATGAAAATTACCCCATGATTTACTCACCCTCAAGCCATCCTAGGTGTATATGACATTCTTCTTTCAGATGAATACAGTCGGAGTTATATTAAAAAAATGTCCTGGCTAATTCAAGCATTATAATGTCAGTGAATGGGAGCCCAAAATTTTAAACCCCCAAAAAAGTGTATCCATCCATTTATAAAAGTAATCCACATGGCTCCGGGGGGTTAATAAAGGCCTTCTGAAGAGAAGCGATGCATTTTTGTAAGAAAAATGTCCATATTTAACACGTTATAAAGTAAAATATCTAGCTTCCGGCAGACCACCTTCCGTATTCGACTTAATGAAAAAGCGTAACTGGCACGCCGATGATGTCGGACGTAGTGTAATCATTTTGAACTGCGAAAGGCGTTACACTTTCTTCAGTTGAATACGGAAGGCGTATTTTTCTTACACAAACCCACTGATTCTTTTCAGAAGGTGTTTATTAAACCCCTGGAGCTGTGTGGATTACTTTTATAATGGATGGATGCACTTTTGAGCTTAATTTTGGGCTGCCATTCACTGCCATTATAAAGTTAGCCAGGGCATTTTTTTATATAACTGTGATTTGTATTTGTCTGAAAGAGGAATGTTTATATACACCTAGGATGGCTTGAGGGTGAGTAAATGGGATGATTTTCATTTTAAAGTGAACTATCCCTTTAACTTGAGTTTTCTTGGTGGACTGGGCTTCTCCTTCCTCGATTTAATTTTTACTCCTTTCAGTTCATCACGTTCAGTTCTGCAGATCACTATGGTGGACCTTAAGTACTTTTCAGTTGAGCGGCATTCCTTTTGTGTCTGTGTTGGTATGGGTCATCTACTAGTGCTTAGAACTGCCTCTGGTTGTCAGGTGGAATGAAACCGAACAGTAGTGACTCTCTGAATTCCAGGTGACTGCCATAGATCTTTGTCATTTAAAATGCTCAGAGCTCAGCCTATTTTGTGACATGTCTTGGTATATTGTCTCAGTCTATCTGACTGGTGCTGCAATTATTCACTAGTGCTAAACACTGCCTCTTGTGGTCATCTGGAGTTTACAGAACCACAGTTACTTGTGTAACTAACTAGTGTTTTATTTCCACACTTTTCAAAATTCTCTCTCTTTCTCTCAGTCCTGAGTCCGTTGAAGCAAGCCCAGCAGTAAACGAGAAAAATTACTCAAGTCGCAGCTGTGGGAACACACAGAATCATGGCTATGGTGGCCTGCCCTATGCTGTAAGTTCTTTTTATTCTTGTGTATTTTAAGTTAAGGATTTTTTTTTTTACAGAATTATATTGTAATTTTAACATCAATGTGTAAACCAGTGGTTCTCCAAACTTTTTGGTCACTCCTTCTTTAAATTTGAAAAAAAAATAATAATAATCTTCCACCCCCCACTTATGACAACAGAATAATTTCATTAAAAACTATAAAAATGTAAAGATTTTTTTTAAATTAAAAAATGTGCAATGAAAAACACCTGCAATAGTTTCACTTTGTGGTGATGTTGAATCATTGCAAAAATATAAAAGAGAGAATAATAGATCCGAACATAACTTTTAATGTCAATAAACAATTAATGTAAATGTTTCAGTAATGCTTTGGATGAACAATATAAGCTTGCTCAGCTTGTATGTCTTCTCATCGGAACATGGCAGCGGAGAGCAGCACGTATGCTGTCCGCTGAAGAGATCTGAAGAAGAAAGATTCAGTGGAATTGGGGTTTGGTGCCAATTTATAAAAGCAAAGCACCAACCACTATTCACGCACTTGAACGCCATTGCAACAACTATTTTCGGTGTTTTTTTGTTTCTGCTGGGCGCGCTCCACACTTTGAGAACCACTGGTGTAACCTAATAGCACTTCATTAATGCATCGTGCTGAATCATATATATATATAAAAAAATACTCCTGCATAATGCTACTTTTGCTTTGGTGCACATGAGTAAATTGGGTATGAGTGTTTAAATAATCTCTTTTCATTGTAAATTCACTTCAAAGTCAATACCTCTCACTTGAACATAACTATGAACCAACCTGGACAGATATTATATTTGCATTTTAATTTAGCAGATGCCTTTTATTCAAAGCAACTTACAAATGAGGAACATCACAAGGAGTTTGTCTTTTATCATGCAATATTTTCAGTAGTGTTCCTCACTTTTTCAAAAATCAAGCTTACTTAAATGAAGCTACTTTTGTTTTATGGTTTCAGTTTAAGAAAGTTTAGCCTAACATTCTTAGCAACATCATTAAATATTGTTCACTTTTGAATGCCACATTTTTTTAGTTTTTCATTCCCACCTCTTCTTTCTTCCTGCCCCTTCTCTTCCCCTAGCTTCTCTCTCCCTCTCTCTCTCTCTCTCTCTCTCTCTCTCTCTCTCTCTCTCTCTCTCTCTCTCTCTCTCTCTCTCTCTCTCTCTCTCTCTCTTTTTCTCTCTTTTTCTCTCTTTTTCTCTCTTTTTCTCTTTTCTTTTCTCTTTTGTTGTGCCTGAACACCGTTGTTTGAAGATGCAACAGTCTTCCGTTGTGTGTTGTCAGGATCATAACTATGGAGCTCCACCCCCTCCCACCCCTCCTGCCTCCCCACTCTCCCAGACCATTTTCTCCCACACGGAACGCAATGGCACACTGGGACGATCACGACCCTGTTTCCCCAACAATGAACCAGACAACTCTGCCGACAGCGAGAGCTCATCGGATGAGGAGGAGGTTGTGGAGGGCGCAGTTCCACCTTCCTGGTGTCAGTGCCGCCTAATGCAGGATGGCTTTCTCATTAAGTGTGAGAGTTGCAGGTGGGTGAATTTTTGTTTTTTTTTGTTTTGTTTTTTTGTTCAAATTTCTCATTTCAGATTGTACTGTGCTTTTAGTGGCATCTTTGAAAAGTTTACATGCCTGAAAAAAACTTCCCCTAAGCATATATCTTACTGGCTGGTGAAGCTTTGTTTTTCACCTTAAAAACAAATAAATCACCAATGAAAAAAAAAAAGAAACTTTATTCTCTTTATTAGACTTATAATCTAATATTTTAACTTTTGCAGGTCCATGTTTTTTTTTAAAGCATCTTCAACTGTCTTAAATGACTAGGCCTCAAATCCACTCTGTTTTAAAGTAAATGGGCTGATTCATCATAGCAGTTATTGGCCTCATAAGAACATTGGCTCACTGTGAGTCATGGCAATTAGTTATTAATGTAAAGAGAATGTGTACTTAATGTGTTCTTATTGCAGGGGTCTGGAGAAGAAAGGGCTAGACGGGCAACGCAGAAAAGAGAATGTTTCAGGTAAAACTGTCTGTTTCTCAATTCCAAGAGCGCAAAGAACGAACTTGCCTTCTAGTGGAGACCGGTCTTGCCAGGCTACCTTGAAAGGATGAACTCGGAAGGACCGAGAATTGAGATGTGCTGCGATCTTGTTGCTCAACTGACCATCCAGACATAGTATAAGTAGTGACCAATGCACAATAAATACAACATAACATCACAAACAAATGTTATAACCTATTAAAACATTTAATTCATATTATACACGTTATTTTCATTAGTATTTTATTATTGTGAAAACAAATATTTGTTACCAATGCTTCATCAATCAACCGTACATATTCCAGAAAACATCTGTCCGTTACTATTCAACACTGATAATAACACTAAGTCGTCACTTTTTTCTACAGCACTTTGTACAATACAGACTGTTTTAAAGTAGCTTTAACAGTGATCAACAGGAAAATAATGATGCAAATTCGGCTGTAAAGCAGCTCTAAAAAGAAAATGGTGTCATCGTTCAGCTGAAATAAGTTCAATTCAGTTGTAAAGACCATCAGTTATTAAATTAGTTCAGTTCAGCTATAAAGCAGCTCTGCAGAAAACAGTGATGTCATCATCCAGCTCAGTTCAATTCTCATCAAATAGTGACATTGTTCAGCTGAAGTCAGTTCGCTGTTCCGTTCAAAAACTGAAAAAAATCAATTATGAAATTAGTTCAATTCGGCTATAAAGCAGCTCTGCAGAAAACGGTGATGTCATTATCCAGCTCTGTTCAGTTCTCATCCTATAGTGTCCGTGCAATCAAATCAATAATATTGTTGAAATATTGAGTAAAAACAAATACATTACAGTTGAACAGTTGCATGTAATACATACATTTATATTATTATGCCAACGAGGCATTAAAGGAGTGTGAAAAATGAAAATTGACTCACCCCCACGTCATTCAATGTTCATGTCTTTATCAGTTGAAAAGAAATTACGATTTTTGAGGAAAACATTCCAGGATTTTTCTCCATATAGTGGACTTCAATGGGTCCTCAACTTCAACGGTTTGAAGGTCTAAATTGCAGTTTCAATGCACCTTCAAAGTGCTCTACATGATCCCAGGCGAGGAATAATAAAAAAAAAAATGTATATACTTTTTAATCACAAATGCTCTTCTTGCTCTGATCTGCGATGCTCCATGCATTACGTCATCACGTTGGAAAGGTCACATGACGTATGTGAAAGTACCGGTCAAGTGCTTACAAAGAGAAGGTGCAAAGACTAAGTCAAACGGCCTTCACAAAAAAGCAATAATGTTGGGCGATTTGAGGAGAAAATGAGATGGAGTTTTATCGCCCTACCGCGGTACTTCAGCCTACGTCACAACGTACCTTTCCAACGTAATGTGTGGCGCATCGCAGATCAAAGCAAGAAGAGCATTTGTGGTTAAAAAGTATATACATTTATAAATGTTTTGTTTTAGAAAATGACCCTTAGATAAAACCCTTACTCCTCGCCTGGGATCGTGTAGAGCCCACCCGTGGGGGTGAGTAAATTATCAAAGGTGTATTAAAGGAGTATTAAAGGTGCTGTATGTAAGTTTTTCACTTTACTAAAGCATAAAAATACCATAATATGCTTGCAGATATGTAGGAAACAAGCTAAATTCACCTACTCGTTTCTCTGCGAAACAATACTACAGCCAGTTTCTACTTTGACATGTGCGTTCCATGTTGGAATATCCGTTTTTGTTTTGGTCTGTGTTACCCAATAGTATTTCGACACCACAAGTTGCCAGTTGGCAGAAAACCGAGTGTATTGCTGCCATGGAAGCCAGCTAACAAACTGGGTCAGAGATCGCAGGTTCTGCCTGACCTAAAAAGCCTCAGCATCCATCAAAAAATCTCTATGAACGAGAGCATATTAAAACACGGATAAATCAACTCATCAACTTGCAGTGTGGCTTTCGTTGTCAATTGCGCTTGCTCCTGTTGCGTGTCCTCAAGCTGGCAACCTGCGTGAGCGTTGAGTCTGAGGAGGAGGGGGCGGGGGAAACAACTCTCCAATATTTTAAATTTGGACTGCAGTACACATTTCGATCCTAAGAACACCGTTACAGATGTTTAGGGGTTTAAATATAATGATCAAAGCAGTGTCTAGTTTCAGATTTTTCAGTTCTGTATTTTGACATTTCTGACAAAATGTGGAATGAAGTTTAGGAGCTTTCTGGGTATTTCTCTTTTATATCTCTACATTTATCACATTTGAAGGAGAATTTAAACTCACCAGTTCCACTGCTCTCTCATGTGCACCTTCCTTTACAGTGGGCGAGAGCAGCGCTACAGAGAGTGGAGATGAGGACATGTCAGCCTCTGCTGTGTCGTACACGGCCACTCAACACACACCCACTAGCATCACTCTCACTGTCAAAAGGGTCAAACACAACAAAGTCAAGAAGAGAAAGAAGAGCACAGAGAAAACGCGCACTACCCCTAAAGCCAAGAAAGTTAAGGTAGAACAACAAATACATGCACAATGCTGTTTACCTGCCTACAAAGACGATGGATGTGAAAAGTCAGTAACTGACTAAATGTCATGTCTGTCAGAGCTTTTCCATCCTCTCTCTATTTAATGAATATAATTAATATTTTATTGTCATTACAGGCTTACAGAGAGGGTTCCAGAAAATCCATGAGGATGAAGGTATGAACTCCAATATGCACTAATGGTCCACTATATCTTTTTTGGAAATATTATTTTATGTGAAATATGCAGTACAGACATTGTCGTGAGCTGGGAAGAGCAGTTCAGTCTGGATCTCTTTTAACGATTACCATTTTGCTTGCACAGTGACTCATTAAGCCAAGTGTACAAGGCAAGACTCAAGGTAGTTCTTTTTCCTGTTTCACGCAAATCAGTGCAAAATCTGCAAGTTGGTTGACATGTTTTCAAGAAATCAAGAAAAACAATGTGACAATTCTGTCACATTATGTGCTTGTTTATGTGACAGTGTAATTGTAAAGGATACAATAGTTGAGTGTCTTGTACTTTTGACACATCTGGATGGTGATCAGTATAAAGACCTACATGTGAGTCTTTAATTGTGTGCAATGCAATAATCTTCAGTCTTTAGTACTATTAAGTGCCAAATACTAAAATGATCCTCTTCCTCCATTTGTTATCAGATCAATCTTAAATCTAATGCATCCTCTGATTGTTGCAGAACTCTGCGTCTGAGGCCAGTGTTCTGGATGAGAACACAACAGAAGGATGGGAGACACGAATTCGGCAGTGGACTGACCAGTATGAGGAAGCTCTGGCTAACCAGTACAGCGCTGACGTACAGACCCTCCTCGAACACTATTGTACCAATGGCAACTCGTCCCCAAACCCATCTACTGTCGCCATGGACACCATTAACCGAACAGAACTGGCTTGCAACAACACTGTGTTGGGCTCACAAATGCAGGTATAGATGGGTTTTCATGAATCATGTTAAGACTGCATCAAGTCATAAATATCATAAATGATATAAAAAAAAATACGGATAAAAAGGATTGCTTGTGTGTGCTGGTGCTCTTATTCCAGTCTTTAAAAATATTTGAACAACTGAACAAATACCTTAAATAAATTTTAACAGTGTAAAAAATGTACTTCATCTTTAACAGTAACGCACACAGCGTAGAGGAGAATGACAGTCAAGTACTTTGAATATTAATTAAGAATTTTGGGCATAAACATGTAAATTACATGCATAAAATAATTGACAATGAAAAATGACACAGAATAGTGATTTATTTAATATATAATACAATTTTTAATACAAATAAATAAAGGTTTGTATCCATTCGGTCTCACACACTTCAACATCATGGTCACTAGTTTAGACATGCACTGACTGTGGTGAAATAATTGCGTATGTTTAACAGACACGGCTTTCTCAGATGGGTTTGTGTTGGATTAAAACCTACTGTTCCGATGAGTTTGGAAAATTACACATTACACATAATCATCAGAATAACTCTCCTCCTGTCTCTGAAAATGTCCCAATCTTTAATTCATTTTAAGTGGCGTTTAGTCAATTGGGTGACTACAGCACATTGATATGCATAACCGGAAATAAACGAGTTGTACCATTTCAAAATGGAAGTGCATCACGAAGCTCAGTGCAAGTAGTCCATTTGGGAAGGAACAAACGAGTCAATTAAGACGATTCATGGCTTTGGGCAAAGAATGATGTGACAGCTAATTTTATTATTTTTTATTCATATAGCGCTTCATACAATGCAGATTGTTTCAAAACAGCTTTACAGTGATAACCGGAAAATGATTCAATGATGTTAACAGTTTATTCCGGCTGTACAGCAGCTCTAAAAGAAAATGGTGTCATTGTTCAGCTGAAGTCAGTTCAGTGTTGTTTCAGCTCCGTTAAAAAGATCATCAATTATTAAATTAGTTCTATAAAACATTTCTTCAGAAAACATTGATGTCATTGTCCAGCTCAGTTTAGTTCTCATCCAAGTGTAGTCAAATTAATAATAGCATTAAATATTAAGAATCCCCAACTAAGCAAGCCAGAGGCGACAGTGGCAAGGAACCCAAACTCCATCAGTTGACAGAATTGAAAAAGGAAAAAAAGGAAAAAACCCTTTGGAGAAACCAGGCTAAATCGGGGGGGGCAGTTCTCCTCTCGCCAATGAACCAACACGGTGTGATTTTATGATTCAGGCTGCATCACAAATCAGAAATCAAAATGTGGATCGGTAGCATTCAGATATTTCATTCAGTTCCTTTTGCTTGAAGATCACACCAGTATGGAGATGAAGCTGAAGCATTCAGGGCTGCATTGTGGTCATGTCTAGGTGCAGGTCCATCATCTGATCTGGATACGGACCGGATCTGTCTGACTACGGTAACCCTCGGGATAAACGGAGAGACTAATATTAGTATAGATGCCAATCTTCTCACGATGTAACAAGTACATCGGGTGTTATGGGAAGTGTTCCCAGTTCTGGCTGACCTAATTTATGCAGCCTAACAATCCTTTAAGTGAATTATAGAAATGTGATAATGTGTTGTGTATGCCACGTTAAACAGAGTGTTTTTAGATTTACACTGATAGAGTGTGACTGCTTCCCGAAAAGTCTAGGAAGCCAGTTCCAGAGATTTGGTGCTAAATAGGAAAATGACCTACCGCCTGCAGCTGATTTTTGATATTCTAGGTTTTATAAACTGGCTAGGATTGTTAGATTGCCAGTAGACGTGAAGGAATATAATGCGTTAAGAGCTCGCTCGTGTACTGACAAGCTAAATGTAATGTATGTGTGTGATGTATGTGATTTAAGCTATGTATGATGCTTAAAAGTGAGAGCAGTCCAGTGTTGACAGAAACGGGGTAATATCTTTTTTTGCATTGTTTTGCAATATATCTCATAATTTTAGAGATATTTTTAAGATGTAAAATAAATTTGGTTTTACAGATGCTAGGAATGTGGCTTTCAAATGAAAGATTGGTATCAAAGAGCACACCCAGGTTCCTAACTGACGACGAAGACTTGACAGAGCAGCCATCAAGTGTTAGACAGTATTCTAGATTATTATGTGCAGAGGTTTTTGGTTTTTTTAAAAAACAAAGTATTTGGAAATTACTAGTCATCCTATTTTTCATATCAACCATGTAGTCCATTAATTTTATGAATTGATATGTTTCGTCAGGGCGTGAAGAAATATAGAGCTGAGTATCATCAGCGTAACAGTGAAAACTAACACCATGCTTCCTAATGATATCTCCCAAAGGTATCATGCACAATGTGAAAAGCAACAGTCCTAGCACTGAGCCTTGCGGTTCTCCATACTCCATACTTCTGCTCCATTGCACATTTTTTCCATTCTGGTTCCACACTCACTGCTCATTCACTAGAGAACTCCATGTTCACGCCGTAGCAAAGTTTGTAACAATTGCAAGTATAATATTTTGTTTATATAACAGTTGAAGAAATAACAAGTATATACTGAGTAACATGCATTTTAAATTCAATTTTGCCGTTTTTAGATCCAGCAGTGAAACATTTTTTCAAACAAAGCCAAAGCATGAGCAACACAATATAGTGGTGTATTGTTCCTGAATGAATCAGTGTTTTTGAATAAAGCAATTGAGTCGGTGCTTTGATTAAAAATAGTTAGTTAGTACCTACTGGTGTAACAATGTAACCTGCAGAAGGGGTCACTGAAATATGGCTTTGACTTTCCTGTAGCGCAAGCAATAAGAGCGTGGCGCTAGCAACGCCAAGGTCATGGGTTCGATTCCCAGGGAAAGCAAGAACTGACAAAATGTAAAATTGTGTACCTTGAATTCAATGTAAGTCGCTTTGGATAAAAGCGTCTGCCAAATGCATAAATGTAAATGTAAATATGGCCACCATTAATGCACAGACTGACAGCTAATCTGGAACACAAACAGTCAAATGTCCCAGAGCTGTTGGACTGTCATATCAGCACTGTTAAAATGCCATTTAGTCGATCAAATTGAAGGACAAGCACTAGCCATTGTATAGATAAGATGCCATATAATTATAATTAAAATGTAATATTCCATTAACTCACTTAGTGAATACAGTAAAAACTGTTAGTGGAAAACCCGTCTTGAGCATTTTTAACTTCAAGAGAGAAACTGTTTTACTGATAAGAAGAGTTGAGGCCACAAATGTGTCCTGGTCTGTTAATCTGTGATAATCTGTCATAAATAATGTTGCTTTTAAATTTTTTTTGGGAAAAACTGTGCAACCCTGTATAGTAACCTTTACTGAATTGAAAACTTGTTTCCAAATGTAGTGTACTTTTTTTCATTTATTAATTCTTTTTTATATATAATTATTTTGTAGTTACAGCTGGGGCGTGTGACACGTGTACAGAAACATAGGAAGATTCTCAGAGCTGCACGGAATTTAGACCCTGAAACACTCATCATTGAGTATAGAGGCAAAGTCATGCTCAGACAGCAGTTTGAAGTCAACGGACATTTTTTCAAAAAGTAAGTGTGTCTGTGTGAGTGTATGTGTATATCACCATCATCTTTATCTGATCTTAATTCTAAATTATAGTAATATTTCTTTGAATCTCATTTTAACAGGGCGTTTGCAAAATGTTTATTGCAAATTGATTGTCCTTCCTGATTCCTTCTATTATCTCTACTCCAGGCCATATCCATTTGTCCTGTTCTACTCCAAGTTTAATGAAGTGGAGATGTGTGTGGATGCCCGGACATTTGGCAATGATGCACGGTTTATCAGAAGATCATGCACACCCAATGCTGAGGTGAGATGAATCTGGGGTTACCTGATAACTGCTGATGTGTTGGGTTCCTTCACCTATATGTATTAGTGCATATTCTGTTCAGTTTCTTTTCAGTCTGACAAATTTTTGTTGTCTTGTATGCACTAACACACAGGTGCGGCACATGATAGCAGAGGGGATGATTCACCTGTGTATCTACGCTGTTGCTCAAATCTCAAAAGATTCTGAAGTCACTATTGGCTTTGACTACGAGTTTAGCTGCTGGTTAGTCACTCAAATTCGTTTCTTAAAGGGTTAGTTCACCCAAAAATGAAAATTCTGTTATTTAATTACTCCCCCTTATGTCTTTCGACACCTGTAAGACCTTTGTTCATCTTCGGAACACAAATGAAGATATTTTTGTTGAAATCCGATGGCTCAGAAAGGCCTCCATTGGCAGCAATGTAATTTCCTCTCTCAAGACTCATAAAAGGTACTAAAGACGTTGTTACAAAGTCCATCTCACTACAGTGGTTCTACAATAACTTTATGAAGCGACAAGAATAGTTTTTGTGCGCAAAAAAAAATCGATACACTGATTCGTAACGCTCCGAAGCTTCAGGAAGCTGTGTTTTGAAATCAGCCGTCTCTATATAAGTCGTTAGTTGTTTTGGTTTTTTTTGCGCACAAAAACTATTCTTGTCGCTTCATAAAGTTATTGTAGAACGACTGTAGTGAGATGGACTTTGTAACGACATCTTTTAGTACCTTTTATGAGTCTTGAGAGAGGAAATTACATTACTGTCAATGGAGGCCTTTCTGAGCCATCGGATTTCAACAAAAATATCTTCATTTGTGTTCCGAAGATGAACAAAGGTCTTACGGGTGTCGAACGACATGAAAGTGAGTAATTAATGACAGAATTTTCATTTTTGGGTGAACTAACCCTTTAAGATCTAGTATTAGTTAAATCTGAGTCTTAGATAAACTGCGATTCAGTGTTGTTTGTATTGACACTCTTCCTCTGATTTTCTTCACAGTAATTATAAAGTGGATTGTGCATGTCATAAGGGCAATCAGGACTGTCCTGTGCAGAGACACAATCTCCGTCCCCCTCAACTACCATCCCCTCAGTCTTCACCCTTTGCCCTGCCTGGAGCAGAAACACGGAGAAGACGAGCCCGACGCAGAGAGATGGAAGGGGACAGGCTCGTAAGCAGCGTGTCTGACGAGAGCAACCACCTGCTGGAAGATGCAAATGAGACACAGGGAGTTAGCGATACAGAGGTGCATGTTTGTGGAAAAACAATCCTCAATGTCTACTTCTGTGTTGTAGATACTTTGAGGAATTATGATAATGATGATTATCTCACATGATGATGAAGCTGAGCTTGTTTTGTGCCACAGGATGCTCTTATTGACAGAGTGAAGTTGGAGAATGGAGAGGAGTTAGACGAGAATGGAGCGCCATTACCAAACAGACGTGTAAGCTTTCATCAGAGGAGAACAGTTCTGAATCAATTCATACTGACTAATTCTAACACAAAGCCAGTAGTCTCACCTAGGGTTCTATGATTTTTGAGATGTGGAAAACACTAATCCAGTAATAAAAACAGTATAATGCAGATTGTCACAGAATTTAGCAAATTTTGGATGGATAAATCAAAAGTAGGACCGTGCACTTAATCAAAATGCTGTCCATAGTCAAACAGTCAAAACTGGGTAAAAAGAGCGTCTGGATTGAATAATCAGAAACTTTTTGAATGTTACAAAAAATAAAAATGTGCACAGGGTTAATCTGTATAAAAATTCTTGGAAAGTATATGCTTTGAGCACCAGCAAATATGAAGAGAATGTCACCGTATGCTTTGCATCCTTTTTTTTGCAACTGGCGAGAGAAAATGAGCATGGCTAGCAGCACTTAAGTTAACATGCTCCCTAAAGAGGATATATGTGTGCACTAATCATTTTGAGGACAAAATCCCACAAACTATATTCTGATAGGGAGCTGTATAGAATATGAGTGCTCATATGCTTTCAGCGCAGTGTAGCAGCTAACTTCGGACTGCTTTGTGTCATCTACACACTCATTAAACTTTGGTGAGTGAGGCGCTGACAAAAGACAAAAAAAAACAAGAGATATTTTTCTTAGGTTTAACATTACATTATCAGCTTGGAAATTACGCTAATTTGACTAGAAACGCCGAAGGCCGGAAATGTAAAGCATCATTGCAGTACGAGTCGGGCGAGACATCCGTGTTCAGAAAAGGGTGGATAGTGGACCAGTGTTTGAATATTAAAGCTCAAAAAGACACTGCATGGTTTGATCTACTACACATACTTAAGCATGAGTGATTTATTAAAAAAAAAAAGGAATTGTTAAATTTTATTTAAATTAAATTAAATTGGAAAAAAAATGGAAAGCAGGTTTTGTGAAGAAATAAAATGGATTTCATAGGGCCCTACTCACCATATCCACCACTATTTTTTGCCCCACACAGTCTCGTGAAGAACGCAAGGCAGAGGCCATAATGCACATGTTTGAGAACCTTGAGAGGAGAAAGAAACGTGGTCAGGGTACAGCGCAGACTACAGCTGAAGAAACCAAACTGGAAGCAGGGGAGGCAGAAGTGCCCTCACTTACAGCAGGAAACTGTGTACCAAATACAGGAGCAGGTGGAGGAGTCAGCACACGACGCACCTCCTTTGCCACTGTGGTAGTTATTTTTTACTACTTTTTACTCTTTTGTCTTCTCTTTTTCAACTTGGCTCATAATGGCTTTTACTTGTCTCTTCATTAGGACACAACAGACATTGACTCTGAGAAGCCCCCTGCTACACCCAGTCCTGCCCCAAAAGCGCAACCTGCCCGTAGTTCCAAACCACGTCCTAAAAGCCGTATCTCCAGGTACCGCTCCAGTTCAGCCCAGCGTGCTCGGAGACAGCGGCAGGCTCTTTCCCAGCAAGCAGCAGAGGGAGTTCTGGTGGGGGGTGAAGAGGGCAGTACAGGGGCAGCCCTCAGGGAACAGGGCCAGGGAGAGGGAGCTCCAAACTATGGCCATCTTCAAGATGGAGAGCTATACGGAGCCACCTCTGCAGGGATGAGTAATAAGACAAATGTCAGATGCCCAAAAACCAAAAAGGTGAGATTTTATTTTACACAGTAAATCCTACACAGGTTATTGGTCATGTTTTTCTTACAGCCAGGGTAGTTCACCCAAAATTAAAATGGTAATTTACTCACCCTCATGTTGTTACAAACCCATAAGACTTTGATTAATCTTTGAAATACAAGTTAAATATATTTTTAATAAAACCTGAGAGGATTCTGTCTCTCCATTGAAAGTCCTGGTAACCAAAACTTAGAAGATCCATAAAGGCATCACTTAATAGGATGAACAGATTTAATTTAGAAACTTGTGCGTGTCATTCGCTAAAATAAACCTCATTGGTTCTCGTGCATCTCACAATCACATTTGAGCTTTCCATGTTTACCATATGTGACTGGAAGCTGCTACCTGCAGAGCAAATGGGTGGAGCTTACGTATAGCTTACGAACATAATTTGGGCATAATGGGTGGAGCTAGAATATCCAACCACACCCTAACTCTACCCTAACCCTACCCACAACTCTATCCCTCCACCCCATTAGACGTCCAGAGAGATGGAGCTGGACTATTCCCATCCCATTGGACCTCCAGAGAGGAGGAGCTGGACGTCATTTGACTCTGCAGCGAGTACCATTTGTATGTGACATGCTCTATGTACGTGTCGATCATGGTTTATATGTAAATAAAAGCCTAAATTAAATCTATTCACCTTATAAAGTGATTATATCTTGGATTCATCCGCTCTGTTTATATGGATTAATGTTACGCTTTGACCTTTTTGGATCTTCTAAGTTTTGTCTTCCTGCACTTTAAATGGAGGGACATTCATTCCATCCTCTCTTCAAGCTGCTTGTCTTATATAGGGTCACAGACGATGCTGGAGCCCATCCCAGTGCTTGGGGCCGAAGGCAGGGAAACACTTTAGTACTAGAAAAAGTAAAACCTCTTGGGTCAGCTGGCAAATAATTTATGATTTGAGGACAGTACAAGTACTTTTTTAGTACTTCTAGTTAAAATAAGCAATGTAGCGCTGGACTTGATTTGTAGTGGAAAATGTAGCATTGGAGTTTTTTTTTATTTTTTTTTTATATTGAGAATAGATTGGATCTTTTGGATTTTTCATTTGCTAACTGCTGCGATCTTCATTATTCCTTCATTATTGCCTATTATTGAGCAAAGTTTACATGTCATCAGAGACATCAGTGAATTTGATTTAAATATTATGAGGGCAGATGAATATTGAGGGGGAAAAAAAGATACATTTATAATAAATAATAAAAAAGTTAATAATACAAAATTTCGATTTCATGGTGTCTTTAAAAAATTGCTACATTCATACTGTGGTCAGCTATGTTTCAGAGCTGTAATGTAGTCATTTAACATTTATTCTCTCTCTTTTTATAAGTACCTGGTGACGGAGTGGTTAAATGACAAGGTTCCAGAGCGAGTGGAGGAGTCTGTGGAACGCCCTTTACGCATCACCACTGACCCCACAGTTCTGGCCACCACCCTCAACATGTTGCCAGGACTATCTCATTCATCTCTCA
>CM031948.1:15443283-15883283 GCA_018749465.1 Paracanthobrama guichenoti | reverse complement strand
GCACAAGCTCTGCAATTTGGCACTCCAGTAAAGTCACATCACATTAATTGTATAGCAGTTCATACAATCAATTTTTAATGCAAGCAGCTTTACAGTATTAAACATACAGTATTAAACTCTCTTGTGTGTTTCTACATCCTACTCCAAGTGTCCAAGAAGTTCTTTTAACTTTTCACTTCAAAATGTAAAAAAAAAAATATATATATATATATATATATATATATAATATAATATAATATAATATAATATAATATAATATTTGTAAACTTTTTTTTTTTTGTTCAGAAATCACTAACATAAAAACGTTTAATATCCAACATAAAATAAAGTCTCACATCACTATTATCCAAGCTTGTTTCCACCACTGAATAAAAACTAAAAAGGTAATTGTGACATTGACTCGCAGTTCGGACTATTTTCTTTTCTCAGAAGCAGCCATTCAAAGTTATAATTGCTAGTTATAGTCAGAATTGTAAGATATACAGTTGCAAGAAAAAGTATGTAAACCGCTTGCAGGACGTGAATAATTTTAACTAAATAAGGAGATCATACAAAATGCATGTTATTTTTTTATTTGGTATTGTCCTGAATAAGATATTTTACATTAAATTAAAATGTATATAGTCCACAAGACAAAAAGTAGCTGCATTTATTAAAATGACCCAGTTCAAAAGTTTATGAACCATTGATTCTCAATGCTGTGTTGTTCCCTGGATGATCCACGGCTGTTTTTTTGTTTTCTGAAGTCCCTTGTTTGTCCTGAGTAGTTAAACTGCCCAATGTTCTTCAGAAAAATCCTCCAGGTCCTGCACATTCTTCAGTTTTCCAGCACCTTTTGCATATTTGAACCCTCTCCAGCAGTGACTGTATGATTTTGAGATTCATCTTTTCACACCGAGGACAATTGAGGGACTCAAACACAACTATTAAAAAAAAAAAAAAAAAAAAAAAAAAAAAAAAAAAATCATTCACTGATGCTCTAGAAGGAAACGCGATGCATTAGGAGCCAGGGGGGTGAAAACTTTTGAATATGAAGATCAAGGTAAATTTTTTTTTTATTTGTCTTCCGGGAAAATCTTCTGTCGCTTCCGAAGGGCAGTACTAAATGAAAAAAAATTATATTTATACAAAATAAGAAAAATTTGGACATCTTCATCCTGTTCAGAAGTTGTCACCCCCCTGGCTCTTATTGCATCATGTTTCCTTCTGGAGCATAAGTGAATGTTTGAACCTTTTTTAATTGTGTGAAAAGATGGATCTCAAAATCATACAGTCACTGCTGGAGAGGGTTCAAATATGCAGAAGATGCTGGAAAACTGAAGAATGTGCAGGACCTGGAGGATTTTTCTGAAGAACATTGGGCAGTTTAACTGCTCAGGACAAACAAGGGACTGTTAGAACAACCATCAGAAAACAAAAAAAACAGCCGTGGATCATCCAGGGAACGACACAGTATTGAGAATCAATGGTTCATAAACTTTTGAACTGGTCATTTTAATATATTCATATGTTTTTGTCTTGTGGACTATTAGTAAAAACAGATTTTACAGAAAATTTGTTTTATATCTTATTCAGGACAGCACTAAATAAAACAACACATTTTGTATGATCGCTCTAATTTTATTAAAATTATTCACATTTTTGCAGATTCTGCATACGGTTCACATACTTTTTTTGCAACCGTAAACTCGCAATTCTGAGAAAAAATATTATATACACACACTCACCTAAAGGATTATTAGGAACACCTGTTCAATTTCTCATTAATGCAATTATCTAATCAACCAATCACATGGCAGTTGCTTCAATGCATTTAGGGGTGTGGTCCTGGTCAAGACAATCTCCTGAACTCCAAACTGAATGTCAGAATGGGAAAGAAAGGTGATTTAAGCAATTTTGAGCGTGGCATGGTTGTTGGTGCCAGACGGGCCGGTCTGAGTATTTCACAATCTGCTCAGTTACTGGGATTTTCACACACAACCATTTCTAGGGTTTACAAAGAATGGTGTGAAAAGGGAAAAACATCCAGCATGCGGCAGTCCTGTGGGCGAAAATGCCTTGTTGATACTAGAGGTCAGAGGAGAATGGGCCGACTGATTCAAGCTGATAGAAGAGCAACTTTGACTGAAATAACCACTTGTTACAACCGAGGTATGCAGCAAAGCATTTGTGAAGCCAGAACACGCACAACCTTGAGGCGGATGGGCTACAACAGCAGAAGACCCCACCGGGTACCACTCATTTCCACTACAAATAGGAAAAAGAGGCTACAATTTGCACGAGCTCACCAAAATTGGACAGTTGAAGACTGGAAAAATGTTGCCTGGTCTGAGTCTTGATTTCTGTTGAGACATTCAGATGGTAGAGTCAGAATTTGGCGTAAACAGAATGAGAACATAGATCCATCATGCCTTGTTACCACTGTGCAGGCTGGTGGTGGTGGTGTAATGGTGTGGGGGATGTTTTCTTGGCACACTTTAGGCCCCTTAGTGCCAATTGGGCATCGTTTAAATGCCACGGCCTACCTGAGCATTGTTTCTGACCATGTCCGTCCCTTTATGACCACCATGTACCCATTCTCTGATGGCTACTTCCAGCAGGATAATGCACCATGTCACAAAGCTTGAATCATTTCAAATTGGTTTCTTGAACATGACAATGAGTTCACTGTACTAAAATGGCCCCCACAGTCATCAGATCTCAACCCAATAGAGCATCTTTGGGATGTGGTGGAACGGGATCTTCGTGCCCTGGATGTGCATCCCACAAATCTCCATCAACTGCAAGATGCTATCCTATCAATATGGGCCAACATTTCTAAAGAATGCTTTCAGCACCTTGTTGAATCAATGCCACGTAGAATTAAGGCAGTTCTGAAGGCGAAAGGGGGTCAAACACAGTATTAGTATGGTGTTCCTAATAATCCTTTAGGTGAGTGTATACACCTAAGTGAGTGATTCATAATATATTATTTTTTATTTTTTTTATGGTAACTTGACTTACGAGTTAATATCTCATGTATAGATGTAAACTTGCACTTATGAAGTGAAATAAAAATTAGCAATTATCTTTAAAAAAAAAAAAAAGTGTATTCTGTGTCGGAAACAAGCTTCCATACAAAACTGTTCAGATGAAATAAATCTCATAAATATTGATGTTCCATTCAATTATTTGGGGAACATCTTACCGTTAACCTATCAATACCTATCAATTATACCTTTGCATAATCCCACCTTTACAAATGTAATTAGAGTGGACATTTCTTGACTTGGTGTAGTATAAAATAAGAACTCATCTAAAATCCTCTGCTGTTTACCTTCCTTTTTCTCACATACATTTAAATCATGAATGGTGGTCCTCTATCTAGCATGAAACTCTTATCTGTCTTTGATTTGGTCCCTGTTTCTCTCTTCTCTTCGCTCTTAAAATTCTTGCAAAATCTTTCTTTTACCCTTTTCTCAAGGCAGAGGGTCATGGTGAGTGCTGGTAGTCAGCTGGCTGGCTTGTCTGGGTACCAGGCATTAGCTGTAAGGGGCCAGTTCAAGCCAGGGCCGAACATGGTGAATATGAAATAAGTGGCCTCCATCTAGAAGTGTGCATGTCCATAACATTTGCATCTCCAGATGATGAACTCCCTCATCTGTATTGAGCAAATTTGTTTAACTTAAAAAAAAAAAAAAGCAGCTGCAGAATCAATTGTATTCCATTTAAGACACCGATGCTTTCATTCTCTAATCTACAAACATTTCTCATGGTGAATCTGTCTGTATGTGTATGTGGGTTTTTCTTTGCTTTTGTTCTAGAGTCTAGAATCCTATTTTAAACACGTTTTCATGGTATGATTTTAGATCTGCAAGTGTTCTAGCTCTGAAAGAAAAAATGCACATGTATTTTATTTTACAGCATTTGATTGGGTTAATATGAGCATTTAATGTGGTGGTATTTAGTGTGGTGCTTTTCTAAATGGCAGCATAGGGTACTGCATGCTGTATCTTTCTCATACTCATTGAAAGTATATATTATATCATTGTACATGAATTGATCATGCATGTGTTGCTTTATGTGAACGTGAATGTTACAATGCATGTGTATACTAAGAAATTAAACTGAAGGACAGAACTGCATGCCTGTTCATCATCTATGTGCATCTTTTAATCACTCTTATACACCTTCTTTCCATTTAGGTCTCTCTGCTAGAGTACAGGGAAAGAAAGAAAGGGCCACGGGACCCAGCGCCCCTCGTCACAAACCTCAACTCCATTTGCCCTCGCACAGAGTCTCCAGGACAGCCCCGTATGCTTTTTCAGCCTTCAGTCTCTCCACACAATTCGTTCTCTCCAGAAAGGCTATCTTTCCCACAGATAGAGGAGGTCAGTCCTCCTGGCATCAGGTCTGGAAACCAAACACAGACCACAATACTGGGTGGACCAGAGTCCAACCACTGGTGAGAAAATAACACAGAGATTCATATTTATAGTCCTGTTAAACACTAGCTCTTTGATGTACAGATTCTCACAGATCCCTAATGAACAGTTGTTGTGAAATGATTTTTTGCATGTTTATCAGGATGGTCCCTACATCAGTTGAGCGGTTGAGGGAGGGACAGGGTGCTCTGGAACGTGTCCTGAGGGGTAATCTGAACATAGAGCGTGCCCTTAAAAGAGCAGATGCCGGAATGAATGACCAAATCAGCAGTCGTGACAAGAGCTCTGGTATGAAGTGGAATTTTGTCCCTCTGCATGTTTTCAGTAACTGATCTGAGAATGCTGTGAGCTGTGGTGTTTGAGTACTTCTGTGTCTTGATAGATGCTGTTGAGATGGACAGGTATGATCTTCATAGCTCATCTCTGGCCTCTTCCATAAAGAGTCCTTCTGTACACCCACATCAGGTAGGATATTCACAACACGCAACCAAGAAAAAGCATATTTCTGATAATGTCATGAAATTCATACAAATCTTAATTATTCCAAACGTTTGATCTGAAGTTTGTTAAATCTGTCTTTAATGAACATCCATCAGATGCTGCCTCTCCAACCAGAATCCCATCAGCCCCCGGAAAGCCCCGCCTATGACCAGCAGAGCTCCTCTTCTCCATTCTGTCCCTCTGTAAGCCCCTCCCCTCCCCGCTGCAGCTCTGGGAGGCCCAGTTACTATCCTTCAAAGCTGCCCACACACAGCCCACTCACCCAAGAAAGCCCGCCTTCTTCTACAGTATCCATCTCCTCAGTGGACTCAACAATGTGTGCGCCACAGCCTCACAGCAGCAGTGGAGGTGGGATGGACACCTCAAGCCTTAAAGCTAAACTGTTGGACAGCACCCTGTCAGCTGCTCTTTCTCTACCCACCAGAGGTCTAGGACACCTTAAAATGGACAGCACTGCGGTACCCCACACACAAGGTGCTCATGGCTCCAGATTGGCCCAGTCGTCCAGAGTGCACAACCAGCGAACAGACAGACCCAGTCAGGCTAATTCGAGACATCTCACAGCTTCTGGAGCACAGCACTATCCACAACGAAATTTACAGGGTTCAGGGGTATGGACACAGTCGGGGACCTTTTAGGACCCACAGTGTGTGTGTGTGTGTGTGTGTATGCGTGTGTGTGTCAGAAAGAGAAGTGTGTGATATCCTCCTCACTTTTACCTGTGGAGAAGCTCTGCGTTGTTAGCGTGAATTTGATGTATTGAGTTCTGTATGGATGGTCTACTTTTTTTTTTTTCTTTCTTTTTTTTTTTTTTTTACTTTTCCCAGTTCCTTTTTATCTTTTTCCAAAAACTGAATTTCTGCAGTTACATGTAACTTAGTGTGGACTTCATAACAATCAAATCAACGGAACATTAAAGTAACTAGTTTGGAGTATATAACCAGATTTAAATGTATTTTGAAAATTCACCCAAATGCTACAATGATGTGTTCATGCTGAGTATTTAAGAAGAAAGTTAAAACTTTCTCTTAAAGTAGGGTTCTCCTGTTTCAGACTTATCTAAAAGTAAAAGTGATCATGCTGATCTTAGATGAGTTTTCAACTTTTATGTCTAATGTATGGTATTATGACCATATGAAATGGCACTCTTACTTTTAAGATGCTTCGCACGCTTGACTCTGAGTACATGCTCCGATTTTCAGTTTTATCAGTAGTCGTCATCAGAAGAGTTTTGTAGTGTTCATGGATGGCACACTTGGCTCAGAGCAAAGTGTTTCTGAATGCACATGAAAGCAATTCTTAGTGAGCGGTGAGTTATTTCCTCACTCTGAATCATTCCAGTGTCTAGCTATCGTTAGGGTCCGACAGGCCTCTGGTCTGTTGAATTCTCGTTAGTGTCATAAAATCACTACTCACTTGAGATTTTTTTATATATATATATATATATATATATATATATATATATATATATATATATATATATATATATATATATATATATATATATATATATATATATATATATATATATATATATATATATATATATATATATATATATACACATACACATACACTTGACAAGCAGATCTTATGGTGCTTCAGTTGGTCCATTTGAATTGTTTTTGTTCCCAATGTGATCATGATTGCCTCTTTAGGTAAAAACATGCAATTGTCCGTTCAAACGTTGTTGTTTTTTTAACTTGTTTCCAATGATTGTTAAAAGACCCTCTTTGTGACTTGCAAAGCACCCGACTTTGCAGAAAAGAATTTGCAGAAATGTTTCTGTTTATACACCGTTAAAAAATATGTGTACCCTCCCAAGCCCTTTAATCCTGTAGAGTGTATACTTATTTTCTCTCACTTCATATACTTCATTCTCTTCATTTAATTTACTCTCCTTTTTGACCAGTCCTTGCATTCCAACCACCATTTTAGAAAGAAAGAGGAAAGAAAGGCTGTGGCCAAATGGTTTGATCAGTAAAAAAGACAAAGCAAGTGTGCTGCTGCTGTGGTCTCTCAAATTTAAGTGTTTTCCCCTTTTTATAATTACAAAAAGCTGCTCACAGGACAACCTTTTTTAACAAAATAGGCATAGTACTGTACCTCCCTTGGATGGGACCTTTTATAAACCGGGAGTTCACCAATTCATGTGCCATGATGACCACAGTAGTGGGATATTGACCCCACTTCAAACAAAACTCTTGTTGCATCTAGAGAACCATAGTTGTCTGCTTGGTGGGTTTATACAATGCATCAATATAAAAGATTGTCTGTTTTTGTTTTACCCTAATGTGAAAAGATCTTGAAATCATGATGGGTTTAATGTGGTCAGCCTTAGTTCACTGGTTTTATATGAATGTCTCTTTCATAGAAGGGTCTTGAAAAGAAAAAGAAAAAAAAGACTATGTGAGCTGAAATTTACCAGCACCTTAACTACATGATCATGTGTACTTGGGTGAAGTGTCATTCTGTTCTCAGAGAAATATAGTACACCAAATTTGCTGCATGAAATTTATTTTATGTGTCATTGTAACAGTTAGGGTTGGGTTTATTGGGATACGATTTTGATTGAGATTCACCTCTTAACACCACAAACATTTGGCACTTTTCTAGCATCAATAGACATATTTTTGTTGTATTATTTTTTTAACCTAATTTGAACCCTTCCCCTTTTCATGATATAAAATGCATCACATTTTGCTTTTTAAATAAAATGTTTGTGAACATTTTTATAACTAGTTTAAGCATTTGCTGAACATTGCTGAATGGAAAGAGAGCTGAGAGTGAGAGATTATAAAGGCTCATATTGGTATTGAGAAATAATATAACCGTAAAAAAACACCTTCTGGAATAGTTACCAAAAAGCTCTATGGTGGGCCTTCATTTTTATTTTTTTTTTTTTATTTTTTTGGTCTCATTGTAGTATTTAAAGCCCTTTTACGCCAGATATTAAGCTGTGTGTTGGGCAATCCAGTCACAATATTAAATGCAGGCGTAAACGTGGTCCAAAACATTGAGTTTGTCTACTTTCAACCACATTTGGTGGTGGTAGAAAATGTATGTGACCACATAGCATTTACATTATTAGTATTAGTACTCAAATTTGTTTGAACAGCAACAAAGTATTACTTGCCTGTCAATCACTGCGCTTAAACTTTACTGGTCACTTTCAGATTGAGCTATTTGATTGAAATAATTGTAGTGCATGACCTACATAAACATGCAGAAGACCTCACAGAATGTCTTCAGTGTCTCTGATATAACAATGCAGTGACAATTCATATGAAGCACTTATTAGGTGCTTCACTAAAATACTGAGACACATGCTGCTACTATATTGATATAGTTAATTTATTAGGAATTTATTAGAGAAGAGCAATGGGTTCTTATAATTGAACTCAAATATATAAGCATTGTGATTTGTGCCCCTTAAAATGCTCTGTCTCAAAGCTGTAGGGATACACTCAGAACAAGGTGATGACACCTAGTCAATATCAAGGTTTGGGTGGTAATCATGGACTTTCTGATAGATGTCCTAACTACATCATCTGGACTCAAACAATATTTTTCTCAGTTGATGAACAATCCAAATTAGCCTGAATGTGAATGAATGACGACAACAAAGAAGTTTACAAACAGCATATAGCATTTTTTAAATATATTATAGTGTGATGTTTTTAGAGGGATCATAGAAATCTGAAATAAGCTTAAAAATGTCCCTGTTTTCTGCTTTTCATGTCACTGCAACACAAGATAGTTATGGTGTTGCCATTGGCCAGTCAACATTGTGATTGTATAAAAAACAAGTGTCTCTAGAGTGATTATTTTCACAGCATTTACGGCTTGCTGATGATAGTGTATTAACGTGCATAAAAACAATTGCACAAATCATGGATGGAGCCTGAACCTCTGCTAAAGAACAAGACAACTGTTGAAAGAATGAGGAATTTAAGCACATTTAAAAAGAAAGAATCAACTCCATAGAGTGCAGCAAGGATGACGTCAAAACCCGGAAGACCAATTCGCCACTGGTCCCCTTAAGATTTTTTTTTCTTTTTTATTTGAGTAAACTGGAAGTTATGAGTTACTTATTGGAAACATGTTTTTTAGAATAAAAATAGCAGCTTCAAAATTCACGTTTTTGATATGGGTGTAACTTGCTCTGTAGAACAAAACGTTCAAGTATCGTCAAGTTATGTTTACCACAGACCTTATTTTACTCCTAAATTGAAAAATCCCATTAGTAGGTTACTTGTCTCACTATGGGATATAACCCTTCCGCTTATTCCTTAGAAGTCCTATTACATTACGCCAGCCCCAATTGGCTGGCAGACATGATGTTGTGTCTGGGAGTGGCTACCCCCCTTCAGTATAAGAGTAGTGACACAACATCATGACATTCAAAACAAGCACACCTCTTCCTCGCTTCACATAACAAGGAGGGTGATCTGGAGACACCTCACTTAATCCTATCAGAGAACTGGTGTTACGTAATTAACCTATTGTTCTCTTTTAAGCATTCGTTTTTGTGTCTCACTATGGGATATCCCAACTGCCATATTGCTAGATAGCCTGGCTCGAACTCTCCTGCCAATCATAATCACTGCATCCAGGACTCCTTTAAATAGAGGCTACGAAGATGACATTCCCCTTGCTGAGTGTACACTTAAACCAGATGGGGACACAACATCCTTACTTGAATATATATGCCAAAGAAATTGCCTTCCAGTGCAATAATCACTACTTAGTGATCGGGTTCTCCGTACAAGCACGCACGTGACAACGCATTTAACTTTTGCTGTTCTGATGAAGCAAAAGGTGGTAAATAGAGCTCTCAAGTCAAGAGGAATGATAGAATGAACTATTTTGGGCATAAATGCAGGATTAGGTTTCACATCGAAAGAACATGAATTACCAAATACCAAGAGAGAGAAAGCAGTTTTGAAACTGGCAAAGCATGACGCTGCGCACTAAAGGGTGCTGCCCAACTGTTTTGTTATAAAAACCTATGTGACAAGCAGATATAGCAGCCAGAAACACTTTTATGGTTGAAAACACACTTTCCCTTGGTCTATCAAATCCTGCAGAAATTATAGAACGACTGTTGTCAACTGGAAAGGACTTTAGCTGTATACTAACGTTTGAACACATCCTATTTGCATTCATAAAGAGAGAAGCTCAATGAAGCTCTAGCTTCTAAAATATGCGTCTTTCAGGTCGATCAACATAAACCAATCACCTGGGCACACAAATTTTAGGAGTGTAGAATGAGTGAGCATTCTGAACTTGTACTTTCTTAAATATTTGTTCAGTCTTAAATATTTGTTCAGTGCATGCAGATCTAATATAGGATCGAGAGATAGAGTCCCGTTCTTTCAAAATGAGAAAGTATCTCAAGTAAAAGCCACTGTGGCTTTGCTCGGGTAGGACCACTCTTATCGCCCTTGTGTTCAACAGAGAGGAAATTTCCTCCTGAAGAACATGCTTTAATTCTCCCCGCACTTGAAAATGAACATATCCCTCAAATTGTTTATTTGCAGCGTTCTGGTCATGAACAAGTCTGTGGTCTGTACTGTGCATGCATGGGCACTTATCGTTTGGACAGTCTAAGTGGCTTATTTAAAAAAAAAAAAAAAATTTGCAACATTTTTTGGGAGTATAGTGAAAACAAAGTGCTTGTGACCATAGGATGGATGTGCACCCCCGCACCATCTCTTGTCCTTTTCACTGTTCTGCTTCCCCTGGCCCAACCGGGCTATGTTTTCCACACAGAATGGCTGAGGGTCAGCAGCTAGAGAACAAGAAGAGGATGTGGGCTCCTTTCCCTGGGGAATAACTGCCTTCTTCCTCCTCGCTCCCTGAAGATGAGGAGCTGGCTGGACCATCTGAGCTGTTGCAGGTGGATAGTTCTTTCTTGGAAGGCCTTGCAATTCTCTACTCTCTGCAATTCTTTGCTCCAGTACTCCGCTCTGACCCGCTGCATTCATGTTCGGTCTCTGCTGTATAGGAATGCTAAAGCCCCTAACTTGTGCGAAGGTCTGCCGAGGTGATGGAGGGGGAGCTATCTGCGTATTTCTAGGCATACAGAGTCTCATCCTCCCTCTTCTTTTCCTTCGATCTCTTATGCATCAGTGTCAGAGCTGAGCCAAAAATGCCCTCTGCAACAATCGCTTCATCCAGGATGGCTTCTTTTTCCCTGTCGGAAAGATTAGCCACGTTCAGCCACCGTCCTCTTTCTTGAATGACCATTGTGGCCATGGCCTTGCCCGCAGCTTGAACTGTGCTTTTCTGAAAATGCAGAGAGCTACCCGTAACAACACAGATCTCTTCCCACTGTGTCTGACCTGGCATGGTAGACGATCGTCCACAGAATATTCAGATTTTCTGCAGTGCATTTGCACACATCTTGCACTGAGAAGCAGAGAGGATGGTGACCCGCATGCATCCTCCGTGAATATAACCGCAGCAAGGAGTTGTGGCGAATGCACAGGGGGAAGGTAAGGGGAGACGAAAGAGAGAGGAAAGAAAAGAATGATTGCCCCTTGAAATCAAACGTGTCCTCATCCGTGCTGAGCACACTGTGCAGAGAGACACATGCATCAAGCTGTTCACCCCAGGATACATTTGCTGTGGTGGGCAACTCTACAGGAATGGATACCTATGTAGTGGCAGCTGGAGTGGGGCTTCATGACATGAGGGGATCCTGGCCCAACAGCCTAGCTTGGCATGCTAGCATGCAACGAAGGCTCTTCATGGTGAAGCGTGTGCAGTACTCACAGGAACTGAGATTCTTGATCGTCATTTGGGCATGTTTCAGCCTAAGACATGTAGGGCAGGCCTGGTTTGTGTCCTTGCATGAAATCTTGTTCCCACATACACAAAGCCGCACAGAATTTCTCTCACTAGCCAGGATAGTCTGCATTGCTGCAGCCATCCTTGTACCGAATAATCCGTGCAATCGGCTGGAATGCAAATTGAAGGAGCCAGGCGAAATATAGTGTGGTGGCCAGTAGTTCATTCATAAATTAGTTGATGATTTAGTTGAACTATTAGTTGATAGTTGATATCCATATTTTGTAGGCTTCTGGTGTGAAGCGAGAAGAGGTTTGTGAATGTCGTAATGACATTGTGTTTCTCATTTTATACTGAAGGGGGGGGGAAGAGACTTCCAGACACAACAATATTTTAACGATTTATAAGAAAAAATTAATCACTGTCTGGACATCTGGGATTTCCGTATGGAGATAAAGGTTAGGATTATAACTTTTTGGTAGTATTACATCACATCTGTTACGTACAGGCAGACATAGAGAACAGGTAAGGATGGAATATGAATCAGGTGATGCACAGGGTGATACTTGTCTTGTGTTTTGCAGATGACGAGGAAGACGCTGGAGACGAGGGAGACGAGGGAGACACTGGAGACTGGACGAGGAAACACAGGAGACTTGGAAATCCAACGAGGAAACAGGTAGGTATCGCGGGTGAGTCCTTGAGGTAAGCATAAGCATTGGCTGTGTGCAAACGAGACCGGACAGTGACTGTGTGAGAGCGTGGGGCTTAAATGCTGGTGGTGATTGCAGGTGATGACGATGTGCGGGTGTGTGTGATTAGAATTCCGGGGATGGAGTGCGCTGTGGTTGGGAGAGGGTGGAGCCTGGCATGCTTGTAACATCATGCAGGGATGATGTATTTTTGTAGGCTAACCCGAAAGTTAGCATCTTGGTTTGCTGGATAAAAACCCAATAGGATTTTCCCATTGGCTTTTAGATTACTGCAGAAAATAAAATCTGTGACTAACGAAAGCTTATGATTACAAGTTTTGTTCATCGTGATAATCTTAAAAAATGAACACAACTTTTATGAATTTTGAAGCATAAATACAATTGGCAGAAGTAAAAAGCTAAACATAATTCAAGTTTGAACTTTCAAGAGCGCGATTAAAGGCCGTGAAAGCTGATGAGTGAGTAGACTAATTTACCTCGGCTGATGACGTTTAATGTCCCCGACAACCCATTTAGTCCCATTTAGCCACTTGTAAGCAATTGCCTTTTACAAGACGAGTAAAAGCTTTAAAATATATATATATAAAATTAAAATTAAAAATTAAAAAATCACAAGAGGATATTACTGATCTATTTTATAATGTAGAATAAAACATGAAATATGTTGAACTTGAGTTCACCACAGACCTTATTTCAGGCATTTAACCAAAAACTCATAGACATCAGGACTTTGGAAGCGAAAGTGCTAAAATGCTAACTGGTTTCAGGTTTTGGCCTACAAAAATATGTGGACCCACTTTATATTAGGTGACCTTAACTACTATGTACTAACATTTTAAATGAATTGTTTGATACAATGCACATATTGTGCACATACGTTTTAAAAATTACCTGCATGTAATTACATCTGTAATTAATTTCTGATTATAAATTGCACATTTATAATTACACTGTTGACCCTTCCCTTACACCTAACCCTACCCTTAAACTTACCCATACCATCACACCTGTCCCTAACTTTACCCGTATTCCACCTCAATATCAGCAAAAGTGTTTTGCAATACAATATGAACACAATAAGTACATTGTACTTATTTTTGATGCAAGTACAGTAGTTAAGGCCACCTAATATAAAGTTGTCCTTGCACCACTCTATAGGAAAGAAAAGACTTCAGTTTCATGTCGACTTTAAAATGTATAATTTCATTTTCAAAATGTCATTGCTCCCATACCACCTTCTCCAGAAAACACTGCATCAGGAGGAAACCATTATAAATGAGAAGAGACCTCTGTGCTGTTTCTACACAGATGAGAACCAATGTGTCTGAATATGAATACAAGAATATTATTAGGACACATTGTATTTTTTGAAAGCTGCAGAGGTAAATGCAATTTGACATTGCACTGTCAGCAACCACTGTGCACACACACAATAGAATCAAGCTCCCCCTCCACCATCCTGTGATTGGACACAAGAGGGCTCAAATGCAGGAATGAGTGTTCAAGGGTTTATTAACAAAACAGCTGACAAGACAAGAAATGGTGAGGAGGTGAACGCAGTCCAAACAGTAGGCAGATAAGGAACACAATCACAGGCAGAAAGAGCAGCCACTATAACTAGCTCAAGAAGGTGGTAGGATGGAGAGCAGTTATGTCAGAGCAGAACGACACTAGAGGATACCAGCGGTGACCAGGCAGGAATCCTAGGGCAATGCAGTCAGGCATCTCAGGAAACACACCAGGCTTGCAGCTAGGCAAGGAGAACAAGCAGCCAGGGAAGCTCTGCTTGCAGGACAGGGCTGGAACTAGACTCAGGAAACAAGACCAAAAGGCAGGACTGACGTATAGCAATACTAGAGTAACGGCACAACGTATAACGAACCAGCAACACAGGAGCACACATTGGCTGTGTCTGAAACCTGGAAAATGCTGCCTTTGGAGGACACATTTCAAGGTAGGAAGGCATCAAGGCACGTCCGAATACAATGTTAGCGTCGCATCCTGTCTCCTGAGATACCTTCAACTGATCGAAGTTTGAAGGCAGCATACATGTAGAGGAGAGCAGGGCACAACCTAACTCTTTTTGATTTTCTCAGTTTGTGTAAATCCACTTGGGTTTCAGAGTATTTATTTTTTCCCACATTAATTTCACACTGTCACATGTCTAGTACAATTATGTGGTTTTGTTTCATTAATACAGTGTATACTTTCTTGATTTACCCCAAAAGAATGGAAGTGAAATTTGACAACATGTCTTCTGCTGGTTAGATCAGCATTAAAGAACGATCTCAACTGTTAAATAACAGATATGAGATTAAAATAATATCAGATTTGTCTTATTTTAAATAGAAAAAAACAGATGAAAAATAAACTTAAATTTACTTTTGCTATGGTTAAATAAATGTTCAGTGATATCTTCCAAAGATTTTTTTTCATTTTGGTGCAATTTTTTTCTATAAGGTTGATATGGCAACTAGTAGGCTAAATACACTAGAGCTGTAAGTCCCAATGTGAAGGCTGCGCACTTCAAAGGCCGAACCGAGGGATAGGGTTGCCAGGTCTGCACAACAAAACCCCTCCAATTGATAATCAAAAGTAGCGGAATCATGGCCAAAATGCGGGGGGCGGGCGATATAACTATTTCTAAAGTAAAGACAACTTAAACCCGTGGACTATAGGTTACAAACAACCCACAGCAACAGTGTAAAAGTATCCAAATTCCAGACTTGGTAACACTGAACCAAGCGTTGTTAAATGGCCTATAGCAGGTGTGAGACAACTGACAGCGGGGTGAGGGGATTTTAAAAAGAGAAAATGGAGCAGAAAAGTTTTTTGGTTTTTTTTGGGATTTTGACATGCTTCAGTTCAAAGCCTACGGCGATGGGAGACCGGACCAAAGCCTAAATATAGCCCCTCAAATGACTGTGAGCCTGAATTAATTTAATCCACACCTTGGATAATGACACTCGATACCAACCACCACACCACTGCTCCTGACAATAGCTACACCATATAGAGGCTCTTGTGGGGTGTAGATAAGGTTGAACTTATAGACAAGCTCATCCTCAGTCACCTAAGAAAGAAACAAATAATAATAATAATAATAATAATAATAATAGAACATTACCCACAGGGACGGTTCAAATATACCCATGATAACATCAAAATAGAAGCCTATCATTTATTAATTAATTAATTAATTAATTAATTCATTCATTCATTCATTCATTCATTCATTCATTCTGCACAAATGCTTTTCCTACTGAGTATTTTTCTTACCCAGATAATTTGCAAAATAAGAAAAATGCACTTAAATTAGCTTTTTTGTGTGTGTATTTTTCTTTTGTAGAAAATACATATATTTTGACTGAAAGTAACAAGACAAAAGCAGTGCAGGTACATTCATTCACTGCAAATATTTTTATCAAGAGGACACAAGTCAAAATGACAAAAGTAGCATCCTGTAGATGAGGAAGGAGGCTGCAATAATTTGTAGGGAGTTACATTTATGTCAGGAGAGCATTTTTTTGCTTGCTATATCCACATGCATATTTATTTGAACAGTACATTTTTTTAATGAAGTTTTCTATATAATATCAGGGATGCAGAGCATATTAGTAAGGCCGCTGTATGCAGAGAGGTAAGGAAAGTTTGCCTCACTCTCACGTGAGCTCTTTCTGAATATGTTTGTGTTGTTTCCTGGACACAAACCCATGAGAGCATCAAAGAGGAGTTTCACAGGATTGCAGGTCAGTGGTGTAGAAATCAGGATAAATGACATTCACTTGATATCTTGTTGCAACCTCTGGAAGTAACCTAATAATTATAATTTCCTTTAGGATTTCCAATGTGGTTGGATGCATGGATATGCATATACCCATCATCGCACCTTCCGAAAATGAAACAGATATGGCATCTGGCATCTGCAGCCGCGGTAACACAGCTCGCATTGCTTCATATGAGACCGCTCCAGCACTTGCTTGGCAACAAGGCACGCTCTGGGTCCCAGTCACTCGGGCCTGCTGTCAGACCTTCACCCCGTGGATGAACCTCACCTTTCTACAGGCTGGAGTGCCCTTAGAACGAGTTTCTAGGCATGTTGTTGTGTCAACAGATGCCTCTGCCACAGGCTGGGGTGCCATGTGCAATGGACATGCTGCTGCGGGCTCCTGGAAAGGATCCCAATGCCTATGGCATGTCAATTGCCTGGTGTTGCTGGCCGTACGTCTTGCCCTACACCGTTTTCGAGCCCTACTGAAGGACAAACATGTACTGGTCCGTTCAGACAACACGGCGACAGTAGTCAACCAACAAGGTGGTCTATGCTCCCGCAATATGCTCCCGCAACTCGCCCGACATCTCCTCCTATGGAGTCAGAAGCATCTGACGTTGCTTCGTGCCATTCACATTCCAGGAGACCTGAATCGTGCAGCCGACGAGCTGTCACGGTTTCAGCCTCGCCTGGGGGAATGGAGACTCCATCCCCAGACGGTTCAGCTGATTTGGGAACAGTTCGGCGATGCACAGATAGATCTGTTTGCCTCCCACGACTCTTCCCATTGTCATTGGTATTACTCCCTGATCGAGGGGACCCTCGGCACGGAAGACCTAGCGCACAGCTGGCCTCAGCAGGTAAACATAATGCAAGATATACTCCTGATATACCCACATGGTGGGGCGGAGTTGCATTATGCAAATTCCGCAGACCCATGGCATTTTCATGCCATTGGCTTGTTTTGTAGATCTCGAAGGCGATTGGCTTCTAGGTGAAACCCCCATTTCGTCAGTACTGACGTAACGTCTCTGTTCCCTTCCTTCCCTGAGTGTGGGAGCTCCACAGGGCTGTGTCCTGAGTCCCCTGCTCTACTCGCTCTACACGCATGACTGTTTGTCCACACACAGCTCCACCTCTATCATCAAATTTGCTGATGATACTGTTGTCCTGGGCCTCATTTCCAACAACAATGAGACGGCATACTTGGACGAGGTGGAGCATCTAACATCATGGTGCCAGGACAACTGTCTCTCTCTGAATGTTGGCAAGACCAAAGAAATGATTGTGGACTTCAGGAAGAGACAGCAACAGACATACTCCCCCCTCATGATCAGCAGGTCACCAGTAGAGAGAGCGAGCAGCTTCAAGTACCTGGGTGTAAACATCTCCGAGGACCTGACCTGGACTGCTCACATTTAGACACAGGTGAAAAAAGCCAGGCAAAGACTGTACCACCTGCGCCAGCTGAGGAAATTCAGGGTTTCACCAGCTATCCTGAAAACTTTCTATTTAGGGGCGATAGAAAGTGTACTAACTCAGGGAATCACAGCGTGGTATGGGAACAGCACCAGTCATGACCGCAAAGCCCTGCAAAGAGTCATGCGCTTGTCCGAGCGTATCTCAGGGTCAGCTCTCCCGTCTCTCCAGGACGTCTACACCAAACGCTGCAAAGGCAGAGCTACTAAAATCATCAAGGACTCTAATCACCCTGCAAACCCTCATTTCACGCTGCTGCCATCTGGTAAGAGCTTCCGTAGCCTGATGGCCAAAACTGAGAGACTCAGGAGGAGCTTCTTCCCCCAGGCCATCAGACTCCTGAACTCAGTCACTTAACATCACGTGACTTCACTTCAGGATAAACATCGATACACTGACATTGCACTGCACTTTCTGTTCTCGTTGTTACTGTGTAACAACCTGTTATAAACCTGTTTGCACATTATACTCTTTATACATTTGTTAACCACATATTTATAAGTCTACAGTTTACTCACTGCACAGTCTACTTCAATTACTTTATTCCACTTCTTTATTCTTATTTTTTTCTTCTACTTGACTTGATTATTTATAATTCTACAGATATATATATATATATATATATATATATATATATATATATATATATAGATAGATAGATAGATAGATAGATAGATAGATAGATAGTAGTACTTTTTTTTTATCCTATTTCTATTATAATTTCTTCCTTGTGTTTTTAACTGTGAATTTGCACTGTCAATGGAGCGGACCTGTTTACATTTCACTGCCGGTTGTATATTCTGTATATAACTGTGTATGTGACAAATAAAACTCTTGAATCTTGAATCTTGAATCTTCAGGGAACGAGGGTTACATGCGTAACCGAGAGCGTTCTGAAACCCAAAACTCAGAGTTTCCCATCTCAAGGTAAATCAACTCAGAGTAACCTATTTTCTCAAAAGACCATGACCACATAATTATTTTATTACTTGATAGTCCTTATGATAACCTGTGTGTAAAGAGTTTAAACCATTGAAACTTGGAAGCAAAAGGTCTTTTAATCAGTTCCCACTCTTGATTGATTTTAATCAATCAACCCACTCTTTCTAACATCTTTCTAACATTGTCATCATTTACTCCCCCTCATGTCATTCCAAACCTTTTGTTCATTTTAAGACTTTTAAGACTTTTGTTCATTTTCAGAACAAATTTAAGATATTTTAATAAAACCTGAGACATTTCTGTCGCTCCATGAAAACTTTAAGGTTTAAAAAGGTCATAAAGGCAACATAAAATAAATCCATATGAATCGAGCGGTTTTATACAAGTCTTTTAAAGAGATAAGATGGCTTTATGTGACTTTGAATGGAGGGACAGAAACCTCAGGGTTTTTATTTTTTTAATATAAATCTTTATCTCTGTTTTGAAGAAGAACATAAGTCATATGGGTTTGGAATAACACGAGGGTAAATAAGTAAATGACAAAATGTACATTTTTGGGTGAGCTAACCCTTTAATGTACTCCAGCAGTCATAACCAATTTACACATTCCCTTTATGTGCTCATTACAAGACTATATTGTTTAACATTATTGATAGTAATTTAATTATAAATGTCATGAATGTGCTGTTTTTAAGATGATTACACATTCCACTACCTTGACTTTGGAATCCTCAACAAGAGCATGATTCCCTTCATCTCAATCCAACATTGAGGGAGAAGTTGTGATGGAAGATATTAAAGACTTGCTTAAATCTGTGCATTCTCTTTGGACTTTCATATACACTGCATCTCAACTACCCCAAATCAATGAAGAACACATTCCAATTCATCCAATAAGTACTTCTCATGTTGGGTCACAGTGAACTTAAACCCAGGTTACGAACATTAAAAAAAATCAACTTACAATTTGTGAATTGTGAGAAGCTAGCATCAGAAGCCATGGCTTCTCCAGCGAATACTGTGTGTTCATGTTCCTCTGAACAATTTACAATTGTTACCAAGCAAAAAGTTTTGCATATGAAGTGACATTGAAGTGTTACCTGTTTTTTGTCTACAATAAAAAAACATTGAAATGTTGTTGTTTAATTTCTTAAAATTAATTAAAAAAAATCTCAATAGCACTTTTTTTTTTTAAACAAACCCGATTCCAAAAAAGTTGGGACGCTGTACATATTGTGAATAAAAAAGGAATGCAATAATTTACAAATCTCAGTATAAATATCTAACTTATATTTTATTCACAATAGAATATAGATAATTTATAGAACATTTTGAAATGTCATGCCAAATATTGGCTCATTTTGGATTCCATGAGAGCTACACATTCCAAAAAAGTTGGGACAGGTAGCAATAAGAGGCCGGAAAAGTTAAATGTACATATAAGGAACAGCTGGAGGACCAGTTTACAACTTATTAGGTAAATTGGCAACATGATTGGGTATAAAAAGAGCAGTTCTGAGTGGCAGTGTCTCTCAGAAGTCAAAATGGGCAGAGGATCACCAATTTCCCCAATGCTGCAGTGAAAAATAATGGAGCAATATCAGAAAGGAGTTTCTCATCATCTACAAATGATGAGAATCTGAAGTTATCATCTATAGTGCATAATATCATCCAAAGATTCAGAGAATCTGGAACAATCTCTGTGTGTAAGGGTCAAGGCCGGAAAACCATACTGGATGCCTGTGATCTTCGGGTCCTTAGACGGCACTGCATCACATACAGGAATGCTACTGTAATGGAAATCACAACATGGGCTCAGGAATACTTCCAGAAAACATTGTCGGTGAACACAATCCACCATCCATTCACCATTGCCGGCTAAAATCTATAGGTCTTGTATGACTGCTTCTAAGTCTTTGAGACCTCGTGGTGGAGGTCTTGAAAGAAGGGAAGAGGCCTACGGGGCTGGTTAGATGTAAAACCAATGAGGGGGGGTGGGCACCCTGGAGACCCACACATGGGTGCTGGGGAGGTACAGACAGGTGCGGAGGTCTCCAGGGCGGGACTAAGACATCGGGCGGCCATGGCGAGTCAGGAGCCTCGGGGTGGCCATGGCGGGTAGGAAACCTCGGGCAGCCATGGCAAGTCGGGATCCTCAGGCGGCCATGGCGGATCAGGGTCCTCGGGAGTCCATGGCAGATTAGGTGCCCCACCCACAGGTGTATAGACTTGGAAAGAGCTCGAGGAGACTTGGAGCGGGTTTGAGGGGAGCTGGAGTACCTGGTTCACTCCAGAAGTCTATAAGCCACTGCTCCTTCTGCGGTGATAACTCCGGCGTGGCTCTCCCCTCTCGCCGGAGATGAAGGTTCCAGTGTGGCGGCGGCCATCTTATCCGGAAATGAGGGCTTAGCGGCGGTCAACCTTCTTGGTGGCTTGGATTTCGTGGTGGCCTTCTTTTCCCGTGGTTCAGGCTTAGGTAAGGGTAGGGTCACACGAGAGGACCCACTGGAGGGGATAGGTGGAGGAAACTGGCTGTGGGTGAATTGACCAGGCCACATGTCTTTCTGAGGGGACTGAACGAGGAAAACACTTCCTCTCCTGAACCTCTTTGATTACAAACTCAGAACCGGAATTAGATTAGATTAATTGCGTCAACTAGGGAAAAGGAACAGGCAGGTTCAGAGTAATGGATAGTGTCCTCACCCAGGCCCATCAGAAGGACAGCATTCAAAGAAGCATCTGGCCAGTTCACCAAACTAGAGAGCTCAGCGAATTCCTCCACATACCTCTCCAGCGGGTGACCGTCATGCCGAATACCTCTGCCGAAACAGCTGTCTTAGGGGACATGGAAGAGAGCGGGAACAAGAAGATCCCCATCCCTGAGAGAAGTCCTTTGCTGTTAGGGTCCGTTCTGCTGTCACGGTCTGGTTATGCAGCAGGGAACACAGGATGCGGACTTCCAATAGTAGATGGGTTTATTCAAATGAAGGATCAATACAGTGAACAGAACATAACCAAACAACTAAGTAGCATAGACATCAGACATCATACTAAACATCAGAATGGACCGGGAGTGCAGGGAAGTGAGACAATATATAGGGAGTGCTGACGATGACAACCAGGTGCAGGGAATCCAGGGAGCGGGAGAGATGATGAGGAAGTGATTTCAGGTGTGGGCCAGGGAGGATGATGGGAAATGGAATCTGGGATAGGAGTGACATGTAACAGCAGGAGAAAGAGGCGCTGACAAAAATTATGCCTGCTCTGTCCCAACTATACCTTTTGATTAACTGCTCGTCGTCAAACATTCTTCCTCTCCTGAAAGATTCTCGCACGTCTCTCTAGGATTTGAGGGTGCACCAGACACAAATTAATCTTCCAGATGATTTGTTCAAGCATAATTCCACACAAAACCCAACTCAACACTCCAGACCCCAAAATCAACCATCTATCACCGAAGAAGAAGTGGGCGCCATTCTGTATGTGCCAAGCTGACAAACCCCCCAGCTAAATACTTTATGACCTGGCAAATGTTGAGCCACACCAAGATAACGGCAGAGGTTGTTTGATCCCCAAGACAAAGAGCCAAAGCAGATCCACTTTTTCCTCAACGACCTTTAAATGAACTCTGAGTGACACCCACAGAGACTGTTGTTACATATAAACTGCATCAAATCATTCAAAAAGGGTGATAGATCCTACATTCAAACAGCCTTCTACTGCATAATTCTATATCATGTCTATAACCAATACACGTGAGCAGTATGCATATATATCACTCACAGTTCATGTAAATTGAAGACGATCGAAGAAGACCAAGATCCGAGAAAATGGGTTAACAATTTCATTTCAAGCCATCTAAATACTCAAGTTCCCTAAATATCTTTCACTTAGTTTATTTTCTTTCCGTTGAGTCTCGTGTTCTAAGTTAAGTTTTGCCTCAAAGTTTCGACCCTGTCGTTGCCTTTCTTTGATGACGTTGCAGGGCATTCCAAATATGATTTGATTATTGTCAGCAAAGTCCACTTCACCTGATATACCATGCTCAGGGAGTAGGGAGCAGTGAACACTGCGGAGGGACCCTGTCAAATGGAACGCACCTTGTGTATAAATGTAAGTTTTTTTACCTCCATTTTCCACTTCTGATGTAATTTCTAGCAAGAAATTACGGTACTGCTTTAGATTACAGCCCAGAAAGTGCTGCGTAAGTAAAGTGAACTTTCGGCAATTGTAGTGTAACTATAAAGTATGTATGTGTAGGTATAAGGGAACAATATGTAATATTTGGGGAATAAAGGGGTAACTATCAGGAAAATTAACAAATTATATATACTGTAAGTAATTTTTAATTAAGGGGTAATTATCCGTGTAGTTACAGGGTAAGTATGAATCTCCGGGCTGTAAACTAAAGTGGTGCTTGTTCCCCTCTTGTTTCATGTAGTTACAGGGTAAGTACAATACACAACAATCTGATAACAATCAGACTCAGAGCTCTACCTGTCGCTAAAAAAACGCCTTGCTGTTAGCGCTGGCATCGGTTAAGCCTGTGGGAGACCTGCAGGCGCTCTCTGTGAGCCCCTTGTGTCTTGAGTTTGGGCCTAACAGCTCCAAGGTCATCCTGAAACCTAGACATGGTTATGTTCCAAAAATCCTATCTACCCCCTTTAGGGCGCAGATGGTAGTTCTCTCTGCCCTTGCGCCTTCTCAGGATGAACAGGAGATGAACCTTCTCTGCCCTTTCAGAGCCCTGAGGATGTACATTGATCGTTCCGCCTCTTTTCGACAGGCGGAGCAGCTCTTTGTTTGCTTTGGTGGCCACACGAAAGGTCCTCCGGTCACACCACCTAGACTATCGCCTAGATGGATAGTAGACACCATAGCTCTTGCATACTCCTCTTTGGGCCTTCAATGTCCCTTGGAAGTCAGAGCACACTCCACAAGAGGCATGGCCTCCTCGTGGACGTAGTCATCCGGCATTTCCATTGATGACATCTGTGCGGCGGCTGGCTGGGCCTCACCGTCTACATTTGTTAGATTTTAAATAATCTAGAGGTCCCTGCACTTCAATCGCAGGTCCTTTCTGCATGAACTGTTGCACTCACATGTTTTTTGTTATATCCCCGGATAAAGTCTGGGAGTAACCTCTGTCTGCCCCATATATCCATAAACTAGGTACTTAGAGGTCCCAGTAATTGGGGTCCTGGTGAATGACTTAAACTTAGTGTCTTGGAGCCCTTGGTTTAGTGCTTCTCACTGTATTTAGTCATCATCTTACCTAGTACTGTGTAATTTGCCGTGCTACGCGCAATAACTCTTGCGTCGCTTCAGTTGAAACCAATCAATTTGCCATGGTGAGACAGCTGCTTTTATAGCACGAGTCTCTGCCCATTTCGGCGGACTCGCACAGGCTCACTCACCATTGGCTCACGCGTTCTGCGCCGTCATTGGTTCAATTCTTTAACTTTTCTGAACCAATCGATGTGCAGTATTCACTGCATGATTGTATAAAGGCTTCAGAATCTGAGAAAAAGTGGTTTTCTTCAGAATCACTCATTCTGGCTCCCCTATGGATGAGTGGCACCCCTAGCATTTGCCTATTCCGCATATGCCGGCCCTGCAAACAAGGAGCAGAAAACATGAGGAAAGAGTAGACACACTCAGACACAGAGCAGGTGAGCACACTCAGATAAATGAGGACTAATCGATTAAACAAGAGGGCATGGTATTTGGAAACAAGGAGGCGGGACAAGGAGCACATGGCAAACACAAACAAAGACAAAGCCATGTGTGGTGACACACAACACAAACATAGAGACATGAAACAAAGACAAGACCGACAGAACTGTCAGAGGAAAACCCTGACAGAACAAGCCTGTGTCTGATTACAGCCAACAATACAATTTTAGCCAGTACATTATTTATTTGGTTGGAAACACACTTATAATAGGGAATCTTGGTAGCCACTTACATACATTTAAAATTGAGCACTTGGAAAGTCAGATGGTATGTGAATCCATGTATTTTTCATCATGCAGTGCTTTAGTTTAATGGGTAATGCATCAATGAGACTTTTTTATGTTCTTTGTAGAAACATGACAAATGTATTTGGCTCACTGATGTGCTGTTGTAAAACTTCAAGTGAAATGTTGTATATTGATGGCTTCTTCAACAGCTCTGCCAGCTGGGTGGTCCAGGATAATGGGGTCAAACTCATTGGGGGAGCATTGGAATTCTGGTGGCATTCAGCTGTATCTGACAGTATCTATATTGTGGAAAGAAGCCTACTGTCTGTCGACACTTTCAGGCCACAATGAATCACAGGTAAATTGTGACTCTATAATGTAAATGCCTTATTTATATATTATTCATTATTCATTTATTACTCATTATTCATGTTCTCTGCAATGTATGTGTAATGTGTTGCACCAATCACTCTCAAAACATCACAGCATATATTAATTAATACTGCTAGGAAGTTTAATAATCTATAAATGTAATTATATTTAATGGAGGCCTTCTGGGGCTAGTTGACACATTGAGAAGTTGTCACAAAGACTATATTTTAGTAACTTAGTATCTACAGTGGTTTTGTATGTTGGTTTCAAACACCTAGTTCAAAAAGGTCTTAAAATTCAAATCATTTTGACTTCTTTCCACTTAAATTAAAATATCATTGTAATTTTTGTAATAGCTGTTGGGCAAACATGTCAATGCAGTAAATCCACACTGGCATATATCCAGGCAAGGGTATTTTTCAAAAATGTTACACTTTTGTTATATAAGTTGTCACATATTTTAATCGAGATTTATCGCATCCAAAATAAAAGTTCGTGTTCACATAATATATGTGTGTGTGTGTACTGTGTATAATTATTATGTATACATAAATACACACTCCTTCGTGTATATATTTAAGAAATATTTGTCACATATCCTCTGTGTCTGTCCTTGGACCTGTGCTTTATTTTGTAGTTTATATATATATATATATATATATATATATATATATATATATATATATATATATATATGTGTGTATATATAATAATAATTATACACAGTATACACACACATATATTATGTAAACACAAACTTTAATTTTGGATGTGATTAATCACGATTAATTGATTGCCCAGCATTAATAGAAATATATTAATTGCAGTATTTGTTGGCCATAACAATGATGTGATTTCTTTTTGTATGTTTAATTTTTTTATTATTAAATCACAAAACACTTTTACTGTTTGTATTTTGCTAAAAAGTCCATGATAGGCTGTTTAATGGCAGTTTCATTCAAATTTACAGAATATATTTTCAATTTATGGTATTTTTTTTTCAGTGCGATAATAAATATATTTTCAAAAATGAACCTAAATAACCTAAATATTTACAGGAATATAAGGTGTAACAAAGTACATAGCCCTGGTAGGTAAATGACTAAAGAATACAATGCACATGAAAAAGTATTAGAGCCATCTTACAAACAGTTCTGCAAACTATATTTTTTGAAGATGTTCTTGGCATCACTTGCTGCAGAGTATGTACAAACAAGTAGCCTATGTCCAAATTTGAAAGAAGTGAAAAGTCATATTCACTCCTTTTCTGTATAGTAAACCTTTGTTAAATGTAATATTAATGAACAAAAAATATTTTTAATGCAGTTAATTCATAGCCTCCAGTATGGTTTTACATTGAAATAACTGACAGCAAAGCTTGTGTGCCACTGACTTATTTTCTCATTGTTCTTTTACTTTCCACTGACTTTGAAATTGTAGCAAAAATAGTAATGCTCCAACAGCAATTATTAGTTGAATACATGATAAATGATAATAACTGAATACTGAACATGAACATAACAATCAATATACATGAAAGATTTATACACATGAATGAGCAGATGCCTACTGTAACATAAACATGTATGTTGCCTTAACTGTTAATGAAATACTTAACTTCATAACATTACACACAAGCTTTGCGGTCAGGACGCGCACACACACACACACACACACACACGCACGCACACAATGCAACACAAGACGAACAATCTGGTATTATTTACAACTATTCTTCTTTTGAAATCAGTTACAATTTAAAAATGCAAAGACATAAAAATTGATATCAAGTGTACCTTTGAAGAGTCTGTTGACAGTCTTTGTAGTTTTTACTTCACTCGTGACATTAGAATTAACAAAACATGATCATATTTCATACCATTCACCACATTCTGCTGTATGGGAAAATCCTGTTGCTTTGATGACCGTCTCGACACTACTGACTGCATGGTTGAGCTTGCTTTCTTAAATTAGTGATGACATTTTAATATGCAACAGCCACATATGTGTCAAAGATGGAACAAGGGCTGTGGAGAGAAAAAAAATCACAGTAAGCCTATATTATTGCAGATTTCTTACATCATGATATTGAACTTGACTTAGTTTTGATATTTTGCAACGTGCATAACACTGTTACAGACACAGGTGATTACATCTATAATTACACTGCTTACCCTTTCCTTAAACATTAACCCACACTTAAACATAATCATACCAACAAACTTGCCCCTAACCTTTACCCATATCCTACCTTAAAGGGATAGTTTACCCCAAAATTAAAATTATCCCATAATTTACTCACCCTCAAGCCATCCTAAGTGTATATGACATTTTTCTTTCAGATGAATACAATCTTATATTAAAATATGTCCTGGCTGCCATTCACTGCCATTATAATGCTTGGAAGAGCCAGGACATATTGTAATAGAAGTGTATTAAATTTGTATTCGTCTGAAAGAAGAACCATCCTAGGTGTATGAGTAAATCATGGGGTAATTTTAATTTTTGGGTGAACTATCCCTTTAATAGCAGCAAAAAATGTTTGCAATACATTATGAACACAACAAGTACATTGTACTTATGCATAGTAGTTAAAGACACCTAATATAAAGTGTGACCGCTTCATTTGATCTATACAATCTGCAAGTTATGTTTACATTAAATTATGTATGACAATGAAATTAAAAAATAGCAATACTTGGTGTGCTGGAACACAATATGTATCATTTTGTGACCCAGTGTGGCAATGTCACATATTTGGCATTCATATGAAGCCAACTTGTAATTATTCTCACGATGGAGGAGTTTCTCTCTATAGAGCACAGCTTGCTGCACCTGGCTGTACCAAAGATGCGTTTAATGCCTGCTGATATGTTGGCACCTACTCTGGCCATTGCCCATCCTGTCTGTGCTGGCCAGTACCCAGCCTTTCCTTTTCATCATCCCTTGCTCTATTGATCTAGTCCTTCATTCTCCTTGTGCTGTTAATGAGCACTACAGGAAGTGGCTTTCTGCCAACAATTGCCTGACTGGACACAGACAACATTTTTTTCATAATTATGTAATTTGCAAGCAGGCTTCCAGCATTTTTTTTTCTAGTGCAGATACAGCTAAATATAGCACTTAAACACACTCACTCAACATCATACTGCATAATAATTAAGTATAAGTATAATTAAGTACTTAATAAAAGTAAGTGAGGTATGTGGACCTTTTTTTCTAGAGTACAGGGTGTTAAATGGGATGTTATTGTGTTATAATTTGTGTTTGGATTTTCAGATATGGCCATTTTACCTGCATGAGGTTGTATGTTTGGTTGTAAGTTGTATGTTGTTCAGACATGAATTAGAGATAAGCATATTCATATTCTGGTCCCACTTTATATTAGGTAGCCTTAACTACTACTGTACTTGCATCAAAATATAAGTACAATGTACTTATTGTGTTCATATTGTATTGCTGAACACTTTTGCTGATATTGAGGTGGGATACGGGTAAAGTTAGGGACAGGTGTGGTGGGATGGGTAAGTTTAAGGGTAGGGTTAGGTGTAAGGGAAGGGTCAACAGTGTAATTATAAATGTGACTATAGAAATTAATTACTGATGTAATTAAGTACAATGTAAAAACATGTATGTACACAATAAGTGCATTGTACCAAATTATTCATTTAAATTTGACTACATAGCAGTTAAGGCCACCTAATATAAAGTGGGTTCCACATTTTTTTAAATGCCAATGTGTAAAAAAGATGAACAACAAACTTAGACAAATTGTTCAGAATGTGGACCAGAAGCACTGATCAGGAATCTTTCCATTTTCCACTTTTTCCCCCGTCTGTGTTGCTTGACACCAAACTCCTTTTGCGGTTTGTATACCTGAGTAAATGTGTATCTTCCCCCAAAATAAACCCATAACATAGTATTCAATTTTTCTTTTTTTAATATATTAAACAACAACACCAACAATGTTTCAGTGATGGTGACGATGTCAGTTATGTTGCCCTCCCCTATGACTTGCAGAAATATTTTTATACATTTTTGTTTAATTTAGAGATTACAGCATTCCAGAAAAATCAGAGGGGGGAAAACATTTACAACTAGAGCAAAAAGCATAATCTCCAAAAGAGAGGCATTACACACGTGAAGCACAAGAAAAGACAATGTAAACTTCAGAAATTAACCTTGTCATGTCTTTCCACAGTAGTCTTGTTCTTTAATTTTGGCACATTTAATTCTTTCTTTTGTTATTTTATTTTATTCTTTTTAAATGGTAGATTTAAAAAAAAAAAAAAAAGTGTTGCAATACAGGAGAGAAAGTCAATTAAATAAAATGAAACCAACACCACTAAGTCTTCAGTAACATGGGCCTATATCGAAGATTGTTTTTTAAATGTAAATATTAATGACTAGACGTTGGATGACAATGTTGTTTCACATGAGATTAACTGAAAAAAAAAAAAATGTGGCAATGAAGATAACACTATGATAAGAATACTGACATGTTTCTCTTAAAAGTTTCTTCCAACATTTTCATGTGTGAAGACAAAAATGTTGCATAAATCAGTTCATTTGTAAAAAATATCTGGGCAATGGTCATGTTAATGTTCTGTGAGACAAACACAGAATATAAATGGCTTTGAGAAGAAATTGTATTGAATACTGCAGAAATACACTTCCCCTGAGGTGGCCAGATTTTCAGAAATAACTAGTTGTCATTGGGGTATAGTGCTTGTGTCTCTGTTTGTGTTTTTCATGTCAAATAAAGATTGACCAGCACAGAGCATCCAGGATGAAATTACTATTGAATATGTTTTTGTTTGTAGTTTTACTGGGCTCTGAATTTCTTTGTATGTATGACATATGGTACAGAATGAAATGTGAATGATGAATACAGAAATACATTACCAAGTTTGGCAAAACCAAGACATTTTTAAGTAAAAAAAAAAAAAAAAAGATTTTCATCCTTCTGTTCACCAATGTAGCATTTAATCAATCAAAACTAAATACAATAAACCAGTGATACTGTAAATTAATATGGTTTGAAAAAAAAACTGCTTTTATTTTTAAAATGAAATTTATATCAGTGATCACAAGCATTAAGCATTGCAAAGCCATTGCTCCAGTCTATTAAGAAAACCTTGTGTTATACTGTGTAATATTTAAGAATTTATTTGAATGAGCCTGTTTGGCACTCTAGAAATGATTTGTTTTAATATTAGCAGTTGAAAATAATTGTGCAGCTTAATGATTTGTGGAAACAGCAGTATTGTATGGCCTATAGTGTTTGTATATAGAGAAGTGGATGGCGCAGATGCACAACTAAGGTATTATGGATTATTTAAAAGGTATTTTGGATGGATGAAGTGTTGAGCACTTCACCTAGTGCTGCAGAAAGCAAGAGATGAAACTCAATTGAATATATTAAACTGACTGCTAGAATGCATAAGCTGTCAGTGCTGCACATATAAGACTCTTTGATGAACATAGTTTAAAAAATGAAGCATTTATAATACAACCGTAACACCGTAAATACCTTCACATTTATTTCTGATCAATTTAATGCATTCTAGGTGAATCAAAGTCTCAGGTTCTTTAAAACAAAAAAATGTCTTAGAATTTCCATACTTTTGAATGGTAGTGTGGAATAGATTGGAATTAGAATTTATGGAGAAGCTGTGTTTTAAGAGTACGAAAGAGAAACCCAAGTTCAGTGCAGTCTAATCTTTATGCTCCTCATACCCCCACTTTTCGTCTGATCTCAGCATTCATCTCTAGCTGGTCTCCCAGTGGAGCATATCAAGAAAATAGAGTAGGAGGGGTTCAAGACTGAGGTAGATGGGGAGCAGCAGAGCAGTCTTTATATAAGGGTTAGGAGGGTTTAAGCACCATGGAGTATGTCACAATTTGTTTTGAGTCCATTTCATGTCATCTCCAAAATCCGCCACTCAAGGGGCTGCAGACTAGGGGCCAGACCTACCCCCAACAGGGCTTTCCTCTTGCGATGATCCTAATTGGTGTAAACTTTCTTCTCCACCTTGAAGATCTGTGTTTGCTCCAGCCACTTAGCAGAGATTATGCCATTACAAGATGTTAATAAAAAAAAAATAAAAAAAAAATAATAAAAAAAACAACCTTAGACGAATATAGATTTTGCACACAAATTTTGTTTGAATGGTTCATTATGGTTCAAATATTTAAGGAGTTTATAAGAAAATATTATGATTTTTCTTATTCATTCATTTCTATTACGAGATTGTTGCATTTTGCATATGTGAAGAATTAGTCACATCAGTCCATTGAATGTAATGTAAGTTTATGCTTAGAAATTTTCTGAATAATTGTGCTACACATCTTGCCTTGGAAACATAGAGGTATAGTAATTTTTATGACTTTGTACCAAGTCTTAGTAGTCCCTGCTGAAAAATCCAGCACTACTGGTCACCAGCATGGGAAGCCCGGAGTGTTGGTGGACCAGCTCAGTTTTGCTTAAGAACAGCATGAATGCTAAGCCAGCATTATACCAACATGGCTAGATTTTTCAGCAGGGTTCAACTAGATGTGTTACAGTTAACTTTGTGCTGTACCACTGTGCTCTACCTACATAGTGTGGGAAATGGCAGATAAGGGCCTGAGTAAAATGCAGCATGCAGGGCTTTTCCTCAAGACAAATGATTAATGAAAAAAAACAAAACACAACAATTTCACCTTGGTCTAATGACCACAAAAAGCTGAAGAAAATTTTGAATTTTCAATTATGAAATTAATGTAGCAGACTCCAAAGAATGTTCATGTGCTAATCACTAATCATAAATCTCACAACAGTTCATTGAAAAAGGAAATATCAAGAGAGGAAGTGTCTGTAAAAAAGAAATGTAAGAAGATATTTTGCATGCCAAATTAGATGTCTGTGGGATAGGATGTATTTAGTTGTTGTTAGTCTTTTCTGCTGCACAGTCATAGAATGATCATTGATACCTTCAGGTGAACTGAGAGATAAAATAATAAATCTGTTAAATCCACTCCAGTTTGTAGAAGGAATATAATGTGGGTGAATAAATGCTTAATGGCTGTACCCTGTATCCATATAAATATAGAATTTACAATTTAACTATTTAATTAATCAATTAACTCTGATTGCTGACCACATGTACAAAGAGGGGAATTCAAAATTTGTCAGAAAAAGATGGTCTTCAAAATTACATCTGGTGCTGTACAAAATGTTTCTTTTTTTTTTCTTTCTTTTTGTTTATTTAAATTTTTGGCTTGATGTTTTTCCTTTTCATCTGCGTGTCCAGAGTAGCACCCAATCTCTTGTACATATGCATTGATTCCTTATTTCCTTAAAGCTAGAAATATGTTCCCCATTTTAGATAAAATATGAAAGTCTGAACATAATATCGCTGTTGCAAGCATAATCATGACTATCATCATAATTGTCATCAAAGCATTATTAAATAACAGTAGTAATATGTGTAACTTGTTACTTTCCCAGAGTTGTTGGTTTATGTAAAGCTGATCTTTTCTTCTTTTTATTGGTTTTAATTTCTCATGGTTTTTAAATAGGTGTATGTTGAATATGTTCTCTTCTTGAAGTGTATTCCAGTCTTTTTCTATATTACAAAGAGCTGCACTAGCAGCATCCTGACTGAGTTTAGAGACACAGGCCTGAGGACAAGGAGAGAGGGATGGAGGAGTAGATAAAGTAGAGAGGATGCTGTCTCATTACGGAAACCGCTGGACACCAAATCGAGGGTCCCTGGTATCCCGGATCTCAATCTAAAATATACAAGGAAAAGAGAGAGAGACAGAGACAGAGAGAGATCATTATATACAGAGCAGTGCAGACCTTTAAAATAAGATTCAACTATACTTTAAAGGGATAGTTCACCCAAAAGTCAAGATTTTGTCATCATTTACTCACCCTGATGTTGTCCCACAACTGTATAAATTTCTTTCTTTTGTGGAACACAAGATATTTTGTGAAACATCAGTGTTTTTTGTCCATACAATGGAGGTTTATCACCAAAATAATTAGGTAACCAACATTCTTCAAAATATCTTTTATGTTCCACAGAAGATAGAATCTCATATAGATTTGAAATGATATGAGGGTGTATAAATAATGGCAGAATTTTCATTTTTGGGTGAACCAGTGAGAAGAAATCTGTTAATTCCATGTATACATAATTAAACAAACATCACTTTGGTAAAGATCACAACCCAACACAATAATCCAAACCCCAGTGTACAGCATTAAAATACTGACCTAATCAGGAGCAATAGGTGAGTTTATACTAAACACAGTATTACACTCAATAGGCTTTCCCCCGCCGTATTGACTTGTAATATTTTGTTTTCTGGAAACATTCAAACAATGGAGGAATTGGAGGAGTGATGGCACAGGAGTAGTATGACATAGCCTGGGTCAGCACAGATTCACAGAGGAAGGTAAAGGTTTCATTCAGACAGATAACACATCCTCCTACCTCCTAACCATGTTTGGTCCATGTTTTGCATCTGGATCTTAAAGAACATGTGAAAAACCACAACCAAAGTGACACTGAACTGTTTTCTGAATAAACAATGGATCTATAGCTCATATAGACATAATATGTCTGTGAATGTGGTAAAACTACATTTTACACAGAGCTTGTATTTAGTGCTGTCTGTTCAATCAAACAAGCGCCAGTGGACCTTACCTCTCTCTAATGTTCTATATGTGCAAGGTTACAAACATTATTATATATATATATATATTATTATTATTTTTTTATATTTTTTACTTAAAGGGAGCGAAATTGCGTGGTCCCCAAACCGGACACTCTCCGGCCCCTGGCTGCGCCTAGAAATTCTGAACAAGTCTGACAATGTGAACCAAGCTCCTGCTCCGGTCGTACAGGGACCGAACATCCCTAGGCAGGGGGCCCTGGACCCCATACTCCCAGAGCACCCTCCACAGGACGCAGTGAGGGACACGGTTGAATGCCTTCTCCAAATCCACAAAGCACATGTGGATTGGTTGGGCAAACTCCCATGAACCCTCCAGCACCCTGGAGAGGGTATAGGGCTGGTCCAGTGACTGAGACAAAAACCACACTGTTCCTCCTGAATCGGAGGTTCCACTATCAGCCCAATTCTCCTCTCCAGTACCCTGGCATCGATTTTTCTTGGGAAGCTGAGAAGTGTGATCCCTCTATAGTTGGAACACACCCTTCGGTCCCCCTTCTTGAAAAGAGGGACCACCATCCCAGTCTGCTAGTCCAAAGGTACTGTCCCCAACCACCACGCGATGGTGCAGAGGCATGTCAGCCAAGACAGCCCCACAACATCCAGAGACTTGAGGTACTCAGGGCAGATCTCATCCACCTTGACGCCTTGCAGCCGAGGAACTGTTTAACTACCTCGGTGACTTCAGCTTGGGTGATGGATGAGTCTACCTCCAAGCCCTCGGCCTCTGCTTCCTCAATGGAAGACGCATCAGAGGGATTGAGGAGATCCTTGAAGTATTCCTTCCACCGTCCGACGATATCCCCAGTTGAGGTCAACAGCTGCCCGCCTCCACTGTAAACAGTGTTCGTAGGGCACTGCTTCCCCCTCCTGAGGCGTCAAACAGTTTGCCAGAATCTCTTCGAGGCCAACCGATAGTCTTTCTCCATGGCCTCACCGAACTCCTCCCAGGCCCGTTTTTTTTGCCTCCACAACTACATGGGCTGCAGTCTGCTTGGCCAGCCGGTACCCGTCAGCTGCCTCAGGGGTCCTACAAGCCAGCCAGGCACCACGACAGGCACCAGAGACCTTGTGGCCACAGCTCCGAGCAGCCGTGTTGACAATGGGGTGGAGAACATGGTCCACTCGGACTCAATATCTCTAGATTCCCTCGTGATCCGGTTGAAGCTCCGCCAGAGGTGGGAGTTGAAGATCTCTCTGACAGGGGTCTTGGCCAAACGTTCCCAACAAACCCTCACAATACGTTTGGGTCTGCTGAGTCTGTCCGGCTTCTTCCCCGCCATCGGATCCAACTCACCACCAGGTGGTGATCAGTTGACAGCTCCACCCCTCTCTTCACCTGAGTGTCCAAGACAGGCTGGAGGTCAGATGAGACGACCACAAAATCGATCATCGATCTCCGGTCTAGGGTGTCCTGGTTCCACGTGCACTGATGGACACCCTTATGCTTGAACATGGTGTTCGTTATGGACAAGCCGTGACTAGCACAGAAATCCAATAACTGAACACAGCTCAGGTTCAAATCGGGAGGCCGTTCCTCCCAACAGGTGTCACTGTCACCACCCCCGTGGGCGTTAAAGTCCCCCAGTAGAACGACGGAGTCTCCAGTTGGAGCACTTTCCAGCACCCCTCCCAGAGACTCCAAGAGGACCGGGTACTCTGCACTGCCGTTTGGGCCGTAGGCACATATGACAGTGAGAGATCTGTCCCCGACCAGAAGGCACAGGGAAGCGACCCTCTCGTTCACCGGGGTGAACTCCAACACATGGCGGCTGAGCTGGGGTGCTATAAGCAAACCCACACCAGCCCGCCGCCTCTCACCATGGGCAACTCCAGAGTGGTAGAGAGTCCAGCCTCTCTCAAGAAGTGTGGTTCCAGGGTCCAATCTGTGCATGGAGGTGAGCCCGACTATCTCTAGTTGGCACTTCTCAACCTCCTGCACAAGCTCAGGCTCCTTCCCTGCCAGTGAGGTGACATTCCATGTCCCTAGAACCAGTTTCTGTGTCCAGAGATCAGGTCGCCGGGGCCCTCGCCCCCGACTGCCGCCCGATCCACTACGCACCGGCCCCTTACGATCCCTCCTGCAGGTGGTGAGCCCACGGGAGGGCGGCCTTCGGAGAAGAGAATTCTCTTTTGCATCTTTTTGCGCGCAAATGGTTTAAATGAGAATGCACGTGTTCACATTGTGTGAAGATGTGGAAAGTGTCCAAATAAAGGTACCTGTAAAAAAAATTATTGTTAGTCATTTGATGACAGCTAGTGAATAACTAATAGCTATTTTCTGTGGTCTTTTCTGAGGTTGAAGTTTGGATCTACAGTAAATAAAATTTAAAATCCAGGTAGGGGTTAAGAAAATGCCATAAGTCAATACCGTAGAGCTAATTTTTCTCATCTATATCGGAGAAAACAAAACTCAGGTATAGAAACTGCAGGTATTTGTACATATAGGCAAAAAGAGAGTCGGTGTCTGCTAGTGTCTGGAGATCTGGATCTTGACGTCTCACAAGAAAAGCAAGACCAAACAAAAGGGATAGTCATCAGACATCTTGTGCAGTAAAAATGGGAAAAAAATGGAAGCAAGCCAAGAACAGTGCCCACCTGGTCTGATGGTAGTTCAAACAGTTGACTGCTTGGATGTATGCTAGTTTTTTGTAGTTGATTCTACAATTGTTGTTGAGTGCTCAATCAAGTCATTATTCCTCCAAAGTCAACTTTCCAATGTCATAGTTCTTCTCCCCTGGGGACTGATCTAGAAGTAAATAAGTGAATCTTAAGGTCACTCAAGGCCCTCTGAGAAGAGCTATGCCAGACAACTGAGTTGAGGCACCTGGATGTAGTTCCAGACAAACCTTGGTAAGAAGTTGGCAAACTTGTATAATCAAGTAATCATTGAACCCATCTGAACACTATCAGGCAAGATGATAAACCCCAAGAACAGGACCACCTGGACATGAAAGACGCACTTCTCGGTCTTTGGACTAGCTGAAGGGGGAGGATGCTGTTAATGATTATAGGCCAGTGGTTCTCAATTCCAGTTCTGGGGGCCCACAGCACTGCACATTTTGTATTTGCTTATCCCTTACCTGACAGACCAAGCTCAGTTCATGCAGCATGAACTGGCTTTTTTATTTTTATACTGTTGTCTGAGGTCAACTTATGACATTTGCATGTTTTTTACATTAAAAAACATCATAATGAATACGTAATAGGCTATTTTCTATCCTGGTTTTGAACCTAGCTCCTGGAATGCTCGGTTTTTATGGGCGTGATGCATTCAAGACTTGGAAGTAAATGGTCATTGCTATAATTGGATAACAGTTTTGCATATTATAATGATTTTCGACTCTCCCATCAGTACACATGATGAATAGTTTTTTTAACTTTCAATGTGGAAAAACGGCAACCGGAATGATTCACCCATACATGGTCGACCCAGAGTCGGATCCCTAATCGCAGGACAATGAACAACACCTCAAATACAAGGGATACTCCAGCCTGTGACAGCATGACATGTTATCGTTAATTATGTTTAGTTAGACACGTACACATAATCAGTAGATATCAAACGATCTGTAACAATGCAATACTATCACATATAAAAAACATGTTTTACTCAAAGTGTGTTGCACCATTCCTGTCAGATCCAATATAGAAAGCACAGCATAGTTTTTTTAAAATCTCATTCTGTCTGCAAATCCAGTCTCGACTGGTCTTGTTTACAAAAGAATCCACTGTAAAATGAAGCGATCAAATGCTAAATGTCTTACCCACATGAGCTGGACCTAAAAATAAAGTTCAACCGCATTCCTTATATTGGAATCCGAATGAAGCTTATGCAGTGACTATGTTCTTACACGATCAGGCACTGCACAATATTTTGTGATCTTTAATGGCATGTTTACTGCTTGGTAGCTCGATCTGGTTTAGAGCCACATATAGGCCTATGTTATTTACCCATTACATGTCCTGTGCTAATCAGTGGGCGGGGCTAAATAATTAGGCATTGGTCTTCTTCTGTTGAGGTGACGTTTCGCTGCTCTCTGAGATCACAGGGAGGCAAATTCGCAGATCCCTCGTTTGATGAGCCAGCTGTCAATAAAAACTTTTATTTGACTAAAAAGGAAGTTTTTAGCTCTGAAACGTACATGATATTCTTATATTATGATGACCTTTTATATATTAAAAGCTCATGGAAAAGTTGATTTCTTAATTCATGACCTCTTCAGATCTGCTGTATAACTAAAGGAGACAATGTGCAGTACTGTGAGTCCCCAATAACAGACTTAACAAGAGATCCACTGTTATAGATGAAGGTGAAGGCCTGCAATATGACATTAATTAGCCTCTGGAAAACAACCAGGGTATTGGTCAACCTAAAGAGCATCACCAAATACTCAGAAGTCTTTCCTTTATTGTCATCATGAATACGGTCCAGGTAGTATGCATTCTGAACACCCAACTTTGTAAAGATGGTGGCTCCTTGCAGTTCCAGAGCAGAAGGCAAGTCCTTTATAGTGAATAAGTGGTTGCAGGGAAACATCCTCCTTGCTCATGAAGAATAAACCTGGCTCTGCAGGCCATGAAGAGGGACAGATTAGGCTGACTGCCACTACCTGCGAGATGTATTTTTCCATGGCTCCACACTCTGGTGCAGATAAAGTGAAAAGTTAACCATGAAGCAAAGATATAAAGTGAAGAGGCCACCATGAGGCAAAGAATTGAAGACAAGTATAACAAAAAGAAATCAATATCCTTTCAGTGGTTACTGGAATGGAGAGTACTCCCTGGAGTTGTTGCCTAGGAGATTTAAGCCATTGAGGGCGCTAGTGCTCAGAAGGAAGCTTAACTCAGTAATGGTTAGCCCCTATTTTTCTGCCATTGCTGTGTAGAAAAGTTCTCATTAACCCCAGAGTTAACGAAAACCAACTATCATTGAGCAATAGACACCTAACTACAGACAAGCATCTTCTTTTACTAGGCATGCTTCTGAATAATGACTGAAAAAACTTCTGAAAAAACAAACACAGTTACAGAAGAGGATCTTATCCTTTATTTCCAACAACAGTCCATTTAGACTCAATGGCATAGTTCAATATTCAACTCCTCTGGTGAAGGTGAAAGAGAAGATGTGCTTCCCTGCAATAAACTGAGCAATAACACTTCATCTCCTTGGAGAATTCTAAAAAAACAAAAATTACATGACTACAGGGGAGGCCACTCCCCAGCAGTAGTAGGAATGATGATGTTAATAAACTTTGCTTTGAGGGTTGAATGATGGAAGCCAGCAAATACTGGAAGATGAATCAACTTAGTGACCTGAGCAGTGATGGAGCCCACCACCTAGACTGATTAGACTGGCTGCATAAATCTGAGACTTTCCCAAAAGTACACCTTGCTGAGCCACAGCTGACAGCCTTCCTCTGATTTCATGCTGGCTAGATTGTAATGCCAAGTTTGAATAAGGAATCACTAGCAGATGGCCAGTTCACATATTTTAATGAGAATTATTCAGAAAAAGGCAGAAAGAAACTGGCAGATAAACAGAGATGCCAATGGATATCTTCCGGGCAGCAAGATATGCAAACAAACTAGCACCAGCAGAAAAAAAAAAAAAAACAGGTGAAGAATCTAGGGACCGACGAAACACAAAGACAAAGCATGGGGAATTAACTGAATGGGAATGGCTTTTGTGCGTACGCACACTTTTAAGATGAAATCTATGGAAAGTTTTATACATAAAGGCCCCAGAACTTTGGTCCCGGGGATCCACCGCTTTGCACATTTTGTTCATCATCTAACAGACCTGATTCAGATCATCAGCTCGTTAGGAGAGAGCTCCATGAACTCAACTGTGTGTCAGATAAGAGAGACTTATAAAATGTGCAGAGCGATGGGTCACCAGGAATTGAATTGAGAACTAATGCCCTAATGAATGCTAATACTTATTTTAGGTTGTTGTTGTTTTATTCACTTAGTATATAACAAATATTCTATGAATACATCAAAGCATTCTGCAAACATACATAGACATTTATTGGACTGGGCCTCTATGTAGGTTCGCTGTCTTCCTTGCTGTTAATAATGGCACTTTCTGATGACTAATGTTGAAATATAAGCCAATTTAACAAAAATGAGATTACACACATTAGTCATAATAAATCATTGTGTGTTTTCAGAGCAAATGCAATTTACAGTAAAGTATGGATTACACAAACAGTAATTTGCCACACACTTTTAACTCTGCGACAATGTGTCAAACTTACACCCGTAATTATATCCCTTTCTTAAATTTAGTTTTATTTACTAGTTTATTTTTGGTCAATTACCAGAGAGGTTTCTGATCAGTATTTTTGTATGAGAAGCTAGAAGCTGATACTAGAGTCTTCCTATAAGATGATTTATTATCACTGAGGGCATATCTCATCTCAACTTTGTAGTATGAGTTACAAAACTGTGTTTCCAAGAATTCCTTAGGCTGAAAGTATGAGACTGCGCTTTAATTGGAAAAGTATTGTGGGGTTCAGTGGCGTAACTAGGATTGTATGGGCCTATGATTATAAGTGCAAAAAAACACTTAATGGGATTTTCACCACTATCTGTTATTTTGAATGTTGCATTTTAAAGTTAAACTTGGGGTAAATAACTATACAATTAATATATGCCATAATGGCATCACTGAGTAAAGAGCAGAAATTAGCCATTGGATGGAGAGTTGTCTTATTTGAGGGTGTCAATTTAATTGAGTAGTTCATGATTACATGGCCAGTAGTCCTCAGCTTTTTTTCAGTGACAAACACTTTGTAAGTTCAATTTAAAGACGAGAAATTAAACACCATCTAACATTTTTGACCATCTAACATTTTTAATTTTAAAGTTTGTCATTACTTTATACTACAGTATTTAACAGAAGATTCAGCATTGATTGGAAGAAAAAAATTTAACACTGAGTGTTTCAGAAATACATTAAAAATAATTCAAAATATTGCAAGATAGTGAATTGTTACACCCCTAGTGGGGAGTGATGACTTTAAAGAGATAGTTCACCCAAAAATGAAAATTAGCCCATGATTTACTCACCTTCAAGCCATCCTGGGTGTATATGACTTTCTTCTTTCAGACAAATACAATCAGAGTTATATTAAAACATGTCCTTGCTCTTCCAAGCATTATAATGGCAGTGAATGACCGTTTCTGATATGAAGTCCATAAAAGTGCATGTATTCATCATAAAAGTGCTCCACACAGCTCTGGGGGTAAATAAAGGCCTTCTGTAACGAAGCGCATTCACGAGAGACTGGCGTTCCAGTGTATGACGTAGGAGGCAGGTGTAGCGTAAGTTCTGGGGACGAACGCGGGAGCGCAAAGGATAGAGCAAAACAAAACTTGGTTCTAGCCAGAGCTAACATATTCTCACCAGAGCGTCCTACGTCATATGCTGGAATGCCAAGTCTCTCATGAACGCACGTATGACAGTTAACGGAAGTTAGAGATTACAGTTTGTAAAGTTTTAAATATGGATATTTTTCTTACACAAACACATCACTTCGTTTCAGAAGGCCTTTATTAACTGCCCGGAGCCATGTGGACCACTTTTATGATGGATAGATGCAATTTTATGGACTTCAAAACAGAAACAGCCATTCACTTCCATTATAAAGCTTGGAAGAGCCAGTACATTTTTTAATATGTATTTGTCAGAATGTCATATACACCTGAGATGACTTGAGGGTGAGTAAATCATTGGCTAATTTAAATATTTGGGTGAACTATCTCTTTAAGGTGCAGGTTAATAGTAAATCACAATTTTTTAGGACTACACCACTAATCAAAACATTTTCAGATCTTTTAATACAGTGCTTCTCAAACCTGTCCTGGAGACACCCCCACCATTGCAAATGTTGTATTTCTCCCTCATCTAACACACCTGATTGAACTCATCAGCTCATTAGTAGAGATTGCAATACTTGAATTGGGTGTGTCAGATAAGGAAAATATACAAAATGTGCAGTGCTGGGATGTCCCCAGGACAGGTTTGGGAAGCACTGCTTTCATAAGTAGGATTGTATGTGAATGTAAAACAATGTGAAATGACCAGGTGTGACTGATTCACCCAAACACATATTAGTTACGCCACTGCCAAGGAAATTACAGTACACACAAAAGGACACAACAAGGGAGAGTAAAACATCATTATTTGATCAGGACTGGAACTGACAGAATCAGAAAATATTCCACGTGTGAAGTTCCTTGGTAAGGATTAAAGCTACATGCTATGACTTCATGCATAGTTTTGTGAGGGAATGGATCATTTGATAGGAGACAGTGAAGTTAAACTGTACTAAAATTAAGCTTACTCCATCCACTCGAAGAGAAGACCCTACACGTAGAGGCTGCTGGGGAGGAAAATTGCTGTTAATAATATTCTGATAACGCTGTAACGGTTCATACACATTTTACTGTATACATAAAATACCAACAATCAGGTGTTCCGAATGTGCAGAGTGTTGAGTTTTAACACTGCAAATATACTGTATATCAGTGGCGAGCGGTGACTTATTTAACCGGGTATGCTGGATGCGTGTTATGTCACCTGGTGCGGATACGTTGGATGGGTTTTGCGTTCGCTCTATACAGAGTGATGACACAGCAACACAGCTAAATTTTTTAGTTTTTAGTTAATATTCAATATTAGTAGCCTATTATAAATAAAATGTAAGTACAATATAATTAGAATAAATGTAAGTATAATACAAATATAAGTATTGTTGAAACAATGCAAATTGATGACTTTAACAAACGCATAAACTATGGATTAACAGCCTTGGATAGTTGGTGTACTTACAGTAGGTCTGTCTTCAACAGTTTATAGTTTTCTTTAAAAATACATTTCCTTGTGGAGAAAAACAAAATACTATGAAAATAATTGATGTATATTTATATTAATAACCCTTTTTTCTCCACTTGATTTACGATCCATAACAACAGAGCATAGGCAGCAAAGCTGCTGAGGATCCGCTTACCCGAAACTCTGTGAGTGGCAGATTTGAAGAAAATTACCGGCGTTTGGCAAATAAATAAATGACGGAGAGTTAGATACGCATTGCCACTATATTCACAAATAGCAGGACAGATAATTGCTTCCATGCTCTGCAACATAGCTTGTGACACATGCACTTTTTCCATGCAGTATTTTTCCTGCTATAAACTATTTCTTGCTATGATTTGTTTATTGTCTACCTATTGAGTGACATTCATAAATAATATGTCTGCTAAAATGGGGATTAAATAATCTAAACTGAATTCTAACCATGACAACAGAGAGTACATATAGTAAGGTACTACAAGACTAATGTTTGTACCACAACAACTTCACACAACCACACAAGCACAAGAGTTATAGCAGCAGAACGACTTACCCTGGATACTGCCAAATCTGTGAAGACAGAATAGAAGTGGTTGTTTAGTAAGGTGTGTGTGTGTGTGTGTGTGTGTGTGTGTGTGTGTGTGTGTGTTATCCTGGTTAACCCTATATGGGGACAAAATGTCCCCAAAAAGATGGCTATATCTGAACAATCTTGTCCTGGTGAAGATATTGTTTTGGTCTCCATGAGGAAAAACAGCTTATAAATCAAACTAAGTGATGTTTAAAAAGATCCCAATCAGTCACATTCAGCGTTACGTTGAGAAGTCTGACGTTATAGGATCTCGCTTAAGAGCAAGTGGTAACAAAACAAGCCAATGGACACTGGCGAGTAAGATTTGCATGGCAATCCACTCCCCGTACATACATTACATTTATGCATTTCACAGACGCTTTTATCCAAAGCGACTTACATTGCATTCAAAGTACACATTTTTACATATTTGTCAGTTCTTTCTTTCCCTGGGAATCGAACCCATGACCTTGGCGTTGCTAGCGCCACGCTCTTATTGTTTGAGCTACAGGAAAGATATACAGGTATATAAGCTTGTGCGTGTCACGGTTCTGTTTGTGTTTGGACTTTCAGTTTGTATTTTGATTCATTCCTGTGCTCCTTTATATGCTCCAGCCTAATATACCTGCTGCCGAATTACAAGATAATATTAAAAATATCTATATGGCAGTTGTTCCCATGGTATCTGTCAAAATTATGGCCTGTGAAAATGTTGAGTTGTAACTTTGGAAAACCACTAGCCACAGTGGCTGGTGAGCAAAAAAAGTTAATGTCAAGCTCTTATTATGATAATAAATTAAAATAATATGATAACAAATGCCAGTTTGCAATATCAACCAGCATAACAGATGGTTTCTGGCCAGGTAAAATAACTGGAGGCAAATGACACAGGAAACCTTGCACATTCAAGTTACAAATGGCCTCAAACTAATGTGTAGTTAAGGTGGATAATGAGCAGAATGTTATCATCTGCTAATATAGTTATTGTTGGTTATCTTTACAGTTCCTGGAGTGAAAGGGCTTTAAAACTAGACCTATATTCTTAAATGAGTAATTTATGTACCCAGTGGCAGACACACTACTCCAGGGGTTCTCAACTCTAGCCCCCAAAGTTAAGCTCTAACCTTGATCAAACTCACCTGCCTGTAACTTTCTAGTAATCCTGAAGACTGCATCTGAAACCACATACGTATCTACTACATAGTCCAAATTCACAGTACTCATAAAACAGTAGGCAAAAAGCACCTGGATTACCTACTAGAGATTCTGAAAAGTGCATAAATGAATGTAATCCAGACATACTGCTTTCACCATGTTGGAACTGTCATGTGACCTACCAGCGTCAGTTGTCGGTTCACTGCCATTTATAAATCCCCTTATGAGATAGTTACATTCATAATAGGCTAGCGGTGGGTGCGTCAGACAGAGTTATGGCACACACGGAGATGAGAATGGTATTTATGGACTTATTTAACTCTGGGGGATACGCTGAATAAGATAAAGTCCCAAAAAGTCGGTGTGTTCTTTTAATGCTGAACTAACCAGCAGAAGACACAAACGGGTTGCGCATGTGAGGCATGTGGGGCATTACTCTTTATGAATTCTACTGAGAAACAATAAGAAAAAGGTGAATAAAGACAGAGAGTCAATGTTCAGAAGTTATTAATCATTATGTTTTGAACTATGCTGTATAACTGTGTTTTGTCTTTTGGTATGGTTAAATAAATGTTCAGTGATTTCTTCCAAAGATTTTTTAATTTTGGTGCAATTTTTTCTCTAAATAATGTTGATATGGCAACGTTTTGTCATCCTAACATGTGTGGAAAGTTTTTAAACGTGTGTTACGACTAACCCCGCGTTAGGTTGTGTCCCGCTCTCCCCTGCATCAAAGCAGATCTACTCTACAAACAGGGGTTGATAAATAATTAATAATGAATAAGATTTAATAAAAGGTTTATGTTTAGGGTCAAGTATAGTAGAGTGGATTAGAGGCAGAGAGAACACATGGAAGGTAGGGGAGGTTTGGCAACCTCCCACAAGGTTTGTATTGATTTTCATTACCTATGGCCCAGATATCACAGATATTGTGCACACACACTCTCCTCTTATTTCTGTCATCATCACATGAACCCTCTAAGTTGCTTGGAAAAGAAAAGGAGATCCTCTTATCTTCATGGAATCATGAATGTAACCATGACAACTTCCCTAGTTGATTTGGAATGCGTTAAAGGAATTGGGGGTGTTCTTCTTCAGATTTTACAATGGTATTTACACCTGGCCACTTCATGCGTTTTTGATTGATCAAATTGCTATCCAACTGAGAATGTTTTTGCTCCTAGCTACATAAATATGTATCCGCAAAACAAGGGTTGTCCTTTTAAAGGTACTGGCCGAGTGACAAGCTGTTGTACCCCTACAAGTCATGCATCTCTTCCGTGCTGATGATAACGTTCTCTTCTTCAATTAATGTTTGAGTTTCGCAGTTGCTCCATCTGTCTCATCCATTATTGCTCACTCACGTGTGGACTGTGGGGCTACCAATCTTCCACATACCTACATATTCCCATTTGAAAGGAATAAAGCTTGCATATGTAACATGAACAAGCAGATGCTTTTATAGTTGCATCTGAAATACATCTTAAACCAACCCCTGAAGTGATTTAAGATTGGATTGTAATGCATCTTGTCTGTTCACGAATAAATAGTTATGATGGCCAAGTGTAAATATCCCCAGACACTCAAGCTTACTTACACATCATATCAGTTACCAAAGAGGAGCAAACAAAGCAAGATGATGACACCTTGAAGCTTTTTTTGTAATTTAAACAATAACCACTTTATTGATTGGCTATGAATGATGTTATCTGCTTATTTTATACGGCTGCATGCATAAACAGTGATCTGTAGGCCACCTCTCACCTTTATTTTCAGCCTTGATTTCATCGTGCATAAAGTCGTTCTGGCGGTTTCCGAGGACAAAAGCAAGAAAGGACAAGATGAGAGCATCTAGGATGCCGATGATGGCCAGTATGTAAGCCCAGCGAACTGAACAGTTTCCCAGTGTGTACTTTCCTGTCTCCTCTCCGCACATATCCCGGATGACCTCTGCATCCCAGCCATCTGGGAAAATCAAACAGCCCAGCACCAGGCACACAGCTGCCAAGAGAGAAAGGTTGAGAGACTGAGACAAAGAATAGTTTAACAAAATTCATAAAAAAAATAAAATAAATTAGTAGGCAGAAATGTAGATGTGTAAATTATATGTACATATATGTACACTATTGAATTATATGTTCAGTAGAAAAATGGTCACCATTCATTTTATAGTGTTTCTGTGTATCTACACTGGTAAAAATACTGTAATATTGCACTAGTACATTCATATTCATTCTTAATATTCATTCCACATTCTTAATGTGGAATTATTTTTGGGCAGCTGCTTGTACTACATTTAATTAATACAATAAATAGTCAGGGTGGTAGGGAAACCATAAAGTACTTTTGCACTAGGGCCCATATAATCATATTACAACACTTTTACTAATGTTGCTTTAATGCACCTAAATACACTAGTTTTCAAATTCCCAGGTTGTTCCCGAAATATGGGTTTGCACAGGTGTGGAGCAGGAGTCCAACAAAGGATTATTCTGATGACTGAGCACTCGGATTCCTATTTTGGTCCCACTTTATATTAGGTGGATTTAACTACTATGTACTAACCTTTATGTACTAACCTTTTAATTAATTATTTGATACAATGCACTTATTATTTATATACATGTTACATACACATACATACACATGGTACTTATATTATTAAAATTACCTGCATATTATTACATCTGTATTTAATTTCTGTAATTACATCTATAGTTACACGGTTGAAAATAAAATCATAAGAAGGGTTCCCTTCCAACCCACCCTTAAACCTATACCCATACCACCACACCTGTCCCTAATCTTACCCATATCCACCTCAATAGCAGCACAAGTGTTTTACAATACAACATGAATACAATAAGTACATTGGACATAAGTACATAATAGTTAAAGACACCTAATATAAATTGACAAATATTTTTAGAGGATGAAAAGGTTGTAGGAGGTGTCAGATTCAAAATGTGATTGATTAATTAGTAGTTAAAGGGTTCATCCATTGAGAAATCAACATTTCCTTGATCTTTTGATAAGAGGATTTATGTAGCATAAATCCCCAAATTCTCTGTAATTAAGAATGATCGTTTTCCATATTGCAAATAAATTATCTTAATTATCTTGATTTAATAATAAAATATATTAGCTTTTCAACACAGAGTAATAGAGCATCCAAGTGTAAAATATGATTTCAAATCAAAAGACAGGTTTCACAGGACATTTAATGCATAGATCGGTATAAATGTATTTATACAGATGTTACGATTGTGGGAAACAGTGAATGGCTTTTCCTAATGTGCTTTATGCATTTTTCAAAAATGTAATTTAATATGACTAGTGCTTGAAGTGGGCTACTTCTATATTTTAAACTGTAGCGTACCCTCACTTTTTCTTGCTTATCGGCACTTCTCACATGTTGCCGGTACCAGGGGCGTCACTAGGCCCTTTTACTACTCAGCCCCCATAAAAAATTATGATTAGCTCCATAATCCATACACTAATTTTCACCTCAGTCCCCTTTAAACCTCAAATGAAAACGGTGACAGGCTTCGGCTCCTCCCCGTCTTTTAGTCAGCACTATTCAGCATGTTCTTCAGTCCGCAGCAGCTCAGCGTCAGAATCAGAGGACAAGGTTTGTGTTTATCGATAGATTTTCATGATATCTGCATCTACAGTTCTTTGTCATAAATGCAGTTTACATAATGTGATGCAGGAGTGATATATACACTGTAAAGTTTTCGCTGCGTTTACCTTATCACACTATTGTTTTCCTCCAGAGAAAACAGAATTTTTTTATTAAAATGTATTATTGCGGATGTGGCATTAGGTTAACATGCAAAAACATATTAAAGACAGACATTATCAGTAAATGAGTTCATTTAAACAAAAAATTTGAGTTGATAAAAAGAAAAAGATTAGTTTATTCAACGGAAACTCAAAATATTATGTTATCTGAACAACATTTGTGAACCTAAGCTGATTTGAATTTAGAATGATCTGTCCTAGTGTGAATCATGGCGAGCACAAATCTAGGCTATAAGCACCTGAGACACTGGTGAGACCCAGGTTATAAAACCTCACAAAAGAGGACCAGCCTGCCGCATCACATACTTCCTGCAGGGAAGCTCCAGACAATAACGCTTTTGAAGCTACCATACTCATAGTTGAATGTGCTCTGATAGCTGCATAGTTGAAGTTTGTATTCACGCCTCATAGGCAAGAGAGATAGCCTCAGCTATCCACTTGCTTATTCTTATATTTAGTTTACATCCGCTTTTCAAGATGCACGTGGATTGAGGACAGCAACGCAAAGTTGATTCTGCGTTAATTTGATCTAATATTTGATGTTGATGCTAATATAAAATGTTGTAGATTTAAGTAGCAAATGAGAATCAATAAAATAAATGTTTCTATTTTGAGACAAAGCAACAGTTTATCAATAATGGAAGAAAATGTGAAAGTTTGGTATTTGGGGTAAAAAATGCATCTGCTGTTGGGGCACAATAATAAACATGATAATAAATAGCTGCCTGACTTTTCCATTTGTTGACATGACATGGTTAGATTCAGATGGTAATTATCATATTAAGTTTGGTGTCCACCTTAGAGATAATACCCATACGTATAATGAAACAATCATATTTAAAAATATGATATTAATCAAATCATATAATAAAATATAATTTATAGTTACTACTGTAAATCTGTATTAAATTATTATTGGATCTCCTTGCTTTCAGAATCTTTACTTATTAAAATAATTTTGTTTCTGTAATTTTAAAATATATTAACATATTAAAATATTTTAGTGCGAGTAATGAACAAAAATTAATACTTTTAGATAGATTTATCGAAATAAACAGAAAATAGCACAAACTTTGCTAAAGTGCTTGTTTTGAACAAGTATCAACTTAGACATTAAAAAGCATTATTTTAGCTAAAGTATGTGTATCAATGTGAGCCTTTTACACTGTGTGAGGTAAAAGGCTTCCCTCTCCACCTCATACATTTATACAATTTTTAAACAAAACAAACCACTTTTATGATTTATTTTCACACAAAATATGTTGCTCCATCAGTGTTCAATACAAATATATACATTTTTTCTGCAATCATACATTTTGGGAGTAGTGAAAAGCACTTTTCTTGCCTTTAGCCCCGTTGAACCCTAATAGTTAATCTCTACTCTGTGTATCTGTGGTCTCAGCAGTATATTTGTCATATCTGTTTCTGTGTCTGGCGCTCGGTGGGACTTTTATGTTGTAGTATCTCTGTGCATTGTCTCTGTGTCCTGTTTCCTGTGGAGTTTTTGTAGTTCTTTGTAGTTTTTCATGTTGATTAGTCTCCCCAGGTGTTTCCCATTTACCACACCCCTACATCTCTGCCTGCCGTCTGTCATTTCCTGGTTTCCTGTCAGAATGACAGACCATTATGGATCCAGTGGGGAAATTAACACATTTCCATCAGGGAGAGCTCAGCACAGAGGACTATGTGCTGGAATTCATCAGGTTGGCTCGCATGACTGAAATGAACAAGACTTGCCTGATGATCTTTTTTTGGAGGAGATTGGCAGAGCCGCTTGGCTTGTGCAGGCCACTATGGGGCTCTGATGGGACGTTGGAGTGCTACGCATCCCTTGCACTACAGCTGAGTAGCTCAGTATTGTTGACGGGGGTTGATTCAGCAGCTGCCACGCCAGAGTTCTCAGCCATCAGGGTCACCAGGTCAGAGATCCCAGTAGCCATGATCTTGGAGGAGGAGGACTTTAGAGCAGCCCAGAGGTACTTGAGAGTGGTATTGAGGCTGGAGGACACAGCACTTTGCTCGGTGCGAGCCGCTGGCGTCCTTGTGGTGGGGTCAGGCCGGAAGATTTCAGTCAGGATGGCCACCACATGTGGGCCTTCAGCCCATTCCCAGAGCCCAGCAACGTCCCCTGTCACCGTCCAGAGCCCAGCGCCATCCCCTGTCTCTGTCCAGAGCTCAGTGACGTCCCCTGTCTCCGTCCAGCATCCAGAGATGGCTCCAGCCACTGACCAGAGCCCAGAGAGGGCTCCAGCTCGTGACCAGAGCCCAGAGAGGGCTCCAGCTCGTGACCAGAGCCCAGAGAGGACTCCAGCTCGTGACCAGAGCCCAGAGAGGACTCCAGCCCGTGACCAGAGCCCAGAGAGGGCTCCAGCCCGTGACCAGAGCCCAGAGAGGGCTCCAGCCCGTGACCAGAGCCCAGAGAGGGCTCCAGCCCGTGACCAGAGCCCAGAGAGGGCTCCAGCCCGTGACCAGAGCCCAGAGAGGGCTCCAGCCCGTGACCAGAGCCCAGAGAGGACTCCGTCCCCTGCACCGAGCCCGGAGAGGACTCCGTCCCCTGCACCGAGTATGGAGAGGACATCCGTCACAGTCCTGAGTCCAGACAGGACATCCGGGGGGGAATGTCATATCTGTTTCTGTGTCTGGTGCTCTGTGGGACTTTTATGTTGTAGTATCTCTGTGCATTGTCTCTGTGTTCTTTTCTGTGTCCTGTTTCCTGTGGAGTTTTTGTAGTTCTTTGTAGTTTTTCATGTTGATTAGTCTCCCCAGGTGTTTCCCATTTAACACCCCTTGTTATCTCGTTAAGCTTTGTTAAGATTAAGCAATAGTCTTTCCTGTATGTGTGTGTATGTATGTGTATATATATATATATATATATATATATATATATATATATATATATATATATATATATATATATATATATATATATATATATATATATATATATATATATATATATATATATATATATATATATATATATATATATATATATATATATATATATATATATATATATATATATATATATATATATATATAGCCCTTGTTTTCTCTGGTTCTCTGTCAGTGGTGGTTGTTTATTCAAAGTTATTTTGCTCCTGATTTATGTTTGATTTGTTTATTTTCATTATAACTTTCCCCTGCATTTGGATCCTGCACCTCTGCCTGCCGTCTGTTATTTCCCGGTTTCCTGACAATATTCTGTACAGTAAGTATGAGTAACAATCCACTGCCTAGTCTGACAAGAATTTATTTTTTTCAAGCCAATCCAATGTCCATTTTTAAGTGGTTCAATAAGAGGTATGTTGCTGACAGAAGTCTTTCTGTCAAAGGTTTTTTTTTTTTTTTTAAAACACGACTGAGAGATTTAAAATATCAATAATGTTGGCTAAGCACTTAGCTGACTAAAAGTGTGGTTACTCTGCATTTCAGTCTACTGAGAAGACTATAGTGTGCATTTCCAGTACCCTCAGTTTAATTTATAAATAGTGCCTTTAATCGATAAAACTAACTAAAAATGAATCACACATTTTTCTGTAATTTTTTTTTTTTTCCTTAATTTTAGCTGTTAATTATAGCAATTCAGCATTACAGTATAACAAAGCTACACATTTTAACATGTATTAGGCTTTAAAAAATATAACAACTTTTAATTTGAAGGTGTTTAGTTAAAATGAACTTAAAACAATCTTCATATTGAGTTAACTGTGGTTCAGGAGCGGTGCCACGCCTCAAGCAATCAAACGCTATTGGGCTGCCCCTTACAGTACTGTTTGTCTCGTTCTCTTGAACCCTTCCTTTCTCACTACAGTCAATCTAGCCTTTCCCAGGCCCCCTCGTGGCTAAGCTACCGTCTCATCCATTCAACCATCCTTTCCATCTCCTCTTCACTTACCTTCCCTTTTGTGTTGTATTGGGGGAATCCTAATTACTCGGCCTACATTTAACTGCATGATACCCCCACACTGAGTATCCAGACCACCAACACCAGATCAGTCTGACTACCATCACTTCCCTCCTTACCCTTCTACCTCTCCCTATTCATCCCTAACTTTCTTCAACAAATAATTCTCCAACATTCATGGTTGTGGTGTGGTCCTTGCTTGTGAAACCCATTACAATAAATGTTGCATTTACCTATGCCCTTCAATATATCAGGGCTCAATTTTTTCTATTGGCCCTGTCCGATTTTTACTTGCCCTGTCAAACTGCACAAATAGTTATTGTTTTTTTTTGTTGCTTTTGACCCATGTAACCTTGTAAACAGTGCTTTAAGATTAAGTCTAACAGGTAGGATATAAAAATGTAATGGTTATCCAACACATTCTTCACTGCATAAAATATTAAATATAAATTCTTAATAAAGCTACACAAGTTATTCAGTCAAGTGCAGTGAGTGTTTTTCTTTTTTTCTTTAATTATCCTTAATGACAATTATCCTTATTTTCCTTGCCCACACAAACCTCATAAGCCTTTTAGATAACCTGGGCACATTCAGGGTAGGGAAAGATCTACCGTGACTGTGATCCCAGTTCCAGCCTGGTCGAATGTCCATCCCACACTGACATAGGTCGGCTGACTCGTTCAGTGTCAGGCAAGACAACTATGACAATGCAAACCATCAGTCAACTGACATGTCTGCTTCCCCAACTAATGAGAGACCTAGAGAGGAAGAGACTAAGAGTCTGGTCCCAGTCTGTGATAGCAAAGCAGCCAAAGGTGTGGCGGCAACATTACACATTCTTCAGTTCAATGACATGTCTGTTTGAACAACTTCAAAATGGATCTGTGATGGCAGAAAAATTAGGTAATAACCTTGAACACCATGCCTAAGAAAGAAGCAAGCTGTGATGCAAAACAGGGTAAATTTAAAACAGCCTCTATGTTGGACTGTAGAGGAGTACTTTCAAAGGTTGCCACCCTGAAACCTACAAACTCAATTGTAGTAACCACAAATATACTGTACAATGTTAGTGTTCAAATGCATATTATCATGACTCTTTTAAATGTTTATTAGATATTCAAAGGCTTGTGTACTGTCTGAATGCTGACAGTATATGAAAAAAGCATTATGGCATTTGCCTTTCAATTATTAGTGAGAATTGTTAAACAAAGACAGTAAACTAATGAAGACGGAAAGATGAATGGTAAAGGCCTTGACATACCAACCCATAGGCACTGAGCATCTGTCAACCTAGTTTTTGCAGTGTGTTGCACAACGTTGGTACTAGTCAGACCCCTGTTGGCGGCTTTGCGGGTGATTGAGCATGTTGCATGTTGTGAGAGAGGCTTATAGCTCATACCAATGCACAAGTAGAAAAACAGAAGTGATGAATGGAGGCAAAGTAAGAATTAAAGTGCATACACACAAATAAGGCTCTTATAATTTTTTCTCCTGCTATATTATGATTCCTTATGTGTTAAGTGGGATTGGTGTGGAGATAGTAAGCAAGCTCTGGGATAGACAGTTATATCAGTTATTGCAGAAATCTACTATAGCTGGCCGAAGACTAGCCCAGACGTAGGTGATGCCACAATCAGTTTTCATCATAGCTAGTTCTATGATGTTAGTTTAGTGTCTGGGCTTTAAGAAAAATCTGTCATTTGTGTACAAGCTTTGTCTGGATATCATCTGAGGGGATTGGACAAAATGCAACAAAGGAGTTCTAAGACAAGAAGATGCATTTCGCTGCCATTTTGCCATGGCATGCATGAGATGGTATGCCTCAATAATAGAAGAAAGTGAAGCATTTCACAAGTTCACACTTACAAATAATATAATAAAAAGTATGCATATTTGATGTGCTGTCCGAGGGGAGGGCTCCGAGCTCGGAATTTGGTCCGAACCCAGAGTACTCCCCCTGTATCTCTGGTTAGGATAGTAACCAGGCGAGTGTGAGGAAACGGGGTGGTGGAGGGATGCAGAAAACTGTCAAGAAACATAGGTCAAATCAAATCAATTATATCAAGTTTAAACATTCTGAACAGAAATGCTTTAAATTACCATTAACCGGTTAATAACGTTTATCGTTTATTAGGCAATTTTAATGTGGCAGTCAACCCATCATGAATTCAAATGGTATGGCCTATGCCAGTGATTGGCAACTGGCGGGCCGCCTGCAATAATATCTGGCCTGCGCCCGCAGCCAGATTATTTTGATAGCGGCTGGTGCTGAAATAGATCTGTCATGATAGTGTAATGGAGGCCAGCTAGTGAGAGCTGTGCAGGTAAATCTCCCTCCCCTGATGTCAAGAGCTGCTCTAGTGACTGACATTAGAGGTTGTAGCTTTTAGCCTCCTTGTTAGAGTGTTCAACTCCCATACGGAAAGACCCATGTTCGAGCACCACTTGGAGCAGGTGATGCTAACTGGAGAGGTTACAACAACGACAGTTACTCATAATCAATTTGTCGTTAGTGATTTTGCCTTCAAATAAGTACAAGAGTTTTTGCAGCAATGTGTTTATTTTGGGATGAATTGAGAGCTTTTAATTTGAAAAGTTCTGAAAGACATTCAAAAGAGTCTGTGGAATGGATCACTAGACAATAGCCTCTAAAACAGCCATCATGAAATGTGTGGTATGATAAAACAAACAGTGAACCATTGAAACGTTTGCTTATAACACATGCGACGTAATAATCGCCTACCTCCAGCACGCAAACAATGTAAAAAATGCAGTTGAGTACGTGAGGATGCCAAGGAAAAATTCTGAGTGTAAGAGTAGGCTACGTCAAATAATTATTACAATAAGTTAGGCTCCATTGTGTAACAGGAAAATTAAAATACACATTTATTATTCACAATATGGAAAGAGGAAATAAAACATAATTCGTTAAGAGCATGACTCAAACATGCCATTAATGGACTTATTCAAGTCCTCTTTTATTTATTTTTTCATTATTTTTATCCATTCTGCGTCTCTCACGTATGTGTGTTTTAGCAAGGTGGTCTGTGTTGCAAGTTGGTGAATGAAGATACTTGCCAGTGTCACAATTCTCAAATAAAGGTTTAATGAACAAGGATACTCAGGTGAGTAATACAGGCAGGATAGCAACACACTCTATACACTGACAAGACCAGACAAAGACTGAAGAAAACAAGAGAACTTAAATAGGCAACACAAACGAGATGCATACACATAGCTGAAATAGATGAACTAATAATGACAGTGACCATGGAGACTTAGGAGTGGCGGGAAACTCCAACAAAGGAATCATGTGACAAATGAAAACAGGAAGTCCATGGAACAAAACAGAACATAACTCTGACAGCCAGGTTACGTGTCACTACTGCTTTATTAATTTATCAAATTTTTAACAGAGTAACAGATCACTACCAGTTACAAAAGACACTGTAACAGTATGTCACAGGCAATTCTAGTTGCATTTTTCAAATAATTTCTTAAATTATCCCTTGACTATGTTCTGGCCCGCCATCTAGTGGCAATTATTTTTATTTATTTATTTATTTTTATTTATTTATTTTGTGGCCCAAATTTACTTGCCTGGCCTATGCAAATATGACATTGATGCATCCAGCATGAGTGAAATGTCAATACTCAGTTGTCAAGCAATGACCATTTTTACAAGTTTATCGAAACTTGACACACAAAGACAACATGTCATTTTAAGGATGCAGAACAAGTTCCGTAAAATTTCACCAATATGGGGCACTAAAAACTACTAAAAACTATGTCTTTGGTGGATATCCTAACATGTCCTCTAATATGACTCAGATATAAAAAAATTTAATAAAAAACATGGCCGCCAGCACCCAATCAGATTTCAGCAGCTAATAACATCAAATGCAAATGGCTTAGCATTACAAAAAAATTATATATTTGTACATCTTTTGAAAATTAATTTGCACCAATTTTATCTAATAACTGAATGTGACAGAATCAAAATTCTTATTTCGGTCCCACTTTATATTACGTGGCCTTAACTACTATGTACTTATATAAAAAAATAAGTACAATGTACTCATTGTGTTCATATTGTATTGCAAAACACTTTTTTGCTGATATTCAGGTGGGATACGGGTAAAGTTAGGGGCAGGTGTGGTGGTATGGGTAAGTTTAAGGGTAGGGTTAGGTTAGGTGAAGGGTCAACAGTGTAATTATAAATGTAACTACAGAAATTAATTACAGATGTAATTACATGCAGGTATTTTTTTTAAATGTAAGTACAATGTAAAAACATGAATGTACACAATAAGTGCATTGTATCAAATTACTAATTTAAATGTTAGTACATGGTACAAACCTGATTCCAAAAAAGTTGGGACACTGTACAAATTGTGAATAAAAAAGGAATGCAATGATTTACAAATCTCATAAAGTTATATTTTATTCACAATAGAATATAGATAACATATCAAATGTTGAAAGTGAGACATTTTGAAATGTCATGCCAAATATTGGCTCATTTTGGATTTCATAAGAGCTACACATTCCAAAAAAGTTGGGACAGGTAGCAATAAGAGGCCGGAAAAGTTAAATGTACATATAAGGAACAGCTGGAGGACCAATTTTCAACTTATTAGGTCAATTGGCAACATGATTGGGTATAAAAAGAGCCTCTCAGAGTGGCAGTGTCTCTCAGAAGTCAAGATGGGCAGAGGATCACCAATTCCCCCAATGCTGCAGAGAAAAATAGTGGAGCAATATCAGAAAGGAGTTTCTCAGAGAAAAATTGCAAAGAGTTTGAAGTTATCATCATCGACAGTGCATAATATCATCCAAAGATTCAGAGAATCTGGAACAATCTCTGTGCGTAAGGGTCAAGGCCGGAAAACCATACTGGCGGCACTGCATCACATACAGGAATGCTACTGTAATGGAAATCACAACATGGGCTCAGGAATACTTCCAGAAAACATTGTCGGTGAACACAATCCACTGTGCCATTCACCGTTGCCGGCTAAAACTCTATAGGTCAAAAAAGAAGCCATATCTAAACATGATCCAGAAGCGCAGGCGTTTTCTCTGGGCCAATGCTCATTTAAAATGGACTGTGGCAAAGTGGAAAACTGTTCTGTGGTCAGACGAATCAAAATTTGAAGTTCTTTTTGGAAAACTGGTACGCCATGTCATCCGGTCTAAAGAGGACAAGGACAACCCAAGTTGTTATCAGCGCTCAGTTTAGAAGCCTGCATCTCTGATGGTATGGGGTTGCATGAGTGCGTGTGGCATGGCAGCTTACACATCTGAGAAGGCACCATCAATGCTGAAAGGTATATCCAAGTTCTAGAACAACATATCCTCCCATCCAGACGTTGTCTCTTTCAGGGAAGACCTTGCATTTTCCAACATGACAATGCCAGACCACATACTGCATCAATTACAACATCATGGCTGCGTAGAAGAAGGATCTGGGTACTGAAATGGCCAGGCTGCAGTCCAGATCTTTCACCCATAGAAAACATTTGGTGCATCATAAAGAGGAAGATGTGACAAAGAAGACCTAAGACAGTTGAGCAACTAGAAGCCTGTATTAGACAAGAATGGGACAACATTCCTATTCCTAAACTTGAGCAACTTGTCTCCTCAGTCCCCAGACGTTTGCAGACTGTTATAAAAAGAAGAGGCTATGCCACACAGTGGTAAACATGGCCTTGTCCCAACTTTTTTGAGATGTGTTGATGCCATGAAATTTAAAATCAACTTATTTTCCCCTTAAAATTTTTAATTTTCTCAGTTTAAACATTTGAAATTTCATCTATGTTGTATTCTGAATAAAATATTGAAATTTTAAACTTCCACATCATTGCATTCTGTTTTTATTCACAATTTGTACAGTGTCCCAACTTTTTTGGAATCGGGTTTGTAGTTAAGGCCACCTAATATAAAGTGGGTACCTTATTTCTTCTGAATCCTTGCTTTAAGTCTGAACAATAATAAGGGTGTGTTCACACTTGGCAAGTCTGGTTCGATTAAAACGAACCCAGGTACGATTGCTCTGTTAGAGCAGTTCATTTTAATAAGTGTGAACGCTGCCATCCGAACCTTGATGCGCACCAAACAAGCAGACCGAGAACAATGAAAAGATGGGTCTCAGTCTGCTTCCAAACAAACTCTGGTGCGGTTCGAATGAAATATGAATGCAACACTGAACAAAGACATGTAAACGAACCAAAAACACGCTCACACATACCTGTTCTCGTCATAGTCGTAATGTTGCCATCACAGTTTGGTATAGTCATCAGAACCGTGTCTCCTCACAGCAGATCTTTGTTTGTGTGTGATAGAAGGATTCCTGCCGCCGTTTTGACTCCACACATTTTATAAGGTCTTCACGAGTTCTCAGCTTGTCAAAATACTATCATATGCCAGCTACGCACGAGCGCATTTAGCCCAGTAAACAGCATTGTTTTGGATGTTCCATAAGTTCTCAAAATAGCCAATACGTCATAAAAGCTGACCAATCAGGTTGTGTATGTATCCCTATGATTTTAGGTTCAGTATCTTGACCAAACGAGCCAAGCGAACTGAAAAACAAGTGTGAACACACCCTAAATCAAATTTTTATGATTATCTAAAATCATTTGCCATTCTAATTTGTTAAAAAAACAAAAACTAATCTTTCAAACTCCTCCTACTCCACCAAGCTTTGCACACATCAGCTCTAGACCATGCTGACATTTCTTCCTCAGAATCATCTACTTGTTTTCCTACAAAAGTTCCCTGAATCCCTTCAGCTCCCACTGACACATTTCTTTGCTCAGTTCTATAAATCCATCTTGGTCCAATGAAGTAATACAAAAGACAGCCTCAGGTTTTCAGGCTGCCACAATACTCCTGAATCCTGAATCTACAAACCTTTACAACATGATTCTTGAAATAAACTAAATTGACGTCCTCGCCAAAACAATGAGATAATATGAAATTCTATTAGTTGACTAATGGACTGTGTTATATACATAGCCTAACAAAGAGAGGTACTTTGGCCAACACCTCATCTGATCAGGAGGTAACGTGTGCAGCATGTTCAGCAGTGTGTGGTTAAACTGGTGTCATTGTCCATTTCCTTGTGAATGGTATTGTCACATGTCTTCTGTTCTGTTATTTTCAAGGACTATATGCTGATCCTCTCTGACTTGACTGAATACCTGGTACGGCCCAGGAACTTAGCCCGTCCTCCTCTGCTGGTCTTATCTGGGTTGATTGTTTCCCTGGTTCCGCCCAGGATTACTGACCTTCCTTCTTTTGTTATTACTGTCTGGCTCTAAGAACTCCCTGGCTTTGCCATGGCTGAAATTCAAGCCCCCTCTTGACACCGGGCCTGATGGCATGTACCATGAGATAAAGAAGGCATCGGAAACAATCACAGACAAGGGCAAGCAGATGGAGATATGGGTAGAATGTTACTCACAATTAGGGTTGGGTACCAAAACCCTACCTATGTTACCAGTATGTACCGGACTGAATCAGAACGCAGATTTCGGTGCCACTTAAATTGAAACATGCGTTAGTGCTTTGACTGGCGCTGAGACAGACACGCTCAGCGCTCATCACATATCATAACTATTCAGTGTTTTCAACCACATCGTGTTTATTTTATTTTTCAGACATTTAAATGCACATAAGTACTAGCAAAAAACACATTTATAGTTTGTTAAATACACTTTTCTCTATGGAAGCAGCAATAATAATCATTTCAGACAGTTATAATTTGACTACGTGTGTTATTTATATCAAATACATAGTTAAATATATGGTTTACTCTATTCTTCTCCCAGTTCACCGGTCACTTACTTTTTGTGAGACGTGATGTAAATCCGACAGATCCGATTCTCTGAGGCGTAAACTAACATGGTGGCGCCCATCGCGCATTATAGATCAACTAACACACATTCACTTACACATATTTGAAAATCTGAATATCAGATAGTTCATGACATAGTTAACAAGTTTGTGTATTTTGAATAAAAAAAAAAATCTGTGATACAGTGCTATTGTGGCTGCTGTGTGTCATGTGAGAAGCACGACATGTCGCCATGGAAACAATAAGGCGATGCGTTCTAAAATATTTAGCCAGAGAATATGATCATATTTCTGCAAAATAATGCTGAATCTTAAAGATGGTTTGTAGCATACCAAGAATCCTTTGGTGTTATTAGTACTGTTACTGTTATTTAGTGTTAAATTAGGCCTGTTGTAGTTGGGTTAGGTTTTACTGTGAATTTAAGTGAATTTGTTGTGTTTTGTATTTATTTATATATTGAAGTATACTTTAAAGTTAATACATTTATTACAAAAAAAATTATAATAATAAAAAGCCATTCTTTATTGTCATCCACCATCGTTTTGTGGCTCTTTTTTTTAAATGAAAAGTATCGGTTCAGGCACCGTTTAGGCACCGGTACCATTTTAAAAGTACCAGTTTGGCACCGGTATCGTAAAAAACCCAAACGATACCCAACCCTACTCACAATTATATGGCACAGGTAGGGGTGGGCGATATGACCAAAATATGGTTATTTTTGCTTTAAATACGTTTTTTTATGATATCAAAATTATTAATACCTTTGGCATTTCATAATTCTTATCACCATTTTCAATATCATTAAAAAAATACTAGCCTAAAAAACCTCAAGCTTACTAAAGAGAAGTAAACACTTCTAAAGAAAGAGCAAAAACACAAACTACAATAGAACAAAGACACAAATGAAATAGACCTGAAAAACTTCAACGTTAGAAATAAGAAATACTACATAAAATGTATAAAGTAATACAATTTATAAAAAAACACTGTATTGTCTTCACTGTGTAAATTAAATACACATTTATTCTTATTAAAGTTACAAAAGTGATTCAGTCAAGAGCAGTGAGAGATTTTCTTTTTTGTTTGATGAACATTAAGACTGACTGCACGGATCCATTATACTTGTGTTTTCTCTCAACAGTTTAGTTCACTTGAGACAAATTACTGTGTTTACTTGCAAACAGGGTCACATCTCTTAGACAGCACTGGGAAAATGTCTCTAAGTCTAAGACAGTGCGTGCAAATACTGAAATGAGTTATTTTTCGCTGCTTACTGTGCATCAATGGTTTAAAATAAAAACCACAATGCTTACAAATGACAAGCTTTCATGACTGCGTAGCACAGCAACCCCACGTGAGAATAACCACGATAGTCTAAAATCTCTAATCGTGTCTACCGGTATATCGCCCCCACCCCTAGGCACAGCCCACGCCATTTCAGATTTTGCATTCCAAGCATCATACAGATGCCTATTATGGAGGATCTTGATGGTTTGCCCACCACAGAAGATCCCAGTCAAAGCCATTGATAGTCTGCCCACAAAGAAAGCAGCAGTACTGGATGGAATTCCCCCAGAGGTTGTAAAGTGCTCCAAAGGTGTGCTAGCAGGTCACCTGCACAAAATACTCTCCAAATGCTGGGAGGAAGGAACAGTACCCCCAAGACATGATGGACTGCAACATTGTCACTCTGTATAAAAACAAAGAGGATTGCAGTGATTACAATAACTATCATATGATCTCTCTATAAAACATCACTGGCTTAAGTCTTTAATTCTAAAGGTAATTCTAAATTGTCTACAGATACTTGCAGATTGGGATTATCCAGAGTCAGGGTGTGGTTTCATATCAAAACACTCCACAATAGACATGATCTTCTCCCTGTGACAGCTTCAGGAAAATAGAATGCAGAAAATAGAAACAGCTATTGCAAATCGCCTTCATAGACCTGACAAGGTGTTTGAAGATGGACAGTTCACAGTCCTATCACAGATTGGTTGCCCACCTCAATTGCTCAGCATGATTCAGTAATTTCACACAGACATGGAAAGAACTGTTCAGTTTGATTGCTCATCATCAGCACCTTTATACATCAAGAGTATTTTCAAACAGGCTTGCGTTCTTACCCCAACACTGTTTGGGATCTTCTTCACAGTCATGCTAAAACACATTTGGTGAACCACAGAAAGGATTTATCTCCATACTTGATCAAATGGTAAGATCAATAGCCTCTCTCGATTGAAAGTGAAAACCAAAGTCTGCAAGGTACTCAGAGCTTTTTGCAGATGATACTGCTCTCAGTAAATAAGGAAGGGGATCTATAGCAGCTTATGGACAGATTTTCTCAAACATGCCAGGTTTTCCATATGATCATTAATCTGAAGAAGACCAACGTGATGTGCCAATGTGTTGAGGATCCCCTTTCAATTATCATTAACAATTATAATGAGTTCATGTGCCTTGGCTCTAATATAACAAACAGCCTCAGCATGGACGCTGAGATAAACAGGAGAATTGGACAAACAATTTCATTACTCGCCAGGCTGAAAATGTCTGTTAAAACACCAGAGCCTGTGCTCTAAGTACCTTGATGTATGGCTGTGAATCTTAGACCCTTTATTTAAGACAAGAAAAGTTGAAGCATTTTTCTCATGCAATGTTTGTGGTGCATTCTTGGCAGTAAATGGACCAACCGAGTTGCAAACAAAGAGGTCTTGGACAGTGGTAACATCCCAAACTTGTTCATGCTCTTTTGGCAGAGCTGACTTTGCTTGCTTGGCCTTATCTACCGACTGAAACGTGGGAGAATCCCAAAAGAACTTTGGGAAGAGAGCTCAAGAACCACGAGGGCCATCCATGCTCAAAGGATGTCTGTAAGTGAGATATGAAGGTACAAAAGGGTCCAACAACAGTTACTTGCTCCTGCAACAATGGTCTGCACTCAAGCAACATGGGAAGTGGCAACCTTAGACTGAGCACAAGTAGACATTCTCATCCCTCTACCATCTCCCTCTGGAATCTCAGTTTGCCCAGACTCCGTATACTGGCAAGACAGATTATCTGCATTTTCATTTCCACTGCAGAGAAAAATGGACATAACACTGTCCATTTATCTCAAGGGATTATTATCAGTAAACAATATATAGGCACTTAAAAGATATCTTCCTGGAGTTTTCTGAGACTGCTTATTTAAGCATAAGAATCTCATTTTGTATATTTCTTTCAGATGGTCTAAGCCCCTACTAGAAAGGTCTTAGCCTTAGTCATATTCATGCAAAAGCACAGCCCCCGGGCCAAAAAGGTTGGCATTTATCTCCATAACAAAGTTTTTGGAATTCAGCCATAGACCAAAACTGGTTCTGAAACCAATTTTAGCTTTAGTTTAGATTTCTTTTAGTTTCACACTCTACAGTCCAAAATGAGGAGAGAGACATTATTGCAGTCTTAGTACACTTTTTTTGAAGCAGCAGGGCTCTGAAAAGGAGGACAACTGGACCTTTTGGAGTGGATTGCAGACGGCCAAACCAGAACATGATATCTACTTGCTAACGCACGACTGCTATAGTAATCACTCGGAGTGAGGAATGCACAGAAACGTGTTAATAAGATAATACATAGAATACAGGTCTGAATAACAGGGGTAACACATCATACAACACCAGACAAAGGAACAGAACCAAACTGGGAGCATAGATAGACAGGAACTAATGAGATAATTAATAAGACAACAGGTGAACAGAATGATAATCAAACAAGCTGAGAAATTAGGTCAATAACAGGCAAACAAGGAAGACAGAAACTGAATTTATTCTTGTTAGGGGACTTAACTGGAAATAAACTCATTTTTTTATATTGATTATGCATTGCATTAGTTTTTAGCAGCATAACAGTGAAAACAAACTCCATGTTTTCTAATGATATCTACCAAGGGTAGCATGCAGAGGGTGAAAAGCAACGGTCCTAGTACAGAGACTTGCAGTACTCCATATTGAACTTGCGATTGATATGATACCTTTTCATTTACTGCTACAAATTGATAACAATCAGATAAGTAAGATTTTAACCATGTCAATACAATTCCACTAATGCTAACATAATTTATGAGTCTATTTAAAAGAATGTTGTGGTCGATAGTATCAAATGCAGCACTAAGGTCCAGTAACACTAATAGAGAGATAGAGAGATAATAGGGAGATGACAAGAGCAAATCATTTGTAACTCTGAGTCAGGAAGATATTTTTATTGATTGAACAAAACACACAAATTAACAACCTGAAATAACAGCTTATACAAAGGACGAGACCAATGGCATATATGCACAGATACGAACAAAAAAAAAGGTCTGCAAAATATATAGTTGTATAGATAGATATGTATAGATAGACAAAAACAACAACAATAAAAAAATAATAATAACAATAATATCATCATCTCGGCTTTATGGAATTTTAGACCAGTCATTAAAATGATTGCAGAATGCAGACACACATGACTCTCTTTGTAACAGCAGCTATTTCACCGCCGGTGAGCACAGCCAACAGTCCCCACCCCCTGACACAGACATCAACCCCAACTCCAATTCACCTGGCCACCCCTCCTCGCCGGTGTGACCCAGACTAGGTGAGATTATTCAAAAGATAGTTCTACCATATTTGCAACAAGGAGTTGGTTTTATGGCCTGGGCTAAATGGTGTATACACAAGAATAGGTAATTATCTGAGATGTCATTGATTTGCTGCAGAATTTCAATGCCATCAACGATTCCATGTGACAATATTAAGCCAAGACTAGAGTATGATTGTATGATATATATATATATATATATACACACAACAATGAGTGGGTCTGACATGTTGTCTAACTCCAATCCCAGCCAACACGTGTATGTGGGGCCCACATGGATTAAACATGGGCTACAGGGGTACAGAGTGGGCATGGGCTGAAAATGGGCATCTTATCTGGTGCCCACTTGGGTGAACTAAGTAGGTCCCAAATGGGCAAACCTAGCTGGGCTCCCCATGTGGGACCTAGTTGGTTCACTAATGGATAATGAGTACATGGGTTGAAAATAGGCTACTCAGTGGTCTAATTCATTTTACCAAAAAGACAGGGGCAAACACAGTCAGTTCCAAAGGTTGATTACATGGGTTGATAGTTCACAAACATGCACCCTTGAAATTATTTTTGTTATTTTGACACGTAAACACAATGTGACTTCAATCTAATCCAAATCTAAAAATGCCAACACAATTGCAATTTTAACAAATGTTCTGCCATATAAAAGTATCAAGAGGCTGTGGATGCGGAGAAAAAAGGCAAAAAAGTTTATTATGTGATCACAGAACAGTGCCATACAGGTCTGCCATTTTAGCTTTTATTCTAAAAGTGTGCACATTGAGTGAAATATTTCCATTCTCAAATGTTTAATTTTAAATAAATCTTAAATAAATGTTTATTTCAGGACAGAACAACTAGTTTCCGCTGAGTAATGAGATCTTAGGAGCTTTAGCCATCTCCTCACTCGGCTGCCTGTGCTTTTATCCCTTTTTTTATTTTGTGCTAATTCAAATAACAAACGCACCTACCCGATATAGTAACACTTTAAAATACTGTTCCAAATAATTTGTAATGCCTTCTGAAGGATTTGGTAATACTGAATCCTTATTAGTAGGTTACACCAGGATCTTCACTTTATAATTAACACATTTTGTATGTCTCCCTCATCTATCACACCTGATTCAACTCATTAGCTCATTAGTAGAGACTGCAAAACCTGAAATGGGTGTATCAGATATAGGGAGACATACAAAATTTGCAGGGCAGGGATGGGTTTGAAACCATAACCATGTATTTTACAACATATCCGCTTGTATTTTTTTTTTAGGTGTGGGTCGGTTTTTATGATTCTTTAGCTAACTTAAGTCTCTGAGATTCTGACACCTTGAACTTCTAGAGTCTCCAGGTAAGTTGCAGTTCTGAAAAATGGTGGCGCTGGAGACTAAAGGGTTTCTGATGGTTTCACACTTAATTCTTAATTCTTTTGCAGTTAGCGTGTGTTGTTTCTTTGCCATCTGTTTTTGTCTGACCCTGCTGAGCATTTCATCTAGATCAACTTGATGCAGGGCACCAAAAGGCTTTAACTGTGAAAAAGGGAATAAAAAATTGATACAATGGTTGATTTTAATTTGTTTGGGCTGTTGGGAGAGAGCAATGAGTTTGCTTTGTTTTGTTTGTGAAATACATTGTCTTGTGTATAGATGTGCATATATAAACAATACAAGTTGTCAAATTAAGTTTGTCAGGAGCTTCACTTTAATTTCAAAGTTTTTTGATACTTTTGTATTATAAAGTTGTAAATGTAATGATGGTCATTTTCAAATTATTCCAAATAAACCTTGCATAATAAACTAAAGCATGAACTACTGCACTGTAAAAAAAAAAATGTTGATTTAACTTAACGTAACCTGGTTGCCTTAATGTTGAGTTCATTGAAATTAAAAATGTGCGTAATACAATGAAGGGAATGGGTTTAATAAATAGAAACTCAAAATATTATTGCATCTGAACCACATGCATAAAATGTGGTGACGACTCATGAAAATAGCACAATTTGGCATGTTTCACTGCATTATAACAAATAAAACACAATTACGCAATATGCTTAAATCTTTTAATACTATTTGAATAAAGGGTGACGTCAATTCTCAAAAATGTTCATTGTATTAACTCAAATTTTTAATTTCAATGAACTCTATTTTAAGGCAACCCGGTAACTTTTAGTTTTCCATTGAATACTTTTTAACATTTTAGTATAATTTTAGTGGATTACATGTAATGTTTGTCTTTAGGGGTTTACTGTAAAATAAGGTAACCTAAACAGAAATTATGCTATATATATATATATATATATATATATATATATATATATATATACTTTTTTATTTTATATATATATAATGTAGGTGGTACCTGGGTTACCCATATGAGCCCATCAAGAGACCTATCGTCAACCCATCTGGGCTAAACCATGTGGGGCCAAAATTAGCTGGGAGAGATATCAGCCCATGTGCAACCCCTTTGGGCCTCACATGGGTGTGTTGGCTGGGAATAGAGTTTAGACTGTCTATAAATGCCAATCCCAATCTTATTCTTTATCTATGGATATTAAAATCGCCAACAATTAAGACTTTATCTGCAGCCTGTACTAACTCAGATAGACAAAGTAAATACTGCAAGCATTTTTTTAGCATTTGAGTTTAGTCCATGGTCAGCTGGTTCAATATAAAAGCTGTACTATCAGCAGGATGTTCAACAGAATCAGTGTGTCCAAAAATCTGACTCAGTATTAAACCAGTTGCTTTACTTTCATTTCCCAGCCTGGTCTAGGTAGGATATGACATCTTTGTGGGCATTGTTTCCTGTGACTTATTTGTATGCATTTGATTTGAAAGTAAACACACATACTTTCAACTGTGAATGAAAAAAATGCTTAACTTTAAGAACGTCTGTGCTACATTAACCAAGATATTAGCTCCTCCAAGTATACTTCGGCTTTGGCATTCTGTTTCCACCTGTAATGCAGGTGGGAAGAGGAAGCGCATTTTATGTTGGTAATTATAATAATAAGGGCATTAAGACGGAAAATTAATCACACTTACGACTTCACATAGCGACAAAATGTGAAAGGCACAAAGTAAACAAAAAAATGCATTTTCTTATAGGAGGAGATAAAGAAGTATGCTCTCACAAAATTTTTACGCCGTCTTGTGGTCTTGGATGTACAGTGGGATCCACAAATATTGGCACCCTTGGTAAATACTGACTGTGACTGTTTTGCCATTTCTCCTCTTAGTCTTTCATTAAAAATAGTCACAAAACTCTAACCTTTAGTTTACAATTTAATTTACACAAAATATAAATGTGGGATGAATTAAATAAAAATAAAAAAATTCTCCAAAATATGTGCCAAAATTATTGGCACCCCTACAAATTCTAATGAGTTAAAATCAAACTGAAGTATGTTTTTAAGTTGAGTTTTGGAGTCAAAGCCTTTGGTAACATCTAACAGTAATCTCATGCACTTAGTTTGGCAGCAGTTACTGGAACTTTCAGTGGGACTGGGTTTTAGGATCAGAGATTAGACCAAAATAAAGCTTTTTGGAAAAAAACACCAGAGGTGGGTTTAGCATGGACAGAAACATAGTCATGTAGAAAAGAACCCCACTGTAAAGTATGGTGGTGGATCTTTAATTCTGTGAGGCTCATTTTCTTCCAAAGACCCTGGACAACTTGTTAGGATACGCTGTACCATAAACTCCATCAAGTACCAGAACATATAAAACAACACCTCACTGAACCCTGTCAGAAGCCTAAACGTGGTTGAATCTTCCAGTATGATCAATAGGCAATGATCCAAAGCACATCTATAAAAAAAAAACACACACACACAAAAAAACAGAAAGGTTCACTGACCCGAACCCCATAAAAAACCTGTGGGATGACCTGAAGAAAAGAGTCCACAAGTATGGACCTCTGAATCTGAAGTATCTAGAGAGATTCTGTATAGAGCATGGGTGGGGAACGTTGATCCAGAAGGGCCACTCTCTTGCAGAGTTTAGCTCCAACCCTAATCAAACACACCTGAAGCTAATCAAGGTCTTCAGGATTACTGATGCTACAGGCAGGGGAGTGTTTTTTTCAGGATTTGAGCTAAACTCTGCAAGAGAGTGGCCCTCCAGGATCAACGTTCCACACCCTTGGCAAAGGAAGGTAACACAAAGTATTAAATTAAAAGGTGCCAATAATTGTGAAATACACATATTTCAGGAAAAAAAAGAAAAAATATTGTCTTATGATTTAAGATTTTTACCTTAATTAAAGGTTAGATTTTTGTGAATATTTTGAATGAAAACATTTTCACAGTAATTTTTTCTCATATTTACCAAGTGCAAATATTTGTGGAGCCCACTGTATGTCATCACTTACGTCACATGTGTACCCACTACTGGTGGAAATAATAGGTGTAAATGGAACACCCTAAGACCTTGAACACTTGGAATCCGATATGGAGTAGGGATGTGCGTGACTAGTCAACTAGTCGATTTTTTTTCCGTTTCGTTTCATGTTATGTTTTATATTTTTGCAAAGGCTACATTTATAAATGACAATCACGTTAATGTTTCATTTTAAAATTAATACATTATGGTGAAAAGTGTAAAACAAAAAACAAGTCTACTAGTTGGTTTTAAAATTAATTAAATTAGTCGTTATACACATCTCTACTATGAAGCTGATTTAGTATTTACAACTTTTGCCTTATGAATTTGTTTTATACACCGTTCTGTCCACCTTATTTTTCAATGTGAAAGTAAGCTATTTTGTTTGGATGTGAGAGACTTCCGATCCATTAACTGCTATAGGTAAATAACTAGAAGAATAACACAGTGCAGTAAAACTATTTGAGCTACAAACAAGTGCGTATGATTATTATGATAATAAATTAATTTGTAATATCAAGCAGCATAACAGACGGTTGTTGTACAGGTAAAATAACTGGAAGGGAATGGCACCGGAAGCCTTGCGGCCATGGCTACTCTTACATTAAAAATAGGCCTATGCTTGGGATGTTGGAGAAAATATAAAAAAAAAAATGTACAAATGAAAATGATAGCAATACAATAAACTGTGTAAAAAAACAGTCAGCTTAAAGGGATAGTTCACCCAAAAATGAAAATTACCCCATGATTTACTCACCCTCAAGCCATCCTAGGTGGCCATCCTTTCTTCTTTCAGCCAAACACAGAGTTATATTAACAAATGTCCTGGCTCTTCCAAGCTTTATAATGGCAGTGAATGGCAGCCCAAAATTTGAAGCCCAAAAAAGTGCATCCATCCATAATAAAAGTAATCTACACTACTCCGGGGGGTTAATTAAGGCTTACTGAAGCGAAGTTAATTAAGGCAGACCGCCTTCTGTATTCAACTTTCAAAGAAAGTGTAATGCCTCTCGCAGTTCAAAATGCTTACGCTATGTCCAACGCCATCGTCACGTCAGTTACGCTTTTTTCATAAGTTGAATACGGAATAAGTAGACCGCTGGAATTTTCTTTGGGTGAACTATCCCCTTAAAAGTGCAGTAAGCGATTTCTGAGAAACACTGTTGATATTTGAAATCAACCCTAACAAGCACACCCCTCCCTTAATTTCTCCGCCCACAAAATGCACGAACATGCAATGCAAGAGTGGATGTCTCTTTATCACAGCTGAAGCGAAGCACAATAATGCTTAAAAATAAAGCAAAGATGATGAACGAATGACAAGGAACAACAAAACATTTACAAACAGTACACGAGTATATACATGAAAGAATTTGTTGTTAGTCGCCAGCAGCACAAAATTATGCCGATATGCCTTGCCGAAAAAATAAAGTGATGATTATGTGCCTGTGATAACTCACATGTGCAAGGAGTGCTAGCGATAAGATCACCGCAGCAGTGTGGTCATTCTTGAAGTGAACTTTTGCCTGTATGATTTATATTCAGTTTTGGACTGCCGCTTTGAACTTGAGCATGTGAGTACAGAATGGCACATCTGTTGTGCAATCAACAGTCAACAGTCACTTGCGTGTACAGTGCCTCTGCAGCAGCAGCAGCCGCCCCCATGTGCAAGGATAAATCAAAAATAATGTGCACGGATAAATCACTTATAATTTAATGGTGACTTTAATATGCTTATTCCATTTGAAGGCACTTGAAGTTGTAATGCTCATTGTTTTTATGTGTAATGTTACAAGGAACATAATAGTTATATCATGTCACCATTCTAAAATCTATACAAACAGATTGACATTGATGAGATCAGTGAGATTGACAGAATTAAATGATGACTGATACACCCCAAAGCTTTTCTTAATTTAACAATAGTTAAGCATGTTAATTATAGCACCTCTATCTCAAGACAGAAAGCAAAAAAGGGTTTCAAGTTCACCAGCAGAAGACAGGGGGACAAGGACCAGCTGCTCAGTATGGTTGTGTGAGATGGCAGCCTGACAGTCCACCGGGAGAAACTGAAGAAATCTTAAAACAGAAAGAAATAAAGAAAATCTTAAACAAAAATAGAACGAAATAAAGAAACTCAACAGCAACAGCGCTGTTACTTATTTCCTATACAAAGATGACAGACAGTCATGTAGGCATCATACTGAAGTGGGGGGAAAGCAACAACAACAAATGAAGAAGAACGTTATTATTGTTAGGGTTTTTCTAAAAAGTTACACATTTTAAATATTTACTCTACTATCGCCCAGCTTTAAACTGCTTATTGTGGACAATTAGGTATGTCCACACCATTAGGCATATGTCCATGCCTGTCACGAAATGGCTGCAATGAGCGCACAACGAAGGAATATCACTAATAATGTCTTTAATTATGAATCAAACCAGGAGCACGCAGGAGATAACAGGAACAATAATTCACACACATCCACATTAACATTGACGATACCAGACACTGAACAGAAAGAACTCAAGGCTTAAATACGCAGGGAACATAATCGGGGAGAACAGAAACAGGTGTGTGGAAAACTAATTAACAGCAAAACAGGAACGGCACACAGTGAAGACAAAACCAAAACAGACTACACGTGACAATGACAAAGGAATGTGTAAAAAATATGGCCACCAGTCAATACCATATCATATGCATGCATGTAAACGGCTCTGTACTCCAAAGTGTTTGTCACAAATCATTCATATCACATGATTGGCCTCAAGGTATTATAAAGTAAAACATCGTGAATTTATTAAGTTGCTTTAAAGCAATATGTATTGTTCTTTGTTCTTTGCAAAGCAGATAGCATGTATGACATCATAAAACTTAATTTCTTTACAGAAATGAAAACCAAGGCTGCATGATGTACTGCAGAATTGCCCCGGACTATCAGCTCAGGTCTATTTCTCAAATCATCCTAGATCAGACTTCTGCAGTCCCACTGTTAGTTCTTACTCACCATGATCAGTTTCATGAAGATTTTACATTCATGAAGTTACATCTCATGTTACCCCAGTGTCCAAACAGCTACCAAACAGTGCAACAGTGGCAAGAGAAAACTCCTTAAGATGTTTAAATATTTGAGGAAAAATCCTTGGTAGGAACTTAAGTCACATGGGAGTATGGAAGCTTGTTTCTGCCACAAAATAAAAAAAAAAAATTGTTAAAAGTAAAAGTTTATATCTTACAATTCGGACTTTACAACTTGCAATTGCAAGTTAATAGGCCCTATTTTAACGATCTAAGCACATGGTCTGAAGCACATGGCGCAGGTGCACTTAGGGCGTGTCCTAATCGACTTTTGCTAGTTTAACGACAGAAAAAACGGTCGGCATGCCCAGTGCATGGTCTAAAAGGGTTGTACCTAGTCTCTTAATGAGCAATGGGTATGTTTTGGGAGTAACGTGCAATAAACCAATCAGAGTCTCATCTCCCATTCCCTTTAAAAGCCAGTTGCGCTTGCACCATGTTGGATTCGCTAATTATATGCCGGAATATATGCCGCATTCCAGGCAACCCGTAACCCGTGTTTTTCCAACCTTCTACGCGTAAAAGTGCACTGGAACGGCAGTCAAAACCTTGACTTCCCACCTGTGAACTCGTACTAGATCGATGTACTCCCAATTACGCAGTCTGATGTCACATAGCCCACGAAACAACAATGGCAGCCCCTACAGATGCGGTGTTTATGAAAACTGTACACCAAATACATTTCCAAATATACAAATAACGTAAAATAAAAGGTATAACAACTTTTCTTGCCTTATGCGCCATTTTTCCTTCTCTGTTTCCCTCAAATAAGCAAGGAATAAGCACCTTTGGCGATAGAAATGATTGTAAATGAGCATAAGCCCCGTACGGTCCGCCATGCTTTGTTTACATCTAGCTACCACAACCACTCAGGCAGTTTGGCGTGACTGCCTGGAACGCAGCATTAGACAACCTCAACCTGACGAGACAGTTTAAATAAAAAACATGTATTGCCATGATTGGTTAAATAAGTAGCCAATTTCATTCGTCATTACTGCAAATAGGTAATTCTGATTCATGCAATGACTATCGATTATGACATGTAGGCATTTTTATCTTTATGTACACAATAATAATCTTTTACATTGTAATCCTTTTTTATATATATATATATATATATATATATATATATATATATATATATATATATATATATATATATATATATATATATATATATGTTTGAGTGCTGATTTGGCATGTTTGAGTGCTGATGCGCATTACTGTGTGTGTGTAATAAAGACACAGAGTGTACGTGCGTTGTGGACCCGCCTATTGACGCATATTTCTAACGTGCCCTTTAAATAACACATTGTGAGTTTTAAAGCCTGAATTATGAGATATAAACTTACAATTGCAAGAATTACCAAATTTATGTCTCACAATTCTAATAAAGACAGAATTGTTATAAACTTGTGAAATTGTTATGTAAAATTGTGAGAGGAAAAAAAAACTAAATTGCTAGTTTATCTGTGTTTAGTTGTGAGGTTTTTGACAGTTTTGCTAGTTTTGATATGCCTTACCAGAGGACGATGGAAGCTTGTTCCCTCCATGGAATAATAATAAAAAAGTAATAATAAAAATAATAATCACCACCTTTGGTCTCACAATTCTGACTTTATTTCTCACAATTGTGAGATATAAACTCGCAATTGCAGGAAAAATGTCAGAATTGTGAGGTAAAAAGTCATGATTATTTTTGTGACTTTTTAATTTTTTATCCTGTGGCAATGCTGAATATAACGGCCAATTGTTTAGCAACAAACAAATCAACAATAATAGTCTGAACGTCCCTTGCCTCAATAAATATTCACATATTTTAGTCGTAGAAATTGCATGCGCTGTATTTCTTTTCAGTTTGGGGAAGGGGGGAAATCTGAATGTCAAAACTGTGGTGGAAAACATATTAATTGGAGTGAAGAATATATTATTTTTAAATGCGTTAATCTTACTGTTGTTTGGTCCAAAAAGTCTGTTCAGGACTAACTGTTGTTACATTCAGATTTATAAGCACAACTGAAGCGCAAGAGAGACAAGTATTCAACAATATTATTGATCTGCCTGCATTGACACCATTGTATGAGAACTGCGATGTATATATGAGGACCACTGCAGTCAATCAAAAGGTTTTTAGTATCTTGAATTATTTGCTATAGCTTAAGAAATCCCTTAACTCTGATCAAGGAAGTTGGATACTGGCACCAAAACAACTATATCCACATCATCCACATTATCGATTTGTTCAAATTTGTCTGCTTTAGTGATGTTCTCCAAACACATGCTTGGACCTCGAAGATTGCGACTTATGGTTGATGCTGAAACCCTATTGTATGTGTTATGATTTTCAGCTTTATTTTATGGCAGAGGCTATTTACATTGTAGTGAAAATTTGGGAAATGCCCTACCCCTCCATAACTGCGAGTTCTTCTCTAGTGTAAATATTAAGGATGGCATCAATTTCAAACCAATTCAAACCCAGTTCTGACCCTGCCAATGTAAATGATCAAAGGATTTCATGCACAGACTTTGCAAGCACGGATTTCACAGGATGTTTCAGAGTGGTATGTTTTTTGTAATTTTCTTATACATTATAGATATGATGTTATCCCCATTCAATCATGATATTTGTCAGAAAACTAAGGTAAACAGTAATCGATCACAAAACCATGGTTAATTTCCTAAGGAGCGCTTAACCATCTTACAAAAGTGAGAGCTTACTAAAGCAGCAGAAAACAAGCTGTTCTCCATAAATGTTGGGGTTATAATAATCTTTCAAATCAATTTTAACCACTCTCGTCAGCCTTAAGAAGGTCAAACATATGAGTTTTTTAAATGTTTGTCTTCTCTAATGCAGCTCAACCAGGTCTCGTCCCCTTTTTTCCGTATTCCGTGGGTGTGGATTATTTAAATGAGTAACACTGTGACTTCATAAGATCCGGAAAAATCATGTTGTAGTCTAAAATGAGCCTTTCATTGTAGTTCTTGAAAAGGGGTTTATGTTAAATAAAATATCTCCCTTTGGAGTGGACTTTGAGCTTTGTAAGATATTTGAGATACTTGCAAATATTTTTTTATGCTCAAACAGCAACATTACACACTAACTAAATTTGAAAAATGTATCCATTCTGCATTGTCTTGCTGCTTGAACCTTTTGCTTTTGCTACAGAGCACAAATTAATAGTTCCTTGTCCAGTTCCAGATGTAGCAAAACATCCCCAAACCATAACAGTACCTCCACCATTCTTCTCATGAAATGCAGTGTTTGGATTTCATCAAACATAACAGGGCCAATGTCAACCAAAAAAAGACACCATTTGCCCATATTGTTCCAGAATACTTGAGGGTTATCCAGTTGCTACATACAGTAGTAACAGATGTGAGACAAGCTTTTGTGAATTTTCCACCATGAACCCCATATTAGCCAAGAGTATTTCTGATGGTAGAGTCATGTAAAGTATACTGACATATGCCAAGGCCTGATTTCCTGAGTTCCTGATTAATTTTGCTCCAAACAAATCAGTTTAACCATCAAACTTCACACTAGCGCAATCCACAATGTTAAAGATGTATACAAACTCAGAAATTGGGGACAAAGATGTTTTCATACTTCATGCACAAGAAATTACATCAACCTACTACTGCATATCTGGCTTTATTTGTAGGCTTGCTGGACAGATGAAGAGAAACAGATAACAGATTTTCAAGAAACCATATAAAAGGGTTATAGCCTAAATGTAAGAATATTAAAATGATTTAGGTGTTGTATGTGTTTAACTTTGTTTGAATATGCATATGGTTGTGTATTGAACAGCTGTATTTGTTATAACAAATTAGCTGTCAAATCCATCATGCAAATCAGCATTTTTAATTTGATTTCTAAAAAGAAAAACGTGGAGGAGAAAAACAAGGATGGAAAGAAACACATTGCAATTCTTTTCCATAGTTCATTAAATAAACTAAACAGACACTAAGGTTAGAAAACCACCTTCAGTGTTCACAATCAGCCATACAGCTACTCAAAATCCTTAAACTTTGAAAGCAGCATTATGCGGTAATAGTAGTATGCTGTTATTACTAAGACTTTTAAGTTTAACTTCTGCTGAAAATCAATAATAATTATGAATTAGTTAATATTAATTTAAGATATCAACTTGAACCTGCAATGTGTATTAAACTTCTGATTAACTGTGACTCCACGGATTGCAATTTAATCAATAACAATGCAAATGATCTTAATCAGTAACACAATAAACCAATTAATTAATATTTAACAATTATTTAACATTTAAAATATTATTAGACATTATAACGACACTATATTTGGTATATGTACATATTTTTAAATATGTGCCTGCCATGTATTTTTGCTTCCTTTCAAGGTTTTCTCCTCTATCTAAACATTATAGTAAGTTTTTTCTTTTCTTTTCTACAGTCATAACACCTTAGCAACCACATAGCAACACCTGGCAACCATCAGCATGGTGGAAGGCCTGTTTTGCACAGGCAAGCACTTATAATTTTTTTTCACAAAGTTAAATGACCCTATTCCAGGGAATAGTAATAGTATATTTCTTGTCTTTTAGAGCAAATCTGAACACTGTCATGAGGAAATCAACAGCATTAAATACTGATAACATAAAAAGAGGTTCATAAAGTGCACAAAAAAACACAGTGCTTTATTGGTTTTTATTCATACCAGTTTGTTCTGTTGAAAAAAACTGATAAATAACCAACAGTATTTTGTAATATTAAATATCTCTCACACACACACACACACACACGTGAGTCTATGTGTTATTTTTTTAAATACGGCAAATATATCTAATAACATTTCCCTCTACGCTACCTCAGAGCTATAGCAAGGCAACATGAAGGCATGATCAGTGACAAACAGCTTTACTAAACCCCCTGAAAACACACGCACCCTCAATGAGCTCAATTAAAATAAACAGGCATCAGTTCTACATCAACAGTTTACATTTTGTGGCGAAAAGGGTAAATGATGCCGTATTCTAGATTTACCTATTTCCAACAAAAAACATTTTCATAATAATAATACTAATAAATACTCACCGCAAAGCAGCTGCATCCAAGCGCAGGTTTTGTAGACAGTGGCGGTGTTGCAGAAGAAGAAGAGCGCCATACAGCCGATGCAGCTCAAAATGAGCACCATGGACAGCAGCACGAAGAAAGAGGCCGCCTTAAAAGCGCCGGACGGGATGGAACTGAAGTCGGAAAATGTTCCCTGGCAAATCAGCTCCCGGTTCGAGTTACCGTCGCCCACGCAGTAATGGAACAACCCGAAGTAACCGGCATGTGGTGTACTCACGCTGTCCCCGATCCAGTAAGGCTGGATGAAGACTACCACGTTGATGGTAGCGAAGCAGATGGTGAAGATGGCCCACAGGACACCGATGGCTCGAGAGTTACGCATATAGTTGTCATGGTAAATCTTTGAGGCTTCTTGCGAAGGTAGCATTTTTTTTTCTCGCTTGCTCCTCTCCTCTCTACTCTCCTGTGATTTGTTTCTGCTATTTCCGGCGTCTCTATCTCCCCCTATCTACCCCACCGGTACCCTCAGAAATGCGCTTCTGCCGCGAGTCCACTGACTGGAGACAAATAAAGATTTGTCTGTTTTGAAGTAGTAAAGATGTAAGCGGTGTCCTTCCTTGATTTGATTTACCAGATACAATAGGTCCTCTTGTCACACCAGTATTGATCATGAAACAATTAAATAACTGATGGGAGCGTTGTTATGATAATGTATTAGGTGAATAATAATAATAATAATAATAATAATAATAATAAAAAAAAAAAAAAAAAAAAAAACGTTCTGTTCCTTTCCACCTCCGCTCTCCGTGCAAGAATGCAGGCGATACGACTGAGATTACATTGCAAAATAAATGTCTATGACAAATTCGACAATACGCATTATTGCTGCTCAATGTGTCTGGGTATAAATAGCATATCCGGTGCACCTCTCATCGGCTGTAAAGCTGTTAAGATCTCAATGATGGATCTTTGCAGGCGAGCGAGAGCAGATTTATCGAAAGCTGGAACATCAGCGAGAGGCGTCGCACGTTGTTGTAATTAATAACCCGAAAGAAAAGAAGAAGAAGAAAAAAAACATCTGAACGAAAACCACTTCGTTTCGCGGTTTTACCAACACCACCGCGTCTCCGTTGTCCCGTTAGGCTATTTCTTCTCTGCGCGTACACGCTTATGGTGATGTTCAGATCTGCCGGCGAATGCGCGTACACGATTTGGGATATTGCAGAAATTTCAATAAGTAGACGCCCCTTTAACTCGCGTCAATACAAAGTAGCTGTAATTGTTTTCAGACACAGTATAGAGTTGTTGTACCTATGGCTCCTTTTATTTACCCAAAGACATGGCACGAACAGATGTTAATAATGATCAATATCAAAAACTAAACATTTCATTCGTGCATGCGTTCAGCCTCAAACCGTACCAATTTATTATCTCTATAGTTTAACCATAAACCATGAAATTTTTTTCTTTGCACAACATATTATTATTAAATAATAAAATAGAGTTACCTGTAACAAATTAAATTGTTACATTAAAGGACAACACTGTAAAAAGTGGTATAGCCTGTTGTTACATTAAATTTCCACCTTTCTATTTCCACCTGATCTTACAATTAAATGTAGCTTTGTTGGTGTAACCTAATATTATATTTAGGTTGATTCAGTAATGTTAAATAACATTTTTTGTTTGAATAGTATAATGTGGTAGTTCACTATTAGTTAATCAATAACTACAATTTTTTTCACACCTCCCAGAGGACTGACACTAGTCAAGTCAAGTCAAGTCACCTTTATTTATATAGCGCTTTTAACAAGTCCAGTTGTTTCAAAGCAGCTTCACATTGTTAACAGGAAAATAATGCAACAGAATTTGTACAGCCGTTCTGGTGAAACGGTGATGTTATCCAGCTAATTTCAAGTATCATATAGTGTCAATGCGGGCAGATCGGTAATATAGATGAAATTTAGGTGTCCCCAACTGAGCAAGCCAAAAGCCAGAGGCAACGGTGGCAAGGAACCAAAACTCCTTCAGGGTCAGAATGGAGGAAAAAACCTTGGGAGAAACGAAGCTCAGTCGGGGTGCCAGTTCTCCTCTGGCCGACGAACAAACAGTGTATGATTATAATTCTGGCAACATTGCAGGTCTTAAGTCATATTAGGTAAACAGATATTCGTAAGATTGTTCGAAAGATTGGAGTTGTCACGCCGGAGACGGGTTTAATGAGGATGTTGTGTCGATGCGGCATTTACGGGGGGAGTTTATTTGACATGCTCTCTGCAGACATTTCAGGGATGCGTTGGTCATGTCCAGGCGCAGGTCCACCATCTGATCTGGATACGGCCCGGATACGGCCCGGATCCGGCTGACTGCAGTAAACCTCGGGATAAACAGAGAGACTAACATTAGCGTAGATGCCATTCTTCTTATGACGTAACGAGTACATCAGGTGTTATGGGAAGTGTTCCCGGTTCCGGCTGACCTAGTTAATGCAGCCTAACAATCATTTACTGATTTGAATAATAGAAATCCGAGTTTCTTGTTAATAGTAGTTACTACTACCAGAATGTTAATAATGCATTACTCATTTGTTTCTGTGTAGTTATTCATTAACGACTGAACAGTATTCTAAAGTGTTACCAATTAAGGTTGATGTTACCACTTGAAGCATATTTTTTGTGTCAATGTCCCACATATATTCAGTTATTTTGACAACATGTATGTCTACAAACTTTTGAGCCATGGTTTGTAGACATGCATGTTGTCAAAATGGAAGAAGATTTTATTTTCAAAGAGATTCTGGATTAGAAGTGTGAATGAGAATCGGAACAGCTATTTGCTAATTGCTCTATTTTTCTGTCCTAAAATGACATTCAGTATATCTGATGGTATATTATACAACATACTTTACCTGCACTGAGCACTGCACTGGTGCACTGTGCACCAAAGCAGCTTCTTTCCCTTGGGTTACTTATCATAAGGAAAACGTCTCCGGTTACTATCATAACCTCGGTTCCCTGAGAGGCTGGAGCGAGACACTGTGTAGAGCGCTGCGGGTTAATCCCTTTTCTAATAATTTCCTGAAATCTTATAGGCTAACGCCAGTTAAGAACACGGGCCAATTGCACATGATATGCAAATCGCATGCTAATACTATAGGGGTAACCTGGCAGTATAAAAGGCGAGGAGCGTGGCAATTACCTCAGAATCAAGAAAACATGACACTGAGTGACCGAGTGGCGAGGTTACGATAGTAACCAGAGACGTTCCCTTTCGAGAGCGGTCACTTCAACACTGCGTAGAACGCTGCGGGAACCGAATACAATCCCGCCATGAGAGCTGAAAGGTAGCAGACAAGTTGCACCAAACGCAGAAGATAACAAGACCGCCAAGAGCGGAGCCGCCAGAAGCTCTTATGACAGGCGAAGCCAGGCCAATGAGAGACGTGCTATATCCAAATTTGCATATGAGACAGAGAAAAAGGCAGACTGCACTGATAAGGGCAGAACTAGCACAACAACTTAGAAAATGGAAGATATGAGCGAACACAGCGTCAACAGCATTGCGGCAAAACAAACACTTGTAATAGTGGATAGAACAAGAGGTGTCTGCTGCACCGATAAGGGCAGTTAAGTGACAACAGCGAGTAAATACACATAAGCACGAGCGTAGTCATCTTTATTTATATAGCACTTTTTATAATGCCAATTGTTGCCCTGCTCGCATAATAAATAAACTACAGCTGGTCCAAAACGCAGCAGCTCGAGTTCTTACTAGAACCAGGAAGTATGACCATATTAGCCCGGCTCTGTTAACACTGCACTGGCTCCCTATTAAACATCATATACATTTTTTAATCTTGCTAATTACTTACAAAGCACTAAATGGTTTGGCATTTGAGCAAGCTCTTAATGCATTATGTTCCATCACGTCTATTGTGGTCTCAAAACTCTGGCCAGTTGATAATACCTAGAATATCAAAATCAACTGCAGGTGGTCGATCCTTTTTCTTATTTCAAGATTCGAGATTCAAGATTCAAGAATCTTGATCTTGAATCCAATCTTGATCTTGAATCTTGAATCTTGAATCAAGACTCAAGAATATTTAGCACCTAAACTCTGGAACAGTCTTCCTAGCATTGTTCGGGAAGAAGACACACTCTTGTCAGTTTAAATCTAGATTAAAAACACATCTCTTTACTATGGCATACACATACACTCACCTAAAGGATTATTAGGAACACCATGCTAATACTGTGTTTGACCCCCTTTCGCCTTCAGAACTGCCTTAATTCTACGTGGCATTGATTCAGCAAGGTGCTGAAAGCATTCTTTAGAAATGTTGGCCCATATTGATAGGATAGCATCTTGCAGTTGATGGAGATTTGTGGGATGCACATCCAGGGCACGAAGCTCCCGTTCCACCACATCCCAAAGATGCTCTATTGGGTTGAGATCTGGTGACTGTGGGGGCCATTTTAGTACAGTGAACTCATTGTCATGTTCAAGAAACCAATTTGAAATGATTCGAGCTTTGTGACATGGTGCATTATCCTGCTGGAAGTAGCCATCAGAGAATGGGTACATGGTGGTCATAAAGGGATGGACATGGTCAGAAACAATGTTCAGGTAGGCCGTGGCATTTAAACAATGCCCAATTGGCACTAAGGGGCCTAAAGTGTGCCAAGAAAACATCCCCCACACCATTACACCAGCAGCCTGCACAGTGGTAACAAGGCATGATGGATCCATGTTCTCATTCTGTTTACGCCAAATTCTGACTCTACCATCTGAATGTCTCAACAGAAATCGAGACTCATCAGACCAGGCAACGTTTTTCCAGTCTTCAACTGTCCAATTTCGGTGAGCTCGTGCAAATTGTAGCCTCTTTTTCATATTTGTAGTGGAGATGAGTGGTACCCGGTGGGGTCTTCTGCTGTTGTAGCCCATCCGCCTCAAGGTTGTGCGTGTTGTGGCTTCACAAATGCTTTGCTGCATACCTCGGTTGTAACGAGTGGTTATTTCAGTCAAAGTTGCTCTTCTATCAGCTTGAATCAGTCGGCCCATTCTCCTCTGACCTCTAGCATCAACAAGGCATTTTCGCCCACAGGACTGCCGCATACTGGATGTTTTTCCCTTTTCACAGCATTCTTTGTAAACCCTAGAAATGGTTGTGCGTGAAAAACGTGAAATACTCAGACCGGCTCGTTTGGCACCAACAACCATGCCACGCTCAAAATTGCTTAAATCACCTTTCTTTCCCATTCTGACATTCAGTTTGGAGTTCAGGAGATTGTCTTGACCAGGACCACACCCCTAAATGCATTGAAGCAACTGCCATGTGATTGGTTGATTAGATAATTGCATTAATGAGAAATTGAACAGGTGTTCCTAATAATCCTTTAGGTGAGTGTAGAACATTATCAATTTATATAATTCAAATCAGTTAAATGATTGTTAGGCTGCATTAACTAGGTCAGCCGAACCGGGAACACTTCCCATAATACCTGATGTACTCGTTACATCTTAAGAAGAATGGCATCTATGCTAATGTTAGTCTCTCTGTTTATCCCAATGTTAACTGCAGTCAGCCAGATCCGGGCCATATCCAGACCAGATGGTGGACCTGTGCCCAAAAAATGACCAACGCGTCCCTGAAATGTCTGCAGAGAGCGTGTCAATTAAACTCCCCCCTGTAAATGCTACATCGACACGACATCCTCATTAAATCCGTCTCCGGCGTGATAACTCCAATCTTTCGAATAATCTTATGAATATCTATTTATCTAATATGACTTCTGATCTGTAATGTTGCCAGAATCATAATCATACACTATTTGTTCGTCAGCCAGAGGAGAACTGGCATTCCGACTGAGCCTGGTTTCTCCCAATGTTTTTTTCCTCCATTCTGGCCCTGAAGGAGTTTTGGTTCCTTGTCACCGTCGCCTTTGGCTTTTAGCTTGCTCAGTCGGGGACACTTAAATTTCAACTATATTACCGATCTGCCCACACACTATATGATAATTGTAATTAGCCGGATAACATCACCATTTTCACCAGAGTGTCTGTACAGCCAAATCAAATTCTGTTGCATTGTTTTCCTGTTAACACTGTGAAGCTGCTTTGAAACAATTGGCATTGTAAAAAGCGCTATATAAATAAAGATGATTTGACTTGACTTGACGAGCATACACAGCATCAACAGTAAAACGGTAATCACTGTGCAGCGTAAGCACTTGAAAGTAATCAAACTCACTTGTGAAGCCACAGCTTGTAAAATCTGGCGAAGGTGTTGGGAGAAGACCAGCCAGCAGCCAAGCATATTTCTTGAATAGACGTACCTTTAGACCAAGCCCAGGAAGATGCAATGGCTCTCGTAGAATGTGCCCTGATGTGGAAAGGGCACATTCTAGCATACGCCAACGCGATAGCATCCACTATCAAGTGGGACAGCCTCTGTTTAGAAACAGCATGTACTTTAGAACAGCCCTATAGCACATAAATAGCTGGTCTGACTGTCGAAAAGAGGACGTTCTATTAACATATACCTGGAGTGCCAAGGTCCGCGGTTCAGCTGATAAGGCCAATAGAGAAACAACCTGCACTTTAAAGGGCGTGGATAGCGATTTTGGCACGTAGCCATGTCTTGGCCAGAGAGTGACATTACAGTTGCTCGGACCGAAACACATACAATCACCGTTCACAGAGAAAGCATGTAAATCTCCAACACGTTTAGCAGAAGCAAGGGCCAGGAGGAGAGCGGTTTTAAGAGAAAGCTCCTTTACCGCGATATATTCCTGAGGCTCGAACGGAGGTAGAGAGAGGGCTTTTAGAACCAAAGCCAGGTCCCACGGCAGCACATAAGGCGGCCGTGGAGGATGTAACCTCCTCGCTCCTTTGAGAAATTTGACCACCAAATAATGCTTACCGATCGACTGCCTGGATACCGGGTAGCGAAACGAAACAATAGCAGCTACATAAACCTTCAGGGTGGAAGGCAGACTGCCATTATCCATTCTAAGTTGTAGAAAACGTAGCACGTCTGAAACGGGGCAGTTAAACAGGTCAATAGCATGCTCACAGCACCATTTCTCAAATACTCCCCATTTTAGAGCATAAAGGTGCCTGGTGGCTGGCGCGGAACTCTGTGAGTGTGCCGATGACATTCGAAGGCAAAGCGCTTAAAACTTCTAACGACCCTGAAGCATCCACACATGAAGTTTCCACAGCTCCAGGCTGGGGTGCCATATCATGCCGTTTGCTTGTGACAGCAGGTCCCTTCTGAGAGGAATTTGCCATGGAACGGCTGTCAGTATCTCCCTGAGATCCGAAAACCATGACTGGTTGGGCCAGTTGGGAGTGACGAGAATCACAAATGAGAAAAGAGAAAAGAGAAATCACAGATCTCTCCTCCCTGATTTTGGATAGTACCAGAGGCAAAATCTTCACTGGAGGGAACACATAGAGATTGGCTCTCAGCCAGCTCGACGTCAGAGCATCCTCCAACAGTGGGGAGTGGGACAGCGAGAAGCACAGTGGGCAATGCGTGTTCTTGCTCGTCGCAAATAGATCCACTTATAGATCCCATATCTCCCTCACCACTGAGGTGAAGTCTCCACTCTCCCTGAGGAATCTCGTTCCTCAAAAGCAAGTCCACTCCGCGGTTTAAGCGGCCAGGGATGTAATTCACCCTGATGGAGAGAAGGTGTCGATCCGTCCACAAAAGGAGGTGTGCAGCCTGCTTGAAAAGGGTTCTGGATCGTATGCCGCCCTGGCAATTTATGTATGAAACCACAGACATGTTGTCCGTGCGAATCAGAACATGCTGCTGCTCCAGCTGAGACAGGAAAGCTTCCAGGGCTAGAGAAACCGTGTACAGTTCCAAGCGGTTTATATGCCAGCCTTTCTGCGACCTTCTCCGACCAGAGACCTGATGCTGGTGAGCCCACACAGACTGCACCCCAACCCAAGGTGGACGCGTCCATAGTCACAACAATGCGGTTCATCACCATACCCAGAGGCACGCCCCGCTTGTACATGTCTGGGTTGTGCCATGGTTTCAGAGCTTTGATACAACTGTGATTGACCGGAATGCGCAAATGGCCTGACGTCCATGATCTCCACGGGACTCGAGACTTGAGCCAGAACTGAAGCGGGCGCATGTGCAGGAGACCCAGATGGCAAACTGAGGAGGCAGATGCCATCAACCCCAGAAGCCTCTGGAATTCCTTCAGTGGCACAGACCTGCCCGGTTTGACACACTGCAGGGCAGAAAGAATGGTCTCCACACACTAATGAGAAAGACTTGCCCTCATAATTATTGAGTCGAAGCAAACTCCCAGAAAGGATATTCTGGGAATATGCTTTTCTGCATATTCACTCGTAGACCCAGGCTTTCCAAATGATGCATCAACGCGTGTGTATGACTGATTAGCACATCCCGTGAATGGGCTAGAATCAACCAGTCTTCCAGGTAGTTTAAGATACGCATACCTCTCTGTCTGAATGGGGATAACGCTGCATCCACACACTTTGAAAACGAGTGGGGGGCTAAAGCCGAATGGGAGAAGTGTGTACTGATATGCTTCTCCTTCGAACGCAAACCTCAGGAAGCGTCTGTGATGCGATGCTATCTGAATGTGAAAGTAAGTGTCCTTTAAATCCATTGAAGCAAACCAGTCTCCGGGGCGGATTTGCGCCAGAATCTGCTTCAGCGTTGTCATTCTGAATGCGAGCTTGTGAAGGTCTCGATTTACCGGTCTCAGATTGAGAATCGTACGGAGGCCTCCGTCTTCCTTTGGTACAACAAAATAGCGGCTGTAAAAACCGCTTTCCTGCTCGCTCAGATGGACATGTTCTATCGCTCCTTTCGCGAGGAGACTGTAAAGCTTCTGTCTTAGAATCAGGGCATTTTTGGATAGCGTTAGTCACAGAACATTGAACATTGCCTCAAACAGAGGGGACATCTTGGGGAACATGTCGCTTCCTCTTGGGGGCGGGACCCTTTGCGAGCTCTCTTCTCCTCTTGACAGATAATTCTATCACTTTCCATCTTACCCATGTATGTGTGATTGTGTGTGTTTTTGTTTAGATTAGCTGTGTTTGTGATTTAGTTAATAAAACTTGTGCACAATACATATTTGGTTCTGACCCCTTCCTACAAATAAATTGTCACTTAAATGACTGATTTTGTTACATGCTCTAAGCGCTGTAAATGCTAAGGAAGATTTTTTTTTTTCTGTGGCCATGAAAAATACCCTTCTCTTAGAATTAATTAATAATCAAAACTGAGTGTAGCTACATCAAGTTAATCTCATTAACTATTTCAAATATCCATAATTAATCATATTGAATAATCATAATGAGTTATGAATAGTTATTAATATTTCCCCTTTGAGCTAACTCGCTACAAATGGCTTAGTTTCAAAAATGTCACTTTAGTCAATTCATTGGTATTTAACAAATTTAACTTTCTTTTGCTGCAAAAACAAAAACAAAAAAAGGTCAGGTTTTTGCAAAAACCTCTAAGTCCACTTCTTTGGACAACAAGACAGTAAACAGTTGCAAAATCACTAAATATGCAACTGGAAACACTGAAAATGATGAAAGCAGAATTCAAAATTTAACAATGAAGAAACTGATCCACACGTGTCCGTTTCTGTCAGAGTATTACAGCAGCACAAGGAACACTGTTGTATTTACTGTCATTGCCACTGTAAGATGGACAAAACATGATAAAATATTGCAGCGTGGCAATTGAAAGCTGGTTCAAATACTCACTGTGATTCATCTTGAAATCATATGATCCGATTTGTGTCTTCTGAAGTGCTGTTTAGCGGTTTCTGTCAACAAACCAGTATTTCTGAATGGGCTGACACTGGGATTTAGCAGATTTGAAGCGAAAGTATTTGATGACCATATACTGAACATATATGTGTGGAGATCATTCGCTCAATATCATTAGCAATTAGCAGTTTTTGCATCTAAACTCATCATATATTTAACTGAAATACTGCTCATCTCTGGGGGTTCCGATGTTACGAACGATAACGCGTAGCTTCAAATGAGTCTCCAAGATGTCATTGACCCTCTTGCATCATCTGTGGGAAATCACCTTTCTGAGAGGGATTGAGCTGTTTGGCAACATCGACCATTGAGGGTCCCTCTCAAACCAGGACAGCACGGTAGGTAGTGCTAGTGGCTCTGCCCATTGCTTTAGGAGGTGACAATTGTTTTAGAAAGTCAGGGCCAGTCTGCAGATATTGGCAGTCAGAAAAATGCTCAGAAATCATGCGTAGCGTCAGTTCTGTCAGGTCACGTTAGTCAAGCTCGCATCAGCTGACTGTCAGCTGATCACGTCTACCTATAGGAATACGACGTCTATCACAGCATACATATAAGCTCCTTCACTACTATCAGCAGCTATCGCATCTCCAGAGCTCATTTACCCTCTTCCATTCCCAGCTCCTCCTCTCGTCCAGTCAGGATTTGGTATTCTAATTCCCCTTGAATCAGACTAAATTCCCAAATTATTTTGTACATTTTTGACATTTAATGATATCTATAATACATTATGTTGGTTCTGTTCTGTTTACCCTAAGGGGGTTATTGCTGCTCTCCCTGCTCTTATCCATGCTAGGCTGTATGGATGCGCAGGGAGTTCTTTTCCAACAAGGCGAGGAACGGATGATCAGGGCCGTGTGGTGGAAAAAGGACTGGAGATTGAGGCAGATCGGGGATCCAGGGCAGAGCCATCAGAGCAGGTGACCAGGGTGAAGCAGGCAGGGCAGGTGGCCAGGGTGGAGCCGACTGGACTGAGAACCTGGACATAATCAAGGAGGAGCTTATGACCACCACAGCTGAGCAGATGGGACTGAATACCCCCACAGTGGAGCAGAAGACCACCACAGCAGAGCAGATGGGACTGAAGGCTGCCATTGCAGCATGGGAAGAACTGCAGAGCCCCATCAGGCTGAACTAGAACATAAAGCACACAGAGGTTAAAGATGACCCCTGAGGCCATAACAGGACTGGCACAGAGTTCAGGGATGACTTTTGAGGTTGTGACATGACAGGCTGGGAGTTCAGTTACGGCCCCCGTGGCCGTGACATGACAGGCAGAGAGCTCGAAGATGACAGGCCAGGACATTCAGGGATGGCTTCCGTGGCCATAACAGAGCAGACAAGGAATTCAAGGGTGACCTCTGTGGTCAAAACTAGATCAAGTGCTGTCGCCGGTGGGAGAACATCTGAGACCCCTAGACTCGATACTACCGGATTTGGTTGCACTGGACTCAGAGGTGATGTCTGGACCACTGAGATGCAAGCTGTCCTTGTTTGTTCCTATGGTTACATATTATCTGCACCTGTTTGTCATTATGTTCGCCTTGTATTTATGCTCCCCGTTTTGTTCAGTCCGTTGTCAGTTCTCGTTTATTTGAGTTTATGTGGTAACTTGTGATATATATTTCCTGTATTCTCCAGAGTATTCCTGAGTATTCATTAAAGATTGTTCTAATTGAATTTTCCATTGTCTTGCACTTCACTGCAGCCACAAATACCCTGACACTGCCTTAAAATGTTGAATAATATCCATTTTAAAGCTGTCTTAGTGAAATTTCAACCATTTCAACTCTATGCATATTGAAGTTGATTAAAAAATATATGATTTGAGACATTTTACAGCTTTTTGAACCACACTATATCAAGTCAAGTCACCTTTATTTATATATAGCAATTTTTACAATACAGATTGTTTCAAAGCAGCTTCACATTGATAACAGGAAAACAAACTTGGTTTTGGCTGTACAGCTGCTCTGGAGCAAACAGTGGTGTCATCGTCCAGCTCAGTTCAATTCTCATACAATGGTGTCAATGCAGTCAGATAAGTAATATAGTTGAATAGTGAATAGTTGAATAGTTTTAGTGTCACCAACTAAGAAAGCCAAAAACCAAAAGCCAAAGGCAACAGTGGCAAGGAACCAAAACTCCATCAGGTGACAAAATGGAGAAAAAATAACTTGGGAGAATCCAGGCTCAGTCAGGGGGGCCAGTTGTCCTCTGGCCAATGAATGAACAGTGCATGATTATGATTCAGGCAGCATTACAGATCAGAAGTCAGATTGGACCGGAACATTCAGAATATTTATCCAGTTCCATCTGGTTGAAGATCATCACGCTGGTATGGAGACGGGTTTGTTGAGGATCAGTGCCTCTGGCTGTTGTGTTGATGAGGACTTCACAAGGGAGAGTCTAGTTGACACTCTGCTGACATTTCAGGGAGGAGTTTTTTATATTACAGGTATTAGCAACTGGACAGAACTTTTAGTTCGCAATAGACGTGAAGGGCCATAATGGGTTTAGAGCTCACTCAAGTACTGGGGAGCTAAACCATTTAGTGCTTTGTAAGTAATTAGCAAGATTCTAAAATTTATACAATGTTTAATTCTTTAATTCTTAATTTGGGTTGACCGGTCATACTTCCTGGTTCTAGTAAGAACTCTGGAGTTTGTTTATTATGCGTGCAGGGCAACCACCCAGTAGAGCGTTACAATGATCCAGCCTTGAGGTCATGAACGCATGAATTATTTGATCTGCATTTGTCATTGAGAGCATATGTCGTAGTTTAGTTGAGATATTTTTAAGATGGAAGAATGCAGTTTTACAGATGCTAGAAACTTGGCTTTCAAATGAAAGATTGGTATCAAAGAGCACACCCAGGTTCCTAACTGACGACGAAGACTTGACAGAGCAGGAATCAAGTGTTAGACAGTATTCTAGGTTATTACGTGCAGAGTTTTTTTTTTCTTCAGAATTCAATTACTAGTCATCCAATTTTTTATATCAGCTATACATTCCGTTAATTTTGTGAATTGGTAAGTTTCGTCGGGGTGTGGAGAAATATAGAGCTGAGTATCATCAGCGTAACAGTGAAAGCTAATGCCATGCTTCCTAATGATATCGCTCAAGGGTAGCATGTACAGGGTGAAAAGCAACGGTCCTAGTACTGAGCCTTGTGGTACTCCATACTGAACTTGTGATCGGTATGACATATCTTCATTTACTGTTACAAACTGATAATGGTCAGATAAGTATGATTTGAACCATACCAATGGAATTCCACTAATGCCAAGATAATTTTCTAGTTTTTTTCTATTCAAAAGAATGTTGTGGTCGGTAGTATCAAATGCAGCACTAAGATCCAGTCACACTAATAGAGAGATACAACCATGGTCGGATGATAAGAGCAAATCATTTGTAACTCTAATGAGAGCAGTCTCAGTACTATGATATGGTCTAAATCCTGACTAGAAATTCTTGCAGATACCATTTCTTTCTAAAAAGGAACATAGTTGTGAGGACACTGCCTTTTATAGTATTTTTGACAGAAAGGGTAGATTTGAGATCGGCTTGTAATTGACTAATTCTCAAGGATCAAGTTGCATTTTTTAATAAGAGGTTTAATAATAGCCAGCTTAAAAGTTTTTGGTACATATCCTGTTGGCAAAGATTAATTAAGGATTTTAAGTAGAGGATCTATGACCTCTGGAAGCATCTCTTTCAGTAGCTTAGTCGGTATAGGGTCTAACATACATGTTGTTGATTTAGATGATTAAACGAGTTTAGACAATTCTTTAAAATAGAAAATTCTCTAAAAAAATTTTTTTGTAAATATCATAGTAATAATTATTTATTAAAATCTCTGACTATTATTTACTTGGTTTTGAGTTGAACATACAGTACCAAAATAATTGCCTAAAAATCCAACAGTTAATTGTTTAAATGTAGGTATGTGTATGTTTTATTTTATCTACAAACCCGATTCCAAAAAAGTCGGGACACTGTACAAATTGTGAATAAAAAAGGAATGCAATAATTTACAAATCTCATAAACTTATATTTTATTCACAATAGAATATAGATAACACATCAAATGTTGAAAGTGAGACATTTTGAGACAAATGTCATGCCAAATATTGGCTCATTTTGGATTTCATGAGAGCTACACATTCCAAAAAAGTTGGGACAGGTAGCAATAAGAGGCCGGAAAAGTTAAATGTACATATAAGGCACAGCTGGAGGACCAATTTGCAACTTATTAGGTCAACTGGCAACATGATTGTCTATAAAAAGAGCCTCTCAGAGTGGCAGTGTCTCTCAGAAGTCAAGATGGGCAGAGGATCACCAATTCCCCCAATGCTGCAGAGAAAAATAGTGGAGCAATATTAGAAAGAAGTTTCTCAGAGAAAAATTGCAGAGTTTGAAGTTATCATCATCTACAGTGCATAATATCATCCAAAGATTCAGAGAAACTGGAACAATCTCTGTGAGTAAGGGTCAAGGCCGGAAATCCATACTGGATGCCCGTGATCTTCGGGCCCTTAGACGGCACTGCATCACATACAGGAATGCTACTGTAATGGAAATCACAACATGGGCTCAGGAATACTTCCAGAAAACATGGGATATATATATATATATATATATATATATATATATATATATATAAAAATGTCCTCCATAAGTCTATTTTTTTTTAAAGCATTTATTCAATTAGTGCACAATTACCATCGCACACCTGTAAGTAATGGATAGGTGCATAAGACAAAGGATCACCAAATCCAAAAATCCCAATGAATAAAAGGAAATCCAGCACACTATAAGTACTTGCAAAAACTCTAGAAACTTTTTATTAGCAATGTTTCGGTCTCATGACCTTCATCAGGCATATTCATATTACTCAAACTCCATAACATTTAAAAAAGGTAACATGACCAATCATTGAAGAGAACCATTAATTGGTAAATCACACTAAATGACTAAATATCTCATTAACAGAACCATTAGTAGGCTACCACATACCCATACATCACAAGCACAAGTACACATATATTAATACACATATACATTTAAATATATGCATGCACATATAAATGGTCACATGAACACATGAAAAGGCATTTTATTATAACAGCACATTAAATAATGCTTCATCGTTCAAGTCTGAAGGGTAAAAATCCAGTCTCACGTCTCTGTAAGAGCAATTCAATATCGCCTCCTTTAGGTGGCACACTCACTTTTTCAATACCACAAAACTGTAACGAGGACACATCATGATTCAATGTACAAAAATGAGCAGCAACCGGAAAATTAACATCTTTTCTTCTAATTGAACTGTTATGTTCACTGTAGTTTCTAGAGTTTTTGCAAGTACTTATAGTGTGCGGGATTTCCTTTTATTCGTTAAAAGCGTTTATTCAAAACACTTAAAGCACTACCCTCTCCCCAAGCACCAGTAATTCTAAAGAACACCTCTTACAATCTTCATTAAGCTCTAATGTCCTCCATAAGTCTTGCCCATCTGTCTTACAGTACATCGTTTGTCTGTAGGCTACTATAATCATGTGAAGGTCTTTGCATGTGTGTTTCTTTGTGTGCATGCACCTGCATTGATTTAGCCTACTTCCTCTATTCATGAGTTTTATGAGGAAAAATATCCACATTCACAATACAAAATGTTATCTTTATTGGTTTGAGTTACTAGAAGTGTGCAATGGAACAGATTGTCGTCAACTTGTCATGCCTTTAATATATTGACTGATTCATTCATCCATTCATTCATAATTCCCAATACATTTTTGCTTCTAAGATAATGCGTTGGTCGCGAAACATTCTGCGACACAGCGCTTTCCCTCACTTTCACCAGCAGAGGTCCTCGTCAAGCTCTGTTTTGAAAAGCTTAGAGTGATGAACCTTTTCCCGATACAATTGTGCTGAAAGCTTCACTGCTTCAGAAAGCTTCACTTCGCCATCATGAAGTCATACACAGGCAAGCAGTCCAAACAGGCAAACAAGGCAGGAGAGACAGGCAAAAGGGTAATCCAAGACCAAGAACCAAGAATACTCAGAAATGCAGTATTACACTTAACAAGACATTGCAGTGAATGACAAGGTGAACATGGTTTATATAGGCTGAGGTAATGAGGTAAATGAGACACAGGTGTAAACAATGAGTGCTGATGAGTCCGGGCAAAGGATTATGGGTAATGTAGTCATTGATGGAATGACAGTCTGGGGTGGAGTGCCCTCTGGTGGTAATCAGGGTGAATCGTGACAATTACTATTATTAAATACTACTAGCCTAGAAATCTAGACGCACCCTAGCGGCAGCAAATGTAATTTGAAGCCAGGGTCATCTAGCAACTCTCCGTTGGCTTGCAAGCTTGAAAAACCAAACTCCGGTCAGGCCAATCACATCGTGTATAGAGTCGGTGGGTGGGATTAACATAAGGATGGCAGAGTTGCGATGGTTCCGTGTGAATTTCCTGCTACTTCCCTGTTAACAAGGAACGGCACTTAAGTCATTCTTAAAAAAGCAAGATATGTTCTGAGTTTTGCCGACTGGATACGGAAAAAGTTTAATCTATCAACTAGCTCCGCTGGTGGGAAAACACATGGGACTCAGCCACAACCTGCTTGTGATTGTTGTCTCACCACTGATAGCGCTCTGGTTGGTTGTAGCGCTATCCTATTGCGTGCAAAGGGAATTTGAAAGACAACCGTTTATCCTGCCCCTCGGAGTAAGCCCTGCCAATGGTGTGTTCCCAGACCCAACATCTTGATGTGGGTCTGGCTTGTCAGGCTGCTACTACACATTTGCTGGTGGTAATGCAGTATAGAGTCTTCTCTGTAAAATGGCATTCCCTACTCTGCCTTCTCTTATAAAATAATATTTTTTATCATAGTAAAATCTATAGTTATCAACAAAAGTATTGTTTCATGTGAAACATGTTGAAGAAAGCGGTTTATTCAGTGTAATGAAGTCTCTCCTCCATTGACATCCATTAAAAAAAACTGTCTTGGGTTATGAATGTAACCATGGTTCCCTGAGAAGGGGAACGAGACCTGCACCCTAAGACGCTTTGGGCAATGCCTCCAGCGTGACTGGTGTCTAAAGCACGTGTCTAAACATGACAGTAACATTGGGGCATGAGTCCTGGGACATGCTCCCTCATGAGATTATTTATTTATTTATTTATTTATTTATTTATTTATTTATTTATTTGTTTAATTGAGCAAAATGGTATTTTGTGGTATCATCCACACATGCGTTGATAACATAACTGCAAAATAGTAATAGTTAACAATTATTTGTTTACATAGGATATGATGTATTTGTATTTAGGCTATATTGTATTTGTATTTTATTCAAGCACCTAAAAGTTACCAGTTTGGCAGAATTTTCTAAATTAAAGTGCTATGATATGTCAAACTATCATTATGTTGAAAATGTTAATTTTCTGTCATCTTTTAGAATATCTGACAGCCAGGTTTACCTAATATATGTCATCATTAGAAGAACGCATTTTACATTTTTTAATTCAAGAAGGCCCTCTTGATTCTAACGTGCACTTAGCCTTATGAAAAAGTAACAAAGTTCTTGTAATTGTTTAACTATAGCATTTGGTACAATAAGGAGGTAAGACCATTGGTGACTACAATGGTAAGGCCAATGTTAACCTTTTTTTTTTTTTCTATAGCATTTGTAATGAAAAATAGCAACATACACGTTTAAAAACTATAGCTACAACACACCACAATTGTAATATAAATCTTTAGTGAAAAATCTATTTCCTTAACAGATTACCTTTTATAAATTTATAGTCTTTTTAGTTCATGTGGCTGTTCTAGGTCACGTTCAACTTTCTCCATAGCATTTTAAAAGCGGTAAATTCTCAATAGAATTTGCATTTTATCAACAGCATCGGGATAGGAACTGCTCGTGCAAATCGTATCACACTTTTGGAGCACGCTGTTGAACACGTACAGAGTATACAGTGATTCGCTCTTCACTCACACACAATTATAAACTGGGATTCAGTCATACTGTGCAGATAATTGGTCCGTTCAGTTCGTATGGGAACTTAGTGCTTATAGGCATACCTGAAGCATGGCAGTGAGACGCAGTGTCTTGTTCCCCTTCTCAGGGAACCATGGTTACATTCGTAACCCGAGATATTTCCTTTCGAATGGGAACTTGCACTGCGTCCTATGACACTTTGGGGAACAAATACCCACTCCACAATGCTGAATAAATGAATGCTGCTGACATAAAGTCAAAGAATCCACAGAGCTAGGTCCGGAGTCACAATTCCCCATCCTAGATGGTACACACCAGGGCTGTCATGACTCTATTCTCTAGGGTCAGAAACCCAGACTACATACCCCGCGGGCAGTGGTCAGAGCCTGGTATTCCACCGAATACCTTCAAGGGAATATGGCCATTGATAAGAAATATCCCGCCTGTCATTTCAGGGGACACTATACCCCTGACGAGTGGAGGTCTCAGGAAAATAAAACAAAACAAGAGGAGACCTAGCAACACTCTAAAAAATATAATCAATGAGGCTCACAGAGAGCCAACAACCTAATATAGAATCTGAGCTCTATGTATGGAGGGCGCAGCAAGATGAATCTTTAAAATGACTGTTCTACACTAAGGACTGCTTACCAAGGTGGCTAAAAAAAATAGCCTGACAACTCAATACTGTTATCCAAGCAGAGTGATCAGCATGACAACTCTCTAAACTGAGAGGAAACCTAACAATAATTTCCTAAGGGTGGTTCTGCCAAGGAGGCTCACAGAGAGCCATACAACCCAGCGTGACCACCCAGACCAAGCTCTAAGTACCAAGGCCTCAGCAAGATGACACTCTAAAGTGAGAGGAGGCCTAACTACGCTTTACACCAGTGGTCTTCACTACTTTTTTCATGAGATCCACACTGATAGGACAGAATCAATAGGACAGACACTTTCACCGCAAAGTACATCCAGTCATAAATAGCATATCTGCTTATCAATCTGTCATCCCATAACATACAATATGCAATGCAATAAATACAAAGGGTAGATACTATCGTGGGTATGCGTAATATATTTTTATGTAAATTTTCTTTTAGTGTTGTCAATTGATTAAAAAAATAGATTAATCACATTTTTTCTGTGATTAATTGCGATTAATCACAATTAAAAGCAAGTGTTTGTATGTTTTTAATATATTTTATGATGTAATAATTTCACAGTAAATCGCCAAATTAATGTAGAAAAACATAAAGACAGTATATTTTAAATATTTGTTCAATGGCATCTTTTTATGAATGAAGGCCAGTATCACTGATACTAGTACAGATATGTCTCTATGAAATATTTTCCCCCCAATTTTACACATTAATTATAGCAATTCAACATTACAGTGTAACTCAAAGCTTTTTAACATTTATTAGGCTTCAAACTTCAACTTAAAACAATCCTCTCATAAACCCATGTCATATTTACCTGTGCCCTTCCTGTCTAACAGGTAGGAAATAGGCTACAGAAATTTAATAAAGTTATCAAACAGTCTGCACTGCATAAATTATGAATTAAATATAGATTAAGATCCTTATTAAAGCTACAAAAGTTCTTTAGTCAAGAACAGTGAGTGATTAACATTAATGACAGACAGCATGGCTGCTGTTGCTTTAAGATCTGCCACTGCAGAACTGATGCGCTGTCTCACGCGTCCCATTTCCTCACAACTCTTTAAGTTTGTTTAAGACGTTATTTTCTTTGAGAATACTCGACAAAACGGACATTCTGGCATAATTCTTTCTGTGTGTTATAGTTTGTTCAAGCGCGAAAGAGAACTGGATTCTGGCGCGCTGTCTGTGCTCATGATGCTGGCGCGTAACCCACAAATCCTAGTTGACAATGAGTATCATATGCACGTGAAAAGTCATTTTGGCGTATTAATCGCATGATAAATACAATTTGTGTTTTAGATGCGTATTTCATGAGAACGTGTTGATCTATAAGAGCACATTTGGCGTTAAGAGCTTGAAAGACAGTCAAAACTGGCAACTCCACAGTGAGTCATGTACGTAAGGGCAGAGCAAGTTTATATTGTCTAGTCTATTTTTCTATTTTGTAATGCCGCTGGTTTTTTGTTTTTTGTTTTTTTAAATATGAATTATTTATATATAAATATATGTATTGACTGCATGATTATTTCACCGTATTATTTACTGCCATGCGAGCTGCAAATTAAGCTGGGCGAGCCGCATGAGGCTCGCAAGCCACGCAATGAGTAACATTGCTCTACACCAAGGACTGCTTATCAAGGAGGCTCACAAAAGAGACAACTTGATCTGCCATACAAGCAGAACTCTGGGGGCGCAGGCCTCTGTAGCACGACTCTCTAAAGCAAAAGGAGGCCTAGCAATGCCCACCTTGAAGACAGTTAACCAGGGAGGTCTCAAAACAAGAGCCTACAACCCAGTCCGCTGCCTCCACGGAGCTCTCAAAGTGGAGGCTTTAGCATAATGACCCTCTATAGCGAGAGGAAGCCTAACTACTTTCTGCGCTAAGGATTGCTTACCAAGGACGCTCAAAAAAGAGCCTGACAACATACTGCTATCCAAGAGGAGTTCTGGGGAGTGGAGACCTCAGCAGGACGAATCTCTAGGACATGAAGAGGCCTAACAACACTGCACCTTAAAGACAGTTCCACCAAGGAGGCTCACAGAGAGCCATACCACTCACTGTCACTGTCTATAACGGAATGATGCTGAAGTCAGAATGAGCTCATTACAGGGAACAGAGGACCTTGCCCGAGAAGGTGCTACTCCATGCTCATCCTAAATTACCAATAAGAGCTAACAGCTAAGGGTAACTACAACTATTGTAAAACCTGTAATATGATTTGGTCTCTAGACTCCAGCACTCTGTGGGTTACATCCTGTTAGAGTCTACATCCTGTTAGAGTCAAAGACCAGAAGAGCTCTGAGCCTTTCTTGGTCAGCAGATCACAAGAAAGTATAAGGGGGCTAGGCGGGGGGAGGGTTCTGCTCTTCAGTCAAACAGTCAATAATGGGCTCTCTAGACTCCAACACTCACAAAGGTGCCTACAATTAGAAAGGTTTTGCAAACTAGGGCGAAAAAATGCTTCCTGACGGGTTCCAGAGATTGCCATCACCGAGCACTGATATTGTGCGGGCCAGCGGAGGGGGAAGATCTAAAAATAACACATGCTTGCACTCTCTCTGCATCTAATTCCACAGAATTAGGACTCACACATTGGTAATAGCAGATCGGAAAGGGAAAGAAATCTCATAAGACTCTCCCTTTGCTCCGCCCACCGCCTCTGTGATCGAACCTGCTTGCCGCTATGGCAGCCACGGGACCCAAACCGTGGGGTGTAGGTGCTTTATTCTCATCCCTTGAGAGAGAATAAACAACAAGGGAGTTTATCACAGCAACCACATCATAAAGAGCACGTTCAATTCCCTTGAGAGCTGAATGTGCTCCGCTCAAAGGCCAGACTCTATTACTAATCAAGAATCACTCGTAGAACAGTCACAAACACCTCACCATGAGTGCCTTCAACTCCCTCGAGAGCTGAACGTGCTCATGCTAACTACTAACCCTTAGGTGAGAACAAAGAAGTAAAAGCTTCGTACCTGTCTCTTTTAGTCAGGCTTGCAAATGCATCACAAAGAGCACCTCACAATGAGCACATTAAGTTCCCATAAGACCTACTTCATACTACTCACATCTTCACACGTACATAAACAAATGGATCCTTAGGACAAAATAAATAGTTGACATGTACTGCAGGCGCCCTTTAATACTCTGGTTGTACTGGTAGTGATGTCATAGGCCAATGTTATATTTGCCACCCTGGTTAGACACGTGCTTTAGACACCGGTCAAGCTGGAAGTGTTCCCCAAATTGTCCTAGAATGCAGTGCAAGTTACCATTCGAAAGGGAACAGCCTCTGGTCTCCTTCCTGACATAGACAAATCTTTAGGAATAACCTAATAAAAAGTTACACTTTTTTTTCAGCTAAGGTTTCAGCCTTGTCTTTGGGGGATGATTTGGGGGTTATTTTCTGCCAGTATTGAGAAGTGAACCCGCAACCTTCAGGTTACCAGTCTGACTCTCTAGCCATTAGGCCACAACTGCCCTTTTTAATGACAATTGTTGCGAGCACATTATTGTAACACAAAAGCACATCCATGTAATGCACAATCACGAATCTCTCTGCTTGTGTGCAGCGCTTTCTTATGAACTGCCTCTCTTCTTGCTCAGAAACTTTGTGCGCATGCTCAAATTGTGTCCTGTGCAATTGCGAATCTCTCCACGCTCTTGCACAATAAATGACTTCACTTCTGGATTAAACACTGATTGATAAAAATGCTACATGGAATCTTATTGGCTGAGAATGAACTGCACCTGGAATTCTTTTGACATTTAAAGATTAATGAAGACTTGTTTTATCCAGTGTTTTTGACCGAATATCTTGAATGAATGATTCAGTGATACATCAAATACAATTTAAGTCACTGGACGCCACCTACTGGCATAACAGTGTAATACAATCTTTATTTGAAGCGTTTGACATGTTTCAAATGTCATTCGCTGCCACAACAACAGTGTTTATACACTGTAAAAAAATATTTTTTTTATAAGTAAGTTACCTGGTTGCCTTGGTAACTTAACTTATAAAAGTAAGTAAGCTGGTTGCCTTCAAATGTTGAGTTCATTGAAATAAAAAAATTGTGTTAATACAATGAAGGAAATGGGTTTAATAAATAGAAACTCAAAATATTATTGTATCTGAACCACATAAATAAAATGAAAAAATTTTGTGATAAATAATGACAATAGCACAATTTGCCATGTTTCACTGCATTATAACAAATAAAACACAATTACACAATATGCTTACAAAATCTTTTAATACTATTTGAATAAAGGGTTAAAGCGCTTAAAGTGACATCAGCACTAATGATGTCTGTCATTAAAGTTCTTCAAAGAACAAAGAGAACAGAGAAAATTGTAGCTTTAATGATGATTAATCTATATTTATTATTTATGAAAGGTTTTATGGACTATTATGTTTATTTTATATTTAGGAATAGATAACTATTAAATTTCTGTATATGTTATGTCTAACAGGGAAGGCCATGGGTAAATATAAAATTTAGCCTATTATAATGGGTTTATGTAAAGATTGTTTTAAGTTCACTTAAATTAAAAGTTGTTAATGTTAGTTGTAATGTCATTGATGTTTCATAGAGACATTAATATCAGTGTAGCTGGCCTTCATTCATAAAAAGACAAACATTTAAAATATGCTGTCTTTCAATTGTTTCTGCATTCATTTGAGAGTAACTGAAATTATTACAATATCAAAATATTTAAAACTTTGAATTGCGAATAATCATGATTAATTACATATTTTTTATTAATTAGTTATTTTTTAATCGATTCCCAGCACTAATAGCCTAAATAAATGAATAAATAAATTCTTGACAGTATCAATGGCTTAAACAAATTATGAAATGTAATTTCTCTTAATAATGTCAGAATAATCAGTATGATTGAAAATACATGTAGGCTAATATTATTAAATATATAACTGTTTTTTCACGTTATAAATAGTAAAAAGTAAATAATAATAAAAAAAGGATTCTCGACAGCTTCTAATACTAATTAAAAATTTGGATAAAAACAAGAGCAAACGATCTTAGCTGAAATGACAGCTAGCCAAACGACGCTTGACGTCATCTCTCAGGAAGTATTGATCACATGATCCCGTCAGTTTCCTGTTTACTACTGGCCCTGGTTAAAGTTCCTTGGCTATATCTAACACGGATAGATTTCATTGCAATGTTACAAAACTGTTCTTTTGTATGCTTTTACATATATCCTACAGTTTCGGCATTATAAACAGCACTGAATGTTTTGTCTGCAGGTCGAAATTAAGTTGAAGACTTTTGCGGATTTCCTGTGATTAATGGCCGGTGTTGAGATTATTTCGTGGGATGCGGTGTTCTAATGTGGGCTCTGAAAAATAGAAGACAAACTAAAGCGGGAGTTTCATTATAAAAGGACAATACTTTATTTTTGCTTATTGGAAAAATAATAATAGCGGTAAGAAGTCTTGAAGTCTTTCTCGTGTCGTATAAGTTAGTACCGTCGGTAACGGGCTATTTTGATCACTGAGCTGTGGAGGGGGATCATCTCACCAGGACCCTGAACTCGGGACGCGTCCCCGGCTCCGGCCCCGGCTCCTTAAAGCGGGCGGTGAGGAAGAAGCTTGTCCTGAAGGGATGGCCTGGAGGATCCTCTCGGCCCCAGGGAGCTGCGCTATATAAGGAAGGGCGGGTTCGAATCGAGCAGAAGGCGGGCGACGGCGGGTGCTCGATGATGGCTAGCAGGAGCGAGGAGATAACCGATCTGATCTATGAGTTCTCTAAGAGCCAGTACAGAGCGAAGGAGGTCACCCCGTGGGTAAGACCGAACACATCAAACACCAGTTACTTCTTTCCCATAATGCACAGCAGCTATTAAAGGGTAAATTCAGGTTGTTTTGGACACATTTTGCCATTGAGATGACTGGGAAAATCAACTTGAATTCATCCTAGGTCACTGACATAATAATGTAACCCACATGCCAAATTCTTATAAATGTAGTCCGTTTATTCATGCTGGTTTAATATGATTTTGAAAAACATTTATACAGATTTTAAATGAATATAATAATAATGATGTATAGTAATTAGGATAGTACATTTTATCTAGGTCTGCAGTTCACTTGGTTTTGAAACAACTGGAAGTAGCGCATGTGACTGTAAGGAAATTCCAAAGGAAAACTGGTTTCATAAGTCTGTTCTTTCCAAAGTGACAGATTAAGCGGACACAAATTAATATCTTGCACATGTTCTTCTTCAATTTTTTGCTAATTTTATTGAGGAACAAAACATGGATGTGATGAAGAGAGGATGCAGGCGTGTCATAACCCACTAGTAATTAAAAAAATAAAAAATAAATAACCCACAGTAATTAACAATCCTAAAAACTTAATTATAGTTACTTGTCCATGGCCTGATGTGTTCCTCTTCAAAAATATAGTTATATGTTGTGTCTACATGGATTGGTCCACTTTGTACCCAGAGATCCTTCTTTTTTTAGCATGTTAAAATATATATATCTGTGGAAGCTTTTCATATATTTGGAATGTAATAGCCTGATTTGATGAAGCTTGTATATATTTGGAATGTAATAGCCTGATTTGATGAAGCTTGTAATGCAGTCTTTCCTTTGTGACTTAAATGTGCACTGTGTAAATTTTAGCAGCATCTAGCGGCGAGGTTGAGAATTGAAATTACCCACCACTCACCCCTCCCTTTTGAAGCAGGTAGGGAAGCTACCTGACACAGGACAAAAATATCGTCGGAGAGAGCAGAGAGTGACTAGCGCACTGTAGAGAAGTTTGTCCGTTTAGAGCTACTGTAGAAACATGATGGCGCAAAATGGTGATTTCACAGTAAGGGGATAGAAATGGCTCATTCTAAAGTAATAAAAACATAACGGTTCATTATGTAAAGTCTTTATACTCCACTGAAAACATAGTTATGTATATTATATTGCATTTCTGTCAATAGAACCATATAAATACTACACACTGCACCTTTAATGCCGCTTTGACTAAGCTATGTATTTTATATGTATTTTCAGGTAGAGAGAATAGAGAAGCGCTATCTGGAGCTGTTTGAACGGGACTACAAGTACAGCATTATCCACAACACCAATGGAGAGGTGTGTGGTCACTACCCACGGAAGATCGTGTTTCTGGAATATGAATCTTCAGACAATAATAAAGAGAGGTAATAACATCACCATTTCTTTTAGTCTACTGAAGACACACGGTAGACAGATTATTAATGTTGGGGAAAAGTGAATTTCAGGAAGAAGTTTTTAATATTAATGTTTTGCCGTTATTTCTCTGAAAATTCTTGAAAGATACTATGATTTTTATAGTGAAAGAAGAAGATTATCAATGTGGTATGATTAATATATTGCTATGCTCCACCAATGACATATGCCTCCACAAAATTTGTATTCTTTGATTTTTGCTATGTGCAGTTGGTTACCAAGGACCAGTTGGCACCAAATGTGTGCAAGTTAAAAGCTTAGTTGTGGGGATAGATATGTAGTATTTTACAGTTTACGCACTATTAAATATTTAGCCTAAGAATTACACACTTGTTGAAACGTAACCCACATATTAACTAAATATTTATGGAAGCTTCTGAGAAGTATCTAATGGTATAAAATAGGAGACTGATTAAATTACATTGAGTCATGTTTTCATCTAAATGGTGTGTGCGCCACCATGTTAGTATGCATGTAAAATGAAAATGTACATTTTAATGGTTTGTTATTAATTGATATTAATAATTATTATAATACAATTGTCTAATATTTATTACATATTGTATGTAATATTTAGTTTCATAATTTCTTTATGGAATTTCAATGGAAATGACATTTTTCCACTGTTGACAGTTTTGTGAGGTCTGAAACATCGACCATAGACCTTAGTCAGGGTAGCGCTATATTTACTTTTTGACAGGAATGAAAACATGGCTGTGAAGGATAGAAGTACAGTGTGTTCAATGGATTGTACTGTTTTGTTTTTTTTTGAACAACATACTGATTGCTTAGCTGACGAAGCACCTTTCAAAAGACTTTTCACTTGCCAAAAATTCTATAAAACCGTGTGAAAGTTGTGATTTTTGAAAAATACATAAAGACTGTAAGTCTATCCCTCACTGCCTTGTTTTCATCCACATAAAATGTTATGTGGCGTCTACCCTGACTAAGTTCTAAAACCAGAAAACTGACATGCGCAAGCTTGTCAACACTACTTCTAATGCTTATTATTGTATAAATGACTTTTCTTACAACCAAGTAGCTACGTTTTGCTTTAACAAATGGTTCAGAATTTCAGAAATTAAAATTTACTGTTAATTTTTTTATGCTGTAATTTACTTTTTAATGTATATCATATACTTTTGTGTTTATAGATGATAGACATATGTAAGTCCTTTTTTGTTGTTGATTATTGGCTTTTTGCTTTTTTTTCATTAAAAGGACAGTGGGGACCTAACTGGAAAGTACTAGTAGACACAGGGAATGGGACTGAAACATGACCCAGGACTTAATTCTTGACCACTTTAAATGTGGTGAATTTAAGCCTTTCTTGAGAGATGAGCTATCTCAATTAGGTTAGCAATAAACCATGATCTTGTATCTGAGATTTTACAGTTATTAATGCTTTTAATTTAAATGTTAAAACAAGGACAACTTTATTGTAGCTGATCAAACACAAGTACCTTTTTTTGGCATAACCCTGACATTCAGTTTTTATTCTTATGACTACTTCTGTTAATTGGCCAAGTGGGCAAAGTTCTTGACTGAACTTGTATCGAATGGTAGAATATCAGCCAATATTTTGGTCTGTCACCAGTGTATTGTACAATTTTAAAGTGTTATTTTCTTCTTTTTCTTCATCTTTGTGCAGCTTTGAGAGTACAGTGCAGATCAGTAAATTGCAGGATTTGGTGAACCGTAGTAAGATGGCTCGTTGTAGAGGGAGATTTGTCTGTCCTGTCATCCTTTACAATGGAAAGGTAACTATCTTGTCACTACAATCAAATGGTCAAATTTTCAATGAACATTTTGCCACATAGTATTTTTTTGACAACCATATATTTATGCTGCTTCAATAAACTGCTATGTTATCCTTGTAGGACATGCCCCTATTAGACATTTGAATATATTGATAGTAGACAAATCATAGTGTCAATAACAGATTACATCTTTTTCTTGTGAAATCTGGCTCTCGGGATCTTTATTACTGAAGTGTTGAGTTCTGGACTTTCAGCCTTTGACTTTGAAGGTTGGTATAATTTACTGGGTGCTACCAACACGCTTCAAGACTCCTCTGTAGGTAGCTTTACCAGGGGCCTGTGTTTCTCTTTTTGTTCTGGTAACATTAAACTTTCCTTTTTCCTCTTCTGTTGTAGCATGTGTGTCGATCGTCCACACTAGCAGGTTGGGGCGAACTTTATGGACGCACTGGATACAACTACATTTTTTCAGGTACATACTCACAATTAGCTACTAAGACAACTCTGTGTTCTTCTTCCCAAAACAATCAAAATTATGTGTCAAAATTTTACAGTTTTAATTTGACATGGCATACTGCAAGATGCCATGTCAAATCATGAATTATTAAATTACTCCATTTAATCTATAAAGCAGTTCTGCAAAAAATTGTCATCATCCAGCTCAGTTCAGTTCTCATACAACAGCATCAGTACAGTCAGATCAGTAATATTGTTGAATATTAAGGGTCTCTAACTAAACAAGCCAGAGGCAACAGTGGCAAGGAATCCACTGTTACAAAATAAAGAAAACTAAATACAACAGGCTAAGTTAACTCCCTATCGAACATAACCAGGAGAAAAGAGGTAATGCAAAACAAAATGGCACCCACCTTCCTATTAACCCCAACAAAGAAAAATAAAGACATAAAATTATAACTTAATCAGTATTTAACCTGACAACTCAAGTTAACAATCACTACTTTCTTTGAAGTCTCAATCATAGATGTAAACAATGTTCCACTTCAATAATCTCAGCACAGTTGAGATAAAGATACACTAATTACTCAAACTAAAAGCTTGACAACCACCAGTCTGGGGATGAAGACGAGACCTCAGCCATTGCACACCATCGAGCCACCACCAACACTGCTCTGTAGGTAGCTGCATTTTAAATATGCTCTCTTCTCTCCCGTCATCCAATCACAGCAAAGCTCTAATTAGTGACATCAGGTGGTGATACTGGTTCTGCGGGTAGAGAGAGACAGGGAGAGAAAAAAACCATAGGATAGCTTGGCCCAACAACAGAACCTTACGGCTCTGGACGTAACAGGAGGAAAAAACCTTGGGAGAAACCAGGCTCAGTCAGGGGGCCACTTCTCCTCTGGCCAACGAATGAACACGGTGTGAATATGATTCAAGCTGCATCACAAGTTAGAATTCAGATCAGGATTGGTAGAATTCAAATATTTATCCAGTTCCTTTTGCTTGAAGATCAGATTCATCATGGTGGTATGGAGCCAAAGCTGGCCATAGGGTCTGTGCAGAGGACCTGTCTGGTTCTTGTGGTCTTTGCTGAGGATCTTTGCTGATGGCTGTCATGTCGACGAGGCCTTCACAGGGGATTGTCTAGTTAATAGACACGGTCTCTGCTGACATTCAGGGCTGCACTTTGGTTGTCTAGGTGCAAGTTCACCGTCTGATCTGGATATGGACCGGATCCGGCTTACTATGGTAACCTCGGGATGAGACAAACAGACTAATATTAGTGTAGATGCCATTCTTACGATGTAAAAAAGGGTGTTATAGGTGTCCCCGCTTCCGGTTGATCTATTTTATGCAGCCTAACAATCATTTAACTGATTTGAATAATAGAAAATAATAAGTTATGTGTATGTTGTGTTAAAGAGATGTGTTTTAGTCTAGATTTAAACTGACAGATTGTGTCTGCTTCCCGAACAAGGCTTGGAAGGCTAAGTTTGGGTACTAAACAGGAAAAGGATCTACCACCTGCAGAATTTTATCCTTTTCTTGATTTTGATATTCTAGGTATTATCAACTGGCCAAAATTTTGAGATCGCAATAGACGTGAAGGACTATAATGCCTTTAGAGCTCACTCAAGTACTGAGGTGCTAAAACCATTTAGTGTTATACAAGTAATTAGCAAGATTTTAAAATGTATGCAATGTTTAATAGTGAGCCAATGCAGTTTTGACAGAACCGGGCTAATATGGTCATACTTCCTGGTTCTAGTAAGAGCTGCTGCATTTTGGACCAGCTGGAGTTTATTTATTAAGTGTGCAGGGCAACCACCCAGTAGAGCATTAGAATAATCTAGCCTTGAGGTCATGAATGCATGAACTAACTTTTCTGCATTTGTCATTGAGAGCATATGTCATAATTTAGATATATATTTTTAAATGGAAAATGCGGTTTTATAGACGCTAGAAATGTGGCTTTCAAATGAGAGATTTGGTATCAAAGAGCACACCCAGGTTCCTAACCTAAAGTGTTAGCCATCAACCTAGATGGTATTCTAGATTATTATGTGCAGAGGCTTTTGGTCCAATAATTAAAATCTCTGTTTTTTCAGAATTAAGTAATATGAAACTAGTCATCCAATTTTTTTATATCAACTGTTCTGTTAACAGTTGTTAAAATTCTGTTAATTTTGTGAATTGGTATGTTTCGTCAGGGCGCGAAGAAATATAGAGCTGAGTATCATCAGCGTAACAGTGAAAACTAACACCATGCTTAAGGGTAACATGTACAGAATGAAAAGCAATGGTCCTAGTACTGAGCCTTGCGGTACTCCATGCTGAACTTGTGATCGATATGACGCTTCTTCATTTACTGCTACAACTTGGTAAATCAGATAAGTACATTTTGTAAATATGTGAAATTATCTTAATTTACAATCTGAAACTGAACTTGTCCTTGGAACTCAGTTGGTCAGTCAAAGTTACGGGGTTGTGTGTCTTTTATGTAGCCATTGTTGCTTCAAAGTAGGTTTTGAGGCCAAGAGGCATCCATGGCCATTGGCTGTTTTCTCACATAAATTCACATGAGATTAGTTGTATTATGTTGAACCTGTTCCACCCTCCTCCTCTATCGTCTGTGCTTTGATTGGTTGGAGCAGTTGACCACTGTCACTGCATCGCTCACACTTTAGGATTATGTGAAGATAATATTGAATATGCTTGAAAATATTGCAGCATTTGTGGCACAGGCTCAAATCAAGTCACTGAATCAGCACAAGCATCTATTTGGCTTTGGTATGATTTTGCTTGTTGAAAGGTCAACGTCCTCATGGGCGTCGAATATGATTTTTTTTTTTTCACATTTGTGTCCCGCCGGCAGTACACTTAAGGGGTTAATCAAAAATGCAGTAAAAACAGTAATATTGTGAAATAGTATTACAATTTAAAATAGCTGTTTTCTATATGAATATTTTGTTGTTTTTATTAGCATTTTCTCAGCATGAGAATGTCCAAATGTAATTAAATTAATGTGTTATTTTATTGAAAAATTTAAAAAGTTTTCTATCAAACGATACCAACCTTTTGACTCTCCTTGCTTTTGGAGTCTTTCTTTTGTGTAGGTCAGTCAGGAAAAAAACAACTGAAAATGCCTCTTTAGGGCTCAATGGGTTAAATAAATGTAGCCTTCTTTCAAAACCATTAAACAATTGTAATATTAATCCATAATGTAAATTACAATTGTTGTTTGTTAGATTATATTGTTAATTAAACTCCATTGAAAGTGATGTGATTGAGGGTGAAAGAGAGCGCTGTTCATTCACATTTTTTTTCCTGTTGGTATCGAGAATTGAACCTGCAACCTGTAGAATCAAGTCTACAGTCTTGTAGTCTACTCTAACCATTAGGACACAACTGCCCCCCATTAATACATTTAAGAGATTATTGAAACATTTCAGTCACATGGTCTGAGCTACTCAGTGCTACAGTAATTGACTCAGAGAGCTTAAACTGTGGGGCAGTATAGATGTAGCTGTGGAAATTACTTGTTGGATTGCATTCGGTTTAATCTCAAACTATTGCAGGGGGTTCAGATGACACCTTGGCTGATGCTGAAGAGGTTCTGGAGGATGACTGTGCAGTTCGGTAAAATAAGCTGGCAAAGAACACCTTACATCTTACAAGGAGCCAAATGTTTGAATCATTAACAGATTTTGTTTTCTTTTCTTTTCTTTCTTTCTTTCTTTCTTTCTTTCTTTCTTTCTTTCTTTCTTTCTTTCTTTCTTTCTTTCTTTCTTTCTTTCTTTCTTTCTTTCTTTCTTTCTTTCTTTCTTTCTTTCTTTCTTTCTTTCTTTCTTTCTTTCTTTCTTTCTTTCTTTCTTTCTTTCTTTCTTTCTTTCTTTCTTTCTTTCTTTCTTTCTTTCTTTCTTTCTTTCTTTCTTTCTTTCTTTCTTTCTTTTTCTTTCTTTTCTTTCTTTCTTTCTTTCTTTCTTTCTTTCTTTCTTTCTTTCTTTCTTTCTTTCTTTCTTTCTTTCTTTCTTTCTTTTTCTTTCTTTCTTTCTTTCTTTCTTTCTTTCTTTCTTTCTTTCTTTCTCTCTCTCTCTCTCTCTCTCTCTCTCTCTCTCTCTCTCTCTCTCTCTCTCTCTCTCTCTCTCTCTCTCTCTCTCTCTCTCTCTCTCTCTCTCTCTCTCTCTCTCTCTCTCTCTCCTCTCCCTCCCCCTATTCTTTTTCTTTTTACCTCTACAGGAATGATTCACAGTTGTTTGATAAGGTCAGGGCTCTGACATTAAGCTGTTGAAGTATTTGTCTGTGCACTACATTTGTGACCTCATGGTAGAGAAGAAGAAGGTCAAGTTTGGCCTCAAGTGAGTGAACTTCCTGTTAATTTCATGTTAGAATGCTTCTGTTAAAAATTACATGTGCCATTCTTGTACCATTTTTGTAAATGTTGTGTGCCTTAAATAATGTAGGCCTCTCACACCCAAAATATCAGGGTCCAAAATTAACTTTTTGCCTACCAGCCAAAGTGGCAAAACAATTACCATCAAAATTTTAACTTTTATTATACATTTTATTCTAAATGTATTCTGAAATTATTTTATATATGCTATATATTAGTTTATATATATATATATATATTATATTATATTATATTATATTATATTATATTATATTATATATATATATATATATATAAGCATGAAAACAAAAGCACAGTCACAGGTTTCAACTGGGAAGAGAATAATCTACAGAAATTTAGATTTTACTTCACGCCTTTGAATAACACCTTACTGTCATTTATGCTACATTCACTCCATGTTCTAAGCACCATAAATACAAGATGACAGCATCTACTCTTCTTCTACTTTGCCATTTTTTTCAATTGGGTTTTCATACTAACAATTTTTTTTTTTTTTTTTTTTTTTGTACCACAGCACACATATCCAACTAATCTGTAATTTGAGTCAGACTGCCATGTGACACTAAAATTCAGCATTTTCCTGGCCAAATGAAGAATTTACCCACTTTGGGCACTTTGCAGAAATTAATTCTGGACCCGGCCACTGTTCATTATGACTTGACCATGTGTGTTAACTTTAATTTTGTTAATATGTGTACGAGAGCCCTTTTCCAGTGATCTCTTACTCTCTTTACAATTTTGTGTTTGTCTTCAGTGTGACTTCCTCAGAAAAGGTGGACAAGGCCCAACGATATGCTGACTTCACCCTACTCTCTGTGCCTTATCCAGGTGTGAATCTTGCCTGACTTCATGCTCATGCTGATTTAATTTTAAGGAACAAGTTTTGTTCTATTTTACTTATTAAATGGCAGTAATCGTTACATTGTACTGTAAATTGTACATTGTTCTGCTTGTCTTCAGGATGTGAATTCTTCAGGGACTATAAAGACCGAGATTACACAGCAGAGGGACTTGTCTTCAACTGGAATCAGGTCTATATCAAGTACAAACAGTCACTTTCATATGTCTGCATATTAGGCTAGATTGTTGTTTGGACAGAGAAGGTAACAGAAACTGTTTCAGTAAATACAGATGATTTTACACTGACCATCACTTTTGGGTGTTTGTGTGTGTAGGACTATGTGGATGCTCCTTTGACAATCCCTGATTGCTTTACAAGAAACCTCAACATCAACTGGAGTGAATACCAGGTGCTCAGAGCTAAACAGGAATTGTATGGGTTTAAGGAAATGACACAAGCTGGATGTAAATTCTGCTGGATAGCTTCACATTCAAAAAATGTGTTGAAGCAAACTACACTGCCCGCAAGAATACTTTTTGGATCATTTTTGGAGTTTGTCTAAAATAGTTTAGTTAATTGATGCCAAGGCACAGTGCTTGATACTGATACATATTCAAATGTAGTCCTAGAGGGAGAGTATTGCATTGACTGGTAGCTTTTAGGTGTCTTCACAAAATTAAATGAAAAATTTGAAAAATATAATTGTTATCATAAGAAGTGTAGCTTAAAGGTGCAGTGTGTAATATTTATGAGGATCTTTTGACTGAAATGCAATATAATATACATAACTATGTTTTCAGTGGTTTATAAAGACCTTACATAATGAACCATAATGTTTTATTTCCTTAGAATGAGCCATTTCTATCTACATACACCATATCATTACAGTGAAGTCACCATTTTACGCCGGCATGTTTCTACAGTAGCCATAAACAGACAAACTGCTCTACAGAGTGCTAGTTACTCTCTGCTGTCTCAGATGACGACATCTTTGTCCTGTGTCGGCCACTGTAGCTTCTCTATGTGCTTCAAAAGGGAGGGATGAGCGGTGGGTGGTTGCAATTCGCAACCTCACCGCTAGATGCCGCTAAAATTTACACAGTGCACCTTTAATGGTTAATATTTTAACATAGGTTAATAAAGAATGCAGGATGGTGATCCACAGATTTATGTTCTTAAATTTAATTATGGCCTTTGTGTTTTTCAGTCATGGGACCTGGTGCAGCAGACTCAAAACTACCTGAAACTGCTGCTACACATCATCAACTCTGATGGTAAACTACTATACTTGCACACATCCTCACCAAACTGCAACAGGTTTTACTCTTCTGTAACTGTTTGGTGTGTTGTGGCCTGTTGTGTGTTTTAGATGAGAATGGTTTACTGGTGCACTGTATATCAGGCTGGGACAGGACACCCCTCTTTGTGTCCCTGCTCAGACTCTCTTTGTGGGCAGTGAGTATACATTATTCTGTCTCTCATTACATCTATCCTCATTTTATAACTTTATTCACCCCACAGTGCTAACCATTTCTTCCCCCTTCCTTTCCTTTCATTACCATTACCATTATTTGTGTTGTGACTAATGTTTTGCAGTTATTAAGTTTTAAGAGTTGAATGTTTGAATTAATTGTGCATTTTCATAGGACGGTGCTATTCATGCCAGTCTGGAGCCGTCTGAGATCCTTTACCTGACTATCGCATATGACTGGTTTCTTTTTGGGTTAGTCTCATTCCTGTTTCACTTACACATCTATGTCTTGGAATGTACCAATATTAAACATCTGGCACATAACAATAAGCTGAACATTTATTTTCTCTAAAAATAATAAAAAATAAACCACACATGGTAACATTTCATGGTACTAAATTGCTAAACTCAACTAATTAAATGCATGAACACACTGACCCTACTATTATTTAATGCACACAACTAACACTGCAAGGAATTCTAATATACCTGGGGAGAGCAATTCTTTAACATTCTCATTCATCTTTTGGCACTTGTTTGACTGGCACATGCAGCCCAGGAAGTATGTGACCTGCAGTCCGCCATGTGACTGACTAAATTATGTGTTAACTATATAGCAGCTTTATGACGTTAACTTGTAGGAAACCCAGAAAGCTTCCCAGCACCATGTGTTTCCTTTTATTAATTTTGAATGAAAAAGCAGTTTTCAATTTGCAAGCAATAATCACAAAACATGAAAGCATTGTCAAGTAATGTTAACCACATATACGTATATCTGATTTTCATATTTTGTTCAACAACATGAATATAAACTTTTTGCTACAGTATGTCTGAAGGGTGAATAAAAATTAATATTTCTGCAGGAACATCATTAGATATGCAATAAAATCTAAGAATATTCTCACCGATTTTTATTTTTGTCCTTTTCACTAGTCACATGTTGCCTGACCGGCTCTCTAAAGGGGAGGAGGTGAGACTTCACCTATTTTATACATACGCCAAGAATATCTGTTACTTTTGAATGGAATACAGTCTATGTGATTTAGACGATGATTGGTTTGTTTATTGCGTATAGTGTTGTGTTTTATAAATGTATTTTGTATGAAAACTATTTAAGTTTTGATATTGTCTCTCCTAGATTTTCTTTTTCTGCTTCAATTTTCTGAAGCATATTGTTTGTGAGACATTTTCAGTCAAAAAAAAGCAAAGGTAAGCTATCTGACTTGATTTTGGTAACACTTTATTTTAGAGTTAAAATCTTATATGATTTGCTGTGTGTTTGCTTGTTTTTATTGTATTTATATGATATTTGTATTTTTGTAATAGAGTTTTTGCCATGAATATAACCTTAGATGCTGACATGGCATTAAATAAAACAATCTGAATCTGATCTTATTTTAGAGTTCAATTCTCGCTATTAACTAGTTGCTTATTAGCGTATGTATGTATATATGTGCCTTATTCTACATCCCTTAATCGTACCTAAACTTAAACGCTGCAAAAACTACCTTCCTAAGTATTAATGAGGAGTAAATTTGGAGTTTGAGGCAAAAGTCGTAGTTAATAATGAATATGTGTTTCCCATACTAAAGTGTTACCATGTTTTAAATGTAAGAATTCAGGTAGTGCCATCACTGATAACAAAATTCTCGAGATACACTTTCCTGCAGGGTTTGGCTCCAAACTTGATCAAACTCATCTAGCTTTCTAGTAATCCTGAAGACTTTGATGAGCTTGTTCAAGTGTGTTTGATTAGTTTGAGCTAAGCTGTGCAGGAAAGTGGATCTTAAGGCCCAGAGTTGCCCACCCCAACTTAGAGTAGCTACACAGTGTCAATTGGGGTCAATTGGGGGTCTGTTGAAAATATAGGGGGGGAAAAAATCACCCACTGGAAATCTTATTTCAAATTATTTTATTTACCGCAGATGAACTTTGCCTCAAGAACCAGATGTTGGTTAAAACTTTGGCCCCACTTTATATTAGGTAGCCTTAACTACTATATACTTACATCAAAATATAAGTACAATGTACTTATTGTGTTCATATTGTAATGCAAAACACTTTTGCTGATATTGAGATGGGATACGGGTAAAGTTAGAGACCGGTGTGGTGGTATGGGTACGTTTAAGGGTAGGGTCAACAGTGTAATTATAATGTAACTACAGAAATTAATTACAGGTGTAATTACATGTAGGCTATTTAAAAAATGTAAGTACAATGTAAAAACATGTATGTACACAATAAGAGCATTGTATCAAATTATTAATTAAAATGTTAGTACAAAGTAGTTAAGGCCACCTAATATAAAGTGGGTCCAAAACTTTTATAAACTATTTAAGATGGCATAAAGCACATTTGCAAACAAATTTTTCACATGATCTCAACAAAAAGTATACTCCTTAGATCAATAATTGGAAATATTTCAATTTGGCAATAAACCATTTTGGCCTATATATCCAATATGTGCAAAAACAGCCCTCACTCTGAACAACTTTGCTTTTACACTAATGTTTCTTAAAACAATCTTTATTATTATTTGCATAACCTATTTTTGCAAGGAAAAGTCTTTGGAGTGCATAGGTCAGTAATTATCAAATACATGTTGAACTTTGAATTTGGCATATCTACAGGACCATCAGTAGTTATAGGCATTGACTAATATCACAAAACATCTATAACAACTGGGAAAAATATACAGTTTTACAAAGCCTTTTGCACCAGCCTGATGATGGAAAAAGGCTTTTCTTCCTCTAAATTTGTCTGTACCTCCAAATTAAATGGCCATATGAATTTCTATTTCTATGATAATTTTTCACAACTAAATTTAAATAAAAATCAAACTCCTCCCAGATAGTTTGTCTAATTGGTGTGAATTGTGAAATGTTGTATGTATTATTCCCACACAGCAAAAATTGTTTAGCAAATGCATTCCTATTGTATTGCACTAAAAATGTGAAAATCCATTAATAAGGCCAGCTGTAAGCTCAACATCTTTATAGATTTTGTGATTGTTTCATAAATTAAAGTTTGATATATCAAATTAGTGAAAAATGTATTCTGTTCTGCTAAATTGAAACTAAGGTAATATTTGTTTCTCAATGCACTTGGACACAAATAATTGCATCTTGCTGACTGTATTATTGTAATTTTCTTATCTTTTCTATTGCTCTTAACAGAAGAAAAAAATTCTCAGTTCAAAGATGCTGACTTCACAGTTGATGACCTCTGCCAGTTAAGTAAGTCATGTATTACTACATTTTGGCAGTTTTTCAGAAAAGCTTTCAATTAAAATGAGTGATTTAGTGAATATTCTGACTATAATGGCCAAGCAGCAGATTCACAAACCTTTATGTATACTATGATTATAAGAATTATCTAAATATAAAACCAAAAATAAATCCTCCTGCTTGTGGTTGCCCCTGCAGGATTTTTTAAAATAAACTAGACTTTACATGGCTTGCTGTTTTATGGTCTTTCTTTCTTTCTTTCTCTTTCTTTCTTTCTTTCTTTCTTTCTTTCTTTCTTTCTTTCTTTCTTTCTTTCTTTCTTTCTTTCTTTCTTTCTTTCTTTCTTTCTTTCTTTTCTTTCTTTTCTTTCTTTCTTTCTTTCTTTCTTTCTTTCTTCTGTCTGTCTGTCTCTTTCTGTCTGTCTCTCTGTCTCTTTCTTTTTCTTTCTTTCTTTCTTTCTTTCTTTCTTTCTTTCTTTTCTTTCTTTCTTTCTTTCTTTCTTTCTTTCTTTTTCTTTCTTTCTTTCTTTCTTTCTTTCTTTCTTTCTTTCTTTCTTCAGAGTCCAGAGATCGGGGTAGTGTGACAAGTCTGAGCAGTGATTTCTCTCTCATCACAGAAGATACATCTGCTCCCTCCAGTCTACTTGCAGAAGCTACAGACCTCATTACCACTGGACCACAGGCTTCTAGCGGGTAGGGCTTACAAAATAGGCACCTTGTTGGTATGAATGCACTTACACCTGTTAAGACAAGCACGTTACTGGTAGCATCAGTCAGGTAGCCAGATGGAGACTATGGTTACATGTGTGTCTCTTGACAACTGGTCCTTTGAGGAGGTCCTTTGACTATATTGCCAAAAGTTTTGGGACGTCTGCCTTTACATGCACATGAACTTAAATGGCATCCCATTCTTAATGTGTAGGGTTTAATATGGAGTTGGCCCACCCTTTGCAGCTATAACAGCTTCAACTCTTCTGGGAAGGCTTTCCACAAGGTTTAGGAGTGTGTTTATGGGAATTTACCATTCTTCCAGAAACGCATTTGTGAGGTCAGGCAGTGATGTTGGACGAAAAGGCCTGGCTTGCAGTCTCCGCTCTAATTCATCCCAAAGGTGTTCTATTGGGTTGAGGTCAGGACTGTGCAGGCTAGTCAAGTTCCTCCACACCAAACTCGCTCATTCATGTCTTTATGGACCTTGATTTGTGCAAAAACTACCCCACAACATAATCCCCCCTCCACCATACTTTACTCTTGGCACAGTGCAGTCAGGCAAGTACCATTCTCCTGGCAACCGCCAAATTGACAGCCAATCTGAAGGTCACAAGAAGTTTGTAGGTCTGTAGCTATTGATTCTGCCAAGTCAATCCAACGCTCTCCATTGACTTTGTATTGCATGAAGCGGTCGCCTTGTCATTTCTTACTTACAACAAAAAACAGAACAATGTCTAAAAGCTGATATGTGACAAGGTGTACAGCAAACAAGCTAAAAAACACATAACTAAGTTTTTATAAGCTGTCGACCCAAAAAAACGAAAGTTTAAGGAGACGAAAGTGGATATAGGCAATAAGACGTGAAGCTTCAGCAAGAAGAATGGGTAAATTTTGGGATCCTGACACTCAGTATGCCTACGTGTGCAGTAAACATGTTGTCACTGTTAAGTCAAATATCCAAATGTCAGTTTTATATATTATATTTCCTGTCACTGATTATGTTCCCCTCCAGTGGGCGTAGTTCTCAGTGTAATATAACATGTCGTGCTCTGTCTCAATTGCCTGTATCCACTTTTGTGTCCTTAAACGCTTGTTTTTTGGGTCAACAGCTTATAAAAACTTCTGGGTTTTTTAATTATTCAATATTTATTTTATCATTTATTATGCTAACACTTTACAATAAGGACTCATTTGTTAACTTTAGTTAATGCATTTGTTACATGAACTAACAATGAATAAATTTTTTTAAAGCATTTGTTAGTCTTTGTTAATGTTAGTTAGTAAAAAAATGTATTGTTCATTGTTTGTTTGCTAGTTCACAGTGCATTAACTGATATTAAAAAATCCAACTTTTGATTTTAATAATGTATTAGTTAATGTTGATGTTAATGCACATTTTATATTTGAATAAATATTTGTCTTGACAATTGCGGTTTTAAATCCTTTTGACTTATTTAGTGTTTATCACAGGAGGAAAGGCATGCCGCTGTCTTCTAATTCTGTGCTTTGGAACCGACCGATCACTTCAGAGGAGCGAATACCTAATGTAATCGCTGAGGCCAGTCCTCTGGGGTCCTTTAAGTCATCAAGCTCTTCCTCATCCAACCACTCAGATCAAAATCTCACACGGACAGGAAGCACCCCATTAGCTGTACCAGGAAGGAGGTGAGTACTTGTAAAGTTTATTTTGTAGTGCTTTGTAAATTGATGAATTTGTTTTGTCTTTGTTTGGAAGGAGTTATACCAACCCATTTGTGTCTTTCAGTGTACATACTTGATGATGATGCGTTATGATGTTTTCACAATTAGGGTGTATTCACACTTGTAGTTTGTTTCGCTTGGTTCGTTTAGTCTGGACCAAAAAACATTTATTTCTGGTCCGCTTAGTGTTCAGATTGCCATTTTTATCACCGAACCTAAAGGCGAAGGGATATGTTCACAACCTGATTGGTCGTATTGCCTATTTTGAGACGGAACTTACCAAACATCCAAAACAATGCTGTGTGCTAGGCTAAATGCTCTTGTTGAATGTGCGTAGCCTGCATATGATGGTATTTTGACCAGCTGAGAACTCGTGAAGAGCTTATAAAGTGTAAAGTAGTCAAAGCAGTGGCAGAAATCCCTCCATCACACACACAAATGAAGATCTGCTGCGAGGAGATGTGGTTCTGATGTGATGTGGGCAACACACATCACATCAATATGACAAGAAAAAACTGATATGTGTGAGCATTCTGTCATTTTTAGGGTCTCATCTTCCTGTTTTTGGTTTGTTTACATGTCTTTTGGTCCGTGTTGTGTTCATATATTATTCGAACCGCACCAGACTTGGAAGCGGGCCGAGACCATATTTTTAAACCTTTCAAACCGCTTGTTTGGTGCGCACCAGGGTTCGGATGGCGCCGTTCACACTTATTCAAATGAACCGCTCTGGCAGAGCAATCGCACCAGGGTTCATTTTAATTGAACCAAACATGCCAAGTGTCTTCTTTAAAAGAACCAATTTAGACTCCTTTGTGAACCCAAAAGTGAAGAACCAAATCCTGTTCTTAAACAAGTTGAAATTTGTAGACACACAAACACTTTCATAATAATTTGTGATAATAGTACCAAAAAGCAAAAAATGTATTGGACCAACCGTACTTCTCAAAATGACCTGTCTTTTCTAACTTATTTTCTTCTTGCTCTATTAATCTTTTAATACTTTGTCTTTCTCAATCTCAGACCAATAGTCGAGTATGCTCGATCAGGCTCCTCGCTATCCACAGATTATGGTAGTTGGCAGATTGTCTCAGGATGTGGGAGCATCCATGATCTTCCCCCGGTGCCCTCAGAGTCTCCTCTTCCATTCAGCTTCCAGGATGAGGGTCCCAGTGGACGAATGTAAGTCTCATACACACTCCAAGCCCACCTATTCACTGTATTCTTGTATTCTCCGCTACCTGTCCTGCTGTTTACCACTAAGATGATTTGTGCACTAGATTTTAAGTCACTTTAAGTAAGGTGTTTGCAAAGATCATAACTGTAAATGCAATTTAGCCCCCCTTTCCATCATTCTCTTTCGTTTCATCCATTTTTATGATTCTGATTTTGTATGGTTCCAAACTTTATTTATGTGGTCTCTGTACAACAGCATTTTGGCATTGACAAAATTGTAAAAAGAGGAGATTAAAAAGGTAATGTATTTACAAAAAAGCCAGCTTCATCATTGGAAGATGTGAAAAATGTTGTTAAATCCAATTATGACAGCACTAAGGGTGTAATGGTTCAAATTTCTCACAATTTGGTTTTTATCACGTTTTAGGGTCACTATTTTGGTACTGTTCTGTGTGTGCAATAAAATAAACAGTGCTTTTTGGGTTACTTAGGTTTCTAACAGTAGTTTACAGGTACAGAATTGAATAAGGTAATCAAATGTAAAATAAATTTGCATATAAACTTTAAACTGTAAATTAAATAAAGTTTAATCCATTAAAGTTACAAAAGTCATTCAGTCAAGAGCAGTGAGTGATGTCCTTGACTTTTGTTGTTTGATTAACATTTAAAGGTGCAGTGTGTAGTATTTATGAGGATCTATTGACAGAAATGCTATATAATATACATAACTATATTTTCAGTGGTGTATAAAGACTTTTACATAATGGAGTGCATGAACTGATATAATGTACCTTACAATGTCACTTTGGATGAAAGGTACTACCAAATGCATAAATGTGAGTGTGAAGTGATCACTTCTATATGGAACACACATCAAAGTCTATACTACCATTACTGCAGAAAGATTGTTATATCTATTGTTTTATTGTAGTTATCTTGGTACTAAAGTACCTGTAGTTTTAACATCACTAATTCTGTGTATGGAAACATGACTTCTGGTGTACAACGGTAAAGATACCAAAAATGTAACAGCTGTTATGTTAATTTATGATATTGTAAGATTTAAAAATACATGATTTTTTATAAATTTTGAGATGTTTTATATTTATGGCACAAAAATGTGGTCATTAAGTGAAGGGAGAGAATATGATAAATGTAGTTTCTGTGTTTTCTTCTGTTTCTAGGTGCACATTTGTACCTGAAAGGCAGGTGAGGTTGGAGGCAGTGAGGGAGTTGTTCCTTTCAGCCTATAGCTCTACAGTAGGACTCAAATCGTCATCTCCAAGCCCCTCCGGTGCCATCTCAGGCCTGCTGGAGCAGTTTGCCCGTGGGGTCGGCCTTCGCGGCACCAATGCCATTATCTGAGCCTTCCTCTGTTGCACCCATAATTTTCACTCAGCTCTTTTACACACCCCTCAGGACTTTTCATGTCATTTGTTTTTCTTCTCCTACTGCACCTTGATGTGGCACCATATCTACTACATCAGAAGTACCTAATTTATTGGTGTAGCTGTACAGTAAATCCTTCTTCATCCATTTCTTCTCCATCTCAGCCTCTAGTTTTTCCTCTCTTCTCGCTCTTATTCTCTCCTCTCACTTATTCCGATTAAATTCTCTGCTTGCAGAAAGGAAAAGTGCCAAATCTAAATACAGGGCTACATTAAACTGACTGTTTTTTTGTTTTTTTCGTTACTTTTTGAATTTTTGTTTTCTACAGACCAAATAATATGTCAATTTTGTTGATTTTTTCTAATTTAGATTTTAATGAGCACTGCTTGATTTTATTTTTCTTTACCCTTTCTGTTACTTATTTTGCATGTTCCACATTTGTACTGTAATAGGGAAGAATAGAGAGGGGTTAATGAGAGCCAGGTAAAAAGGGAAAATTATCACCAAGCTCAACAATGAAAAATTATACTTCAAGGAACAAAAGGTAAATGTAGTTGGGGGAGGGGGTGTTTTCACACAGAAGGAGGGTCTTGCTCCCCATTTTAAGTGCTTGTTTTTGTTTTAGTTGCTAACTGTCTTATACACTTAAAAGAAATTATTGTAAAATTATTCTGTTGAAATTATTGTAAAGACCTTAAGCCAAATTCAAGATTTGAACTAAGCCTAAAGACTCAGCTGTTTTGTGGTGTTTTTAGGAATGGCAACAGTTAATGGCAATGGCAGTGGTAATGTAAGACAATGTCATTGTCATCTTTTAATTAACTTTTTAAATTTTTTTTATTTAATGAGTGTGTTATGAATTTAATTCAATTTTTGTTGATTCTAGATTATTTTCAAACTACAGCAATCAAATATACAAAATAGTAAAGATAAATTTTATCAGAACTAATCTTTCGAGAGCAGCAGCCCATGTCCTGCCAATTTGTTTTATTATTAGACAAAACTTAGTTTTGAATGGTTTTTTTTTTTTTTTTTTTTTTTTTTTTTTTTTGTAAATTCCTCAAAATAACTGATTTGCCTTGGCAGTATATTACAGATACAGATATTGATTCCTGTACTTATATGAATGGCTATAAAGTGGCACTTGAATTCAAGGATTGAAAACATGGAATTTGTAGTATTTTGGACATAAAACCATTGTGGCCTCATCATCTCAGGGCCTTTTATTGTGCCTTTTTGATTTTAAGGAGATAGAAATCTGTTTTCATGCATGGCTGCATTATTTCATGCAACTTTTAGATTTTCTCTTGCTTTTTTCTCTTTCTGTTCGTTTATGACACAATAACGTCCTTCTGTACTGTAGCAACTTCCGGTGTTGGGCAAAATACAGACTAAAAGAATTCTTCCTTGTCAATTCATGAGTGTGATTTGTTTTTTTGTTGGATTGAATTACAGGGTCATGCACAACGGTGGCAAATCTGTTGCAAGTTTAATAGGATGTAGCATCCCAGTGATTATTTTATGAAAGTGATTTGAAAGACATGCGTATAATACAATTGCATAAAACTCTTGTTTATACACTAGGTGACACTATCACCAAGTTGATATTATCAGGGTATGGTTTCATGCAAAATGTCAGTATACCAAAGCATTGCTACAGCCTCATGCTTTTTGACATCTTGCCATCATATTTGTTGATGTTACATGAGAACAGTTTAACATATTAAAAAGTTTCTAACAACTTTTATCCGGCATGTCCCCAACTGTCCTCTTATCTTATAGTGTAAATGTATGTGCCAAATTAAGTGAAGATTAGATGAAAACTTTAGGAGTTTGGCAAAAAAAAAAAAAAATCTGTCAAAACAGTTGAAGTAGCTTGAAATTGAAACCATTTATATATCTATTTATTTGTACTTGGATCATTCTCACAAAACCATTAAATCACTGCGTCACTAATGATTTTAAATATTAAACATGTAATTTAGTAATATAAAATCATAATAAAGACAGTAGTTTTCTGTACCTTGCACAACTAGTAATTTCAACCTGGGAATGAATTATTGTATTTTACTACATTTTCTGCTGAAATTCTCTTAATTTCATTATTATTATACATGACTATTCAGTCTGTCATTTGAAAAGCTCTAGTAGAACATCCCTTTATTTATTTAAATTTTAGAATATTTTCATTTGAATCTGTTTAAATTATAACATAACATACATTCATACAATGCAAAAATTATATGATCAATAAGTTATGACATTTGTTTTTACAGTTTTAACTCATCAAAATAAGTTAAGCAATTTAAGCAAAATATCAATGTCTGACACGCCGTGAAAAAACAATACCAATGCAGAATGCTGCAGGTTGTGCGGTAAATATATTTGTTCAAAAAAAACAAGAACATATATAAGAGAGCCAGCGTATGCAAAAAGAGATTTCAAGGTTATTGGTTATTTTGTGGAGACCATCCCATGCTAGACAAATGTCCTGAATAGACATACCTAAGACCAAGCCCAAGACACAGCCAAATACCTAGTGGAGTGGGCACAAACACCTATAGGGCAGTGCGCCTGGGAAACATAAGCCAGATGGATGGCTTATTCTATCCAGTTCGAAAGTGTCTGCTTTGACACCGGATAGCTGCACTTAGCTCCATCAAAGCAGACGAACAGTTGCTCTGACAGGCGAAAATGACTGATTTCTATCCACAGTAAGCATGCAGCACAAAAACAGAACACAGCAAATGCTGTCAGGTCTTTCGTTAGAGATCATGCCAAGAGAATTAAATGCTTAAAGTGTTATAACCTAAGCTGAATGGCATTAAGAACACTTGGGTATATGGGGCTGCTTATATCTTGTGAATGAGGGCGATTGGTGCTTCTCTGTGCTCTGTACACGGCAGACCACTGCTCCAAGGCAGAGGGCTGCCTATATCAAGTCAAGTCATTTATTTATATAGTGCTTTTTACAATACAGATTGTTTCAAAGCAGCTTTACAGTGATAACAGGAAAATAATGCAACAAAGATTGTTTTGGCTGTACAGCCGCTCTAGAAGAAAGTCATTGTCCAGTTTAAGTAAGTTCAGTATTGATTCATTTCTGTTGTAAAAATCATTAGTTATTAATTTAGGGGTTATGTAATGTCTGGACTAACTCACGATGATCAATTTAGTTTCAAGATTTAGAAAAGTTTTTACCTTCTTGAACTGGTCATTTAAATCACGGCCCGGGCTCCGACCAAGTTCCTACATGACTTCAAAAGATCTTAATCAACTCAGATCAACTTCTCCCCCACGGCACGCACATGTGGCATAGGACAATGGGAAAACGCACCCAATATACATTGACACAGATATTCTCTTCATTTAACTTCTAATTAAGGCATCTCAGAATGTATATGATATATTCCTGTGTGTATGTATCTCCCCACATTATATTAGCCTAGTTAACGACTTTTTAGTTGTTGGTTAAGCTCTGCTTTAATATCTTCCAGCCATATCTTTCTTAGTACCAAAATGAACTGCTCTTTATTTCCTAATCAATGGTGTACATTATGTGATGAGATACATTGTATAATTTTTACTATATGTTGGGGTAAAACTGTACCAATCTGACACCACCATAAACAAGCAAATTAGGTCATAAAAAGGAGACAAAGGAAACTTTCTCTTGCTAAAAGTTCCTACCTACTATTGGTAATTTCACCCAAAATTCCTTATTCCTTCCTTGGACCACTTTTGATAGATACTGACCACTGCAGACCGGAAACAAATCCTTACGCTTGCCCATTTTTTCCTGCTTCTAACACATCAACTTTGGGGACAAAATGTTCACTTGCTGCCTAATATATCCCACCCACTAACAGGTACCGTGGTGAATAAATAATCAGTGTTATTCACTTCACCGTCATAATGTTATGCCTGATCGGTGTATATATCGGTTTTGTGGGGTGTTCTCAGTCTGCGTTGGTCAGTATATATCAAAAGTGGTCCAAGGAAGGAACAATGTTGAACCGACGACAGGGTCATGGGTGGCCAAGGCACATTGATGCATGTGGGGAGTGAAGGCTGGCCTGGTCTGATGAATCACGTGCTTTCCCTGGGAATCGAACCCATGACCTTGCCGTTGCTAGTGCCACGCTCTTATTGCTTGAGCTACAGGAAAGCATCATGTGGCCATCACATGGATGGCCGGGTGCGTGTGCATCGCTTACCTGGGGAAAACATGGCCCCAGGATGCACTAGGAGGCCCGCGGTGGCAATGTGATGCTTTGGGCAATGTTCTGCTGGGAAACCTTAGGTCCTGCCATCCATGTGGATGTTACTTTGACATGTACCCGTACCTACCTAAGCATTGTTGCAGACCAAGAGTTTCCAAGAAAACGGTATTCCCTGGTGGCTGTGGCCTCTTTCAGCAGAATAATGCACCCTGCCACAAAGCAAAAATGGTTCAGGAATGGTTTGAGGAGCACAACAACAAGTTTGGGGAATTTGGAGGCCAAGTCAACACCTCAGTTCTCAATCCAATAGAGCATCTGTGGGATGTGCTGAACAAACAAGTGACCTAATTTATGCAGCCTAACAATCATTTTACATGATTTGAATTGTAGAAATTGATAATGTGTTGTGTATGCCAGGTTAAGATATGTGTTTTCAGTCTAGATTTAAGCTGACAGAGTGTGTCTGCTTCCCAAACAATGCTAGGAAGACTGTTCCAGAGTTTAGGTGCTAAATAGGAAAAGGATCTACCGCCTGCAGTTGATTTGATATTCTAGGTATTATCAACTGGCCAGAATTTGCTTGCTCAAGTACTGGGGAGCTAAACCATTTAATACTTTGTAAGTAATTAGCAAGATTACTGGGCTGATATGGTCATACTTCCTGGATCTAGTAAGTACTAAGCTGCTGTATAAATATAGAGCTGAGTATCATCAGCGTAACAGTGAAAGCTAATGCCATGCTTCATAATGATATTGCTGAAGGATAGCATGCACAGGGTGAAAAGCAACGGCCCTAGTACTAAGACTTGCAGGTTGACTTTGTGGTCGATTAGCATCAAATGCAGCACTAACATCCAGTAACACTAATAGAGAGATACAACCACAATCTGATAAGAGCAAATCATTTGTAACTAATGAGAGCAGTCTCAGTACCTCTATATGGTCTAAATCCTGACTGGAAATCCTCGCAGATACCTTTCTAAAAAGGAATATAGTTGTGAGGACACTGCCTTTTATAGTATCTTTGACAGAAAAGGTTGATTTGAGATCAGCCTGTAATTGACTAATTCTCTAGGATCAAGTTGTGTTTTTCTTTAATAAGAGGTATAATAATAGCCTGCTAAAAGCTTTCGGTACATATCCTGATGACAAAGATGAATCGATGATATTAAGAATAGGATCTATGACCTCTGGAAGCATCTCTTTCTGTAGCTTAGTTGGTATAGGGTCTAATATACATGTTGTTGATTTAGATGATTTTTAACGAGTTTAGACAATTCTTCCTCTCCTATATCAGTGAATGAAGGGAATTTTTCCTCAGGAACACTACAATGCACTGTCTGATGTGATACTGTAGTAGACCGTACTCTCTAATATTATCAATGTTACAAGTAAAAAAGTTCATAAAGTCCATTGTGCTGTGCTGTTTGGAAATGTCTGGGGTTGAAGCTTTATTTCTCGTTAATTAGCCACTGTATCAAATAAATACCTAGGATTGTATTTGTTTTCTAAGAGGTTCGAAAACTAAGCAGATCTAGCAGTTTTTAAAGGATTAGTTCACTTCAAAATGAAAATTCTTTTCTTCAGTGGAAAATAAATTTAGTTTTTTGAGGAAAACATTTCAGGATTTTCTACACACAATGGACTTCAATGGCAACCAAAATGTTGAAGGTCCAAATCAATGCAGTTTCAAAGGGCTTCATAATCTCTGCACGATCCCAGCCGAGGAATAGGGTCTTATCTAGTGAAAACATCAGCCATTGTCTCAAAAAAAAATAAAAAAATAAATAAATTATATACTTTTTAACTAAAATTGGACATCTTGCACTGCTCTGCGACATGCCACCGATTACGCAATAACATCAGAAAGGTTACGCAAGACGTAGACAGAAGTACCGCTCCCGTGTTTACAAAGCGCTTGTGCGAAGACTAATACAAACATCCTTTAACAAAAAAAGGTTAAACGACGATGTCGGACGATTTAAAGTTGGAGATGGAGTTTTTTTTTTGTAAAAGGCGTTTGTATTAGTTTTCGCACATTCGCTTCGGACGGTACTTCCGCTTACGTCTAGCGTGACCTTTCCGATGTGATCGTGCAATTTCTTGAAAATGACAGATCATTTCACTAGTTAAGACCCTATTCCTTGGCTGGGATCATGCAGAGCCTTTGAAGCCCTTCGAAGCACTTTGAAGCTGCATTGATTTGGACCTTCAACATTTTGGTTGCCGTTGAAGACCATTGTGTGGAGAAAAATCCTGGAATGTTTTCCTCAAAAATTTAATTTCTTTTTGACAGAAGAAAGAAAGACATGAATATCTTGGATGAGAAGTGGATGTGTAAATTATCAGGAAATTTTCATTTTAAAGTGAACTAATCCTTTAAGGCCTTTATGCCTTTCCATGAAATTTCGAAAAACCCTCTAGTTTTGTTTTATTCTAGCTGCACTCCATTTTTTTGGGCTGCTCTAATGAGGGCCTGAGTGTACTCGTTGTATCATGGCACTGGACTATTTTATTTAATCTTCTTTAAGCACAAACGAGCAACTGTGTCTAATGCCCTATAAGTTCACACTGCCCTATTTTAGCCCCGATTTTGACTATTCAAAATCCTGCTGTGTGAAATGTGTTCTGACTGAAAATGACATCGGCAAACAAAATTGCTTACACAAACATTTGATTGACCAACCGCAGAAGCAGCACATTGCAAAATTATTTATTTACCACCAACTCTCTTTGCAGAAAACTATCTATACTCGCGTATAGATAAAACTATACTATACACTCGCATATAGTTAAAACTATACTATATACTCGCGTATAGATAAAACTATACTATATAAACGTGTTTGGTTGTGAAACGTAGTTTGCGGATGGGACAGAGTTGTCGGGGATTCTTCCTCTTACAGTACAGTCATGCGATGTGAAACCCCATGTCGCAGATCCATTGTGCAGTGTGAACACAGCAGCAACTGAATGCTACCCCAAATAGTCATGCAGTGTGGAAAGAGCAGTGATCCGACTAGTTTAAAAATCGTGCAGTCTGAACTCGGCATAAAGTGTTGGAAAAGAGAGTCAATAGTTTCTGTTGCAACATTGAGTTCTTCTAAGCTATCTGGAATGCTGAGGAGATGAAAATGATCAGGATGATTATTTATAAAGCAATCTTTAGTGGTAGAATTGATGGTTCTAGCATATTTGTAACAGGGAGTTGGGTTTTTCAGCCTTGGCTAAATGGAGTATACATGAGACTAGATAATGATCTGCGATGTCATCGCTCTACTGCAGAATTTCAATGGCATCATCATGGATTCCATGTGCCAGTATTAGATCGTAAGTATGATTACGACAATGAGTCGTCCTGACACGTGTTGTCTAACTCCAACAGAGTTTAGAATATCTGTATGCCAATCCCAATGCGTCTTTTTCATTATCTACATGGATATTAAAATCACCAAAAATAGGACATTATCTGCAGCCAGTACTAACTCCAATAGAAAATCAGCAAATTCTTTGATAAAGTCTGAATGATGCCCTGGTGGCTTGCCAAGCAGGATTTATCACTTACACTAGATAGTGTTACATAAAGCACCATCACTTCTGTAAGATTGGAGAAACTGGAAAGGTGGCAGAGAGGGTGACTCTGAGAAAACAAAGGAAATTAACATCTGAACTCTCTCTTGTGCATTTAGCATCCCCACCTGAGACACAACCACACTGAGTCAATCACCTTAATTTACATTTCATTCCCCTCACCCTCATATCTCCTCTCCACGTTGAGATGACCTGAAATTCACCAAAAATATGGGTTAATGTGAACAAGTACTATACAGTATTATACATGTTTTGTATCATTTGAAACGTCTCAGTGTGACTGGTACAAATGTCTCATTCCCACAGAAGTAAACCAAAAGGTAATAAAGGTTTTAAGAGTTTAGAGATATTTTACTTACTGTGGTGGGTGTGTCCTCTGCTAATTGGTATTTCATGCATATTACCTCCTGTCCTCAATAAAGTGTAAAATACAGGTCTGGAGGCTTGATTAATGCAAATTCACATTGTGAACTCATGTTTACATTTGAAAGGAGTTTCTGTCTTGGTCTGGTATTTAAGGAGATGTTGCAGGAACCACTGGGCGCAATCCTTTACTCAGGTCAGTGTCTTCTGTACACTCACTGTTATGTAATTTTCAGATGTCAGGGATCCATCTTTTATTCTTTCCTTCAGAGCATTTGATGTTGTAAGACTGGAGAAACCGAAAGAACTATAAGAGATATAATAGATGGCGACTCTCTGAGAAAACAAAGGAAATTAACATCTGAACTCATGCTTGTGCATTTAGCGTCTCTATCCGACGACATCACACCGAGTTAATCATCTAAGACTGGCCTTAATTTACATGTCTTTCACTACCTTATCCCCGTCTCTCCTCCAGAATTCACCAAAAATCTACATGGGTTAATGTGAACAAGTACCATATATACCCGAATATAAGACGACCCTGAATATAAGACGACGACCCCCATTTTCCAGACTTATTTTTGGGAAAAAAAGGTGCTCGCCACCTCCGAACATTGCATTCTGTGACTCCAAATTTTTTGCCAGCTTTGCAATTATTAGATGATTCTGCCTCATTCACGACCATAAGTTTAAAGTTGGTGTCATAACTGTTTCGAACGTGTTGGTTTATTTGACCAACTTTTGAAGCTCTTTTCTCAAAATGATCTCTTGACTTATCCATGGCGGCACTTTACTGTTTATTTAATTCATAACACTGTCACTAATTACGTAGCCTATCGTGTGGGCTCCCTGCTTACTGTTTCACCCTGCTTTCTCTCTTCCCCCCGTGATTTTGTCTATATCACGAATATAAGACGACCCCCCATTTTTCAGCCTATTTTTAGGACACAAACCTAGTCTTATATTCGGGTATATACGGTACTATACAGTATACATGTTTGGCATCATATGAAATGTCTCGGTGCAACTGGTACAAAGGTCTCACCCCCACAGAAGTAAACCAAAAGGTAATAAAGGTCTTTACCTCCTGCCGTCAATACAGGTCTATAGGACTTGATTAATGCTAATTTCCATTGTGAACTCATGTTTACATTTGAAAGAGTTTTCTCTAATATTATCTAATATTAATATGGTCTAATATTTAAGGAGATGTTGCCGAAGGGTCAGGGTGCAAACTTTTACACCGGTCAGCCCATAACGCTGGGTGTCTTCTAGACACTCAGTGTTATGTAATTTTCAGAAGTCAGGTATCCATCTTTTATTCTTTACTTGAGAGCATTTGATGTTATGTATGGATTGACATGATACATTTACCTGATTAATAATAATTGTTACACTAAATTATTCTGACTTACTCTGGAATTATTAACTAACTATAGTAGATTATGAACAGGTATAATTTCAACAACGTGTTAAACAGAATAATCAAATGTGAGGGATGAATACCAATCTCTTTTCAACAGGTCAAGCCTGCCCCAAAAACTTTTCCAATTGTCTATGAACCCTATATTATTCTGCAGACACCACTTGTGGTCAGTGACAACAGTCTGACCAGTATGGCTAGAGCATATTACAGTGTCTGACATCGTACCTGATCTGCTGGTGATTTGATTTCGCCCAGCTCAGTCTGGAAACCTGTAAATTAATTTCTACTGCTTCTTTTACACTTTTGCGGGAACCAATCACAGACTGGCTTATCCACCTGGCGCTATTGGCGGGTTTAACACGATGACAGATAGAGAAGCGATGGGTCATTGGCTCATTGCCTGTTCATCATGCCTCTTGTGGTCTGATTGGTTGAAGGACTATCCAATTGCATACAGTCATTTGAATTATGCTCGTTTATCACGCCTCTTGTGTAGTAGAAAATACAGAGCAGAGTCCCCAGACCAATGTTCAATCTTAAATTGAGCTTGGTATGATGATAGCCAGACAAACAAGTTCACACACCTCTTTAATGTTAATTTTAGTGATCTCCGACTGGAGAAGACAGACATCATTTGTGCCGTGAATAATAATCTTATTATTTACAATTAGCATTAGCCAGCACTTTTAAATTTGCTTTGATGCCAGATGCTCTGGCTACCGACAAATATGACTAGTGTCTTATTTTTTTACGTTCCGTGTAATGCAATCGGTAATAACTAGGGCACTTTCAACAGGATTCTCAGACATTGAGTGGGGAGAACCTGTCTGATGTTCTAATCGGAACAGAATAGCTGTTTTGTCCCACGACTATGCCGCTTCACAGTCACCCAGTTAACCTGCGTGGGCTCTGCAACCGGAACCGAACAAAGTACAGGGTTCGCTAAGCTAATCGTGTCCAAAGCAGTATCTAAAGCCCTTGCTTTCCTTGTATATCATGTGAATGAGTAAGTGATTGGAGCTTCTTTGTGCTCTGTGCACGGCAGACTGCTGCTCTGAGGCAGGGGCTGCTTATTCTGTGTGAATGAGAGCGATTTGAACTTCTCTGTGTTCTTTACACTGCTGATCGCTGCTCTGAGCCAAGGGTCGGCTTATATTGTGTGATTAATAGCGATTAGAGCTTCTCTGTGCTCTGTACATGACTGATTGTTTCTCTCAGGCAAGGGGCTGCTGATATTGTGTGAATGAGTGAGCGATTGTAACTTCTCTGTGCTCTGTACACAGCAGACCACTGCTCTAAGGCAGGAGGCTGCTTGTATCGTGCAAATGAGGGTCTGGTTCAAACCCCTGGTAAACCTTCTCTCCTAAGCAGCACTGTCAGCGACAAGGCTACTTTCCTGCCAATTTCAGGTGGGAGGGGAGGGCTTGGTTGGAGGGGTGAGGAGAATGCGGGAACTGAGCCCACATAGCTTACTACCAAAGTCCTTGTAGGCCTTTGCTGAGGGTAGAAGAAGTTGTGTAGCACTTCATCTGCGTGGGAGCAGCCCAGGTAGAGAGGCAGCGATTATTCATTCCAAAGGTTAGACGTGGGAGGTAAAGAGGGGAACATGGGAATTGACTGGCGCAGGCCCATCACCTAAACTTCCTATTTCATGCTGCCGCGGCCTCTCAGCATAATTTAAAAGATGCCACTCACTGGAGCGCTGCAGAGGGTTGGCAGTCCATTGTTCCTCTAAAGGGCGTACCTCAATGGCGAGCAATAGGTGGCTTCTCGAAGACAGCATAGAAGAGTGAAGGAGAAAGATTCTGAGGCAATAGCGCTGTAGGCAATAGGTTGGACTCACACACACACACACACACACACACACACACACACACATATATATATATATATATATATATATATATATATATATATATATATATATATATATATATATATATATATATATATATATATATATATATATATACTGATCAGGCATAACATTATGACGTGAAGTGAATAACACTTTTTATCTCTTCATCACGGCACCTTTTAGTGGATGGGATATATTAGGCAGCAAGTGAACATTTTGTCCTCAAAGTTGATGTGTTAGAAGCAGGAAAAATGGGCAATCGTAAGGATTTGAGGGGGTCTGACAAGGGCCAAATTATGGCACCAGGATGCACTATGGCAAGAATGTAAGTCGGCGGAGATGATTTAGGCAATGTTCTGCTGGGAAACCTTGGGTCCTGCCATCCATGTGGATGTTACTTTGGTACGTACCACCTACCTAAGCATTGTTGCAAACCATGTACAGCCTTTCATAGAAACAGTATTCCCCAGTGGCTGTGGCCTCTTTCACAGCAGGATAATGCGCCTTGCCACAAAGCAAAAATGGTTCAGGAATGGTTTGAGGAGCACAACAACGAGATTGAGGTGTTGACTCCAAATTCCCCAGATCTCAATCCAATCGAGCATCTGTGGGATGTGCTGAACAAACAAGTCCGATCCATGGAGGCCCTACCTCACAACTTACAGGATTTAAAGGATCTGTTCTTGCTGCCAAATACCACAGCACACCTTCAGGGGTCTAGTGGAGTCAATGCCTTGACGGGTCAAGGCTGTTTTGGCAGCAAAAGGGGGACCAAGACAATATTAGGTCATAATGTTAGGCCTGATCGGTGTATATACGTACCAAGATTTGGATTGTTCTAGAAAATTCCAGAATGTTCTCAACAGCCCTAGAAAGGCTTCTAAATTTAAGCAACAGAGGTTTGCTTGAATATTCATATATATTTTTTTATTTTATTTTATTTAGAAAAGGCATGTTAAAGTTGCAGTGTGTAGTTTTTATGAGGATCTATTGACAGGAATGCAACATAATATAAATAACTATGTTTTCAGTTGTGTATAAAGACCTTAAATAATGAATCGTTATGTTTTTATTACATTAGAATGAGCCACTTCTATCTTCATATATTGCGGTTCCCCTTACAGTGGTCACCATCTTATGCCACCATGTTTCTACAGTAGCCCTAAACGGAAAACTGCTCTACAGTTTTCTAATCACATAGCCCCAGCCAGTTCCAGACTATAACAGCCACAGGGCAGAGGTGAGGGGTGGAGCCTATAAAGTCTTAATAGTGTTGCACTGCCTCAATAGGCAATTTTCTTTTATTATATGCAAGATATTTTCACAAACAATACTTTTAAATAAGTTCAACAACAAGCAAAATGGATAACTGAGTTTACTGTAATATTTCTGTCATGATGTGGTGAACTAATTTATATATATATAAAGTGTTTATCTGCCAAAAATATTGAACCTTATTTTATTATTGAAGCAAGATTTTGTTGTCATACTTTATTGTAAGCTATAGAATATTTTCCTGTGGTCAGTTCAATCATTTTTCAGACTGGGTGTTGAAAATGGGCTTTGCAATAAAGTAGGCCTATGCTTTTATTTATTATTTATAAAGCATTTACGAACATTATGGATATTAATATTAATCATATACACGTCTAAGTATTATTTGTAACAACATGAAATGCGAGCAGGGTACAACCTAACGCCGGTTTCACACTGCACGCGCACGCAGTGCGGTGGCAGCGCAGTAGCAGTGCGCGACCATTGTGCTGTCGCGCGCAGTGAACCGCGGCTTGTGTAGTGCAAATACAGATAAACATCGTCCAATTCTATCACTTTCACGGTGTTCTCCTCCGACCCATGTCTGTCTCGTGCTTTGATTTATGATGGGCAGCATATCTGCTGAGAATGCGACAGTGTTCCCCTTTGTCCCAAACATATGCATATCACATGCTGTATATAGGTAGTTTACATGATAAAAATAACCTTAAAGTTAAAATATGCCTCTAGTTTTAATCATTTAAACGGGCCTTTGAAGTTTGGGCAAAAACTTCTGGCAGTAACGTGTTTTCATGTATTTTTTTCACAGCGCAGGACATCATGTGGTGATTGTGAAACACACTTCACTACACGATTTCATGGTGAAATTTGTCAATTTGATCAAGAACTATGCGCAGTGCCATTAATTCAGCGTGAGCCGCGCCGCCTTTACGTGCACGCTCTAATCCAGGCATTCTCAACCCCGGTCCTCGAGGGCCACTGTCATGCAGAGTTTAGCTCCAACCCTAATCAAGCACACCTGAACCAGCTAATTAAGCACTTCAGGATTACTACTATTACTAGCAACAGACAGGTTAGTTTGATCAAGGTTGGAGCTAAACTGCAGGACCGTGGCCCTCGAGGACCAGGGTTGAGAACCCCTGGTCTAATCTGTTAACATGAGCGCCGAAAAAAAACAACCGTAATGCTAACACGGTTTAAAACTTTCCACACACGCCAGCATGACGAAACATGTATTTACTAGTTGCCATATCAACATAGAGAAAAAATTGCGCCAAAATTAATTAGAATCTGTAATTTAACAGTTCGTTAACGACAATGTGCCCCTATTAGAACTATCCTATTCTATTCTTTTATGAATTCTATTGAGAAACCATGAGAAAAGAAAAAAGTATACACTGTATTAATGAAGCAAATCCATATTGTAGCCTGCTAGACGTGTGAAATTAATGTGGGGGAAAAAAAATAAATGCTTGATGAATGCCAAGTGGATTTACACAAACTGAGAAAGTCAAAGTGTTATGTGCCCCACTCTCCCCTAATATCACATAATGCAGTCAAATGAGAAACACTTTACAATACGGTTACACATTTATAATAATTTATTTAAAGTAACAAAAAGTTGTATATTTGTATATCGCTGAACTAACAGTGAACTGTGTAACCATATAGCCTAACTTTATACATGATTAATAGGCTGTTTTGAAATATTGCTCATTGTACAGTGACTTTATTTAAAAGTTAAATACTGTAGATATCGATCCAGTAAAATTATTTGTGAAATTAGCTCATCTAATAAAAGAAAATTGCGTGTATAAGCGCTCCGCCCCTGACTCCCGCCATGTTGCTGCTGGAACAGCTGGCGCTGCGGCTAGAGATACTCAACCCATACAACTGTGAGCGTCACTCCGAATGAATTCCCGCCTTTCCCCAGAAGATGGTGTCCGCAGCCCATCCAGCACAGCGTGGATCGAATTACATAAGTATAAGTTAAACCATACTCTCCAACGAGTCATTGTACTTAGGTGGCTAGGCAACAACATGTGAGAGATCCAACAAACTCTTGATAGTTGGAAGAACAAATAAACAGAAAACACTTTCTTTAAATGTTTATTTTTCCACATACAAAAATTCCATATACAGAAGACCCTAAAATTATAATGAATGTCAAAATTAAAAAACAAAAAAAGAAGAAAAAGAAAAACCTGGCACCCTGAACTTCATAGGAAACTGAGGAAGTCAGATTTTAAAGGACCCTTGGACTTCAGTAGTGCTAATTCAATGTCGTATGGGCCAGGAAATTTCAGGATGGCATTCATGTCATTGTACTATTCAATATCGCTAATAGGAAGCGGGGAGAATGATGCAAAAGATGTCAGAAATGCATTGGAACAAAACATTTTCGGCAGCCAGTGTATTTATTATCAGTCTTAACTACTCTACAGAGATACTGTTGATGACCCTGCTTTTAAATCAACAGACACCACAGGGGTAAATTGTTGATCATGAATTGACTGGTCCTTGGTAACTATGTAAATATTAGCCCTCACAAATGGCAAATGGTCTGTATGAAGTTCAGCAGTATACTAAAAAAGTGTATGTATTTAATGAAGAATGTCATGGGCACCTTTACGGGTAACCAAGTTAATTTCTGAATCAAAGCAAAAAAAAAAAAAAAAAAAAAAAGCCTGAATCTCACAAATAGAATTCTAACAAAGTTTTAAAGATCTCATATTTACTTTATACAGAAGGTTTAGAAAGAATACAACTCTCGCAGTCACTTGATTGTGTATAAAACCAGTGGCAGGCAAGAGTGGATCTTTTTGGGGTTCTGTTTACATCAACTTATACTGACGCTGTTCACATACTCCACTAGGAAGAGGAAAGGAGCAGCACAGCACTGAGTTGTCATATGTGCTGTCTTAATGACAGTTTCTATATAAACTCAATTTAAACGGACTACCCATTTTATTTCATTTGGTTACACAAGAAAAGTAAAATTAGTAAATATGTGTCAGAGGGAGAGCAAAAAATAAAAGAAAAAATCTAAATGAGAACAACTGTGTATTGCTGAGATAAATTGAGATAATAGGCGCAGACAGGTTAGTACCTGTCAAATTAAACATGAAATGTCAGTCAACATATCAAAGCTGAAGGTAACAGAGATGGGAGATTTTAAAGTAAAACCTTTTACAGTAATTTGAGCGTCAAAAAGCATCAATATTTAATTCCCAATACTGAATGATTTTTTTTTTTGGAATAATGTTTGTTGACGCATTTGAAACTTAATCAGGAGAGGACCTATTTCTGAACTGCTTTGTTATAATTAATGGCAAGGTGATGTGTCTTTTAACTTCAGCATGTGAGTTTACTGCATGCCTTACATCACTGCACACTTCTTCTCCTCTGATGGGGCGTTTCCATCAACTTTTTCCATTTCCAGAATAATCCTCTTGAAAACCTCTACAGCTGTCTGTAAAATAAATGTTCTTTTAAAAAGGAGAACATACAAATGTCTAAACTGTACAGAAAACAAATATATGCTTATAATGTGTCTACAAAAATGTTGTTAAACTAACCGTAGGCAAGCAAAAGTTCCTATTCAAGATTTAAAGAAGGTGTTACCTGATTTTCCTTAGCGGACGACTCCATAAAAGCAGCACCCCAAGAATCAGCTAGCTTCTTGCCCTCTTCTGGTTTAATCACTCTAAATTAAAATAACATAAAAAGAGAACATGACAGAGTGGAAATGCTTTGCCTTCCACCTTTCTTAATTATTTCCCTTTGCAGCTGGCCTTCAGAATGGTAGATAACTATTTAAAAGTCTGGAAGACAATTTTGTGGTCTGAAATGTGATAAATATTTAAGAACTCGTTGTTGCTACATACATTACAGATAAAAGTACAAAAACATTAAAATGATGAGGAGTATTTATGAATTTAATGTTAATAACTTAATTACAAATTCTCTCTTTTTTGTCTTTTACCTAAATTGTACATCACTACCTTACATTAACAGACAATACAAATTGGTTTCTTGTCATTTGAATCTCCTGATTCCAATAATTTCAACACCTGAAGATTTCAGTATTTTCCCATTCAGTTAGTAGTAGTACTTTAAGGGATAGTTCACCCAAAAAGGAAAATTACCCCATGATTTACTCACCTTCAAGCCATCCTAACTGTATATGACATTATTCTTTCAGACGAATAAAATCGGAGTTATATTAAAAAATGTCCTGGCTCTTCCAAGCATTATAATGGCAGTAAATGGCAGCCCAAAATTAAGCCCAAAAAAATTGCATCCATCCATTATAATAGTAAATCCACACGGCTCCGGGGGTTAATAAAGTCCTTCTGAAGCAAACCGATGGGTTTTTGTAAGAAAAATATCTATATTTAACATGTTATAAAGTAAAATATCTAGCTTCAGGCAGACCACCTTCTGTATTCATCTGAAAGAAGTATGTCATATACACCTAGGATGGCTTGAGGGTGAGTAAATCATGGGATCAGTTTCATTTTTGGGTGAACTATTCCTTTAATTGAATAAAGATGGGTGCTGAAAACATTCCCTAAAGAGACTCAGAACTGACGTGCCTTTGGACTTAGTAATTAAAAGAGACCAGTCCCAGGCTAAATTATTAAGATAAAAAAAATAAAATAAAAAGGCACATTATTGCTATTTTTAGTATATGCAAGCACATCTACCACAGAAAATACATGCTAAATAACAAAATAATTTTAATTACTTTTTGTCAAGAGCATCTAATGATTATAAATGGCACCTGAGACAAATGCCCTTCGAACTAGGATGGGTTTGAAAAAACTATTAAATTTATTTTAAAATGACCAAAAGGCAATATGACATGGATAAACAATTGGTATCCATCGAGTATATCCAAACGTCAAAAGCTTTATTATAGTGCCACCTGTCAAGACTGATGGGTGTGTGTATGCCCGGCCGACAAGTGGTGGGATTTGAGCCCATTCTACCAAGTTGGGGGTGTATGCAATGTACTCTTTCTAACGTCCAAAAAAAAAAAAAAAGTAAACATTAATTTAAAATAGATTATAATAATAAAAAAAAAAAAAAAAAAAAAAAAAAAAAAAAAAAAAAAATTTAACAATATAATAGGGTTTAAGTGCTTGGTCCCTAAAAACATGCAAGAGGTGAATATATAGTATATGCTTACCTTTCCATGTGAAGGTCTTTTTGTTCCCAACAAGAACAGTAGGTACCCTGGGTAAACATGTAATATTTATGACCATGTTTTATGACCTTGTGTAATATTTTGACCATATGTTCATGAGTTATTATATATATATATATATATATATATATATATATATATATATATATATATATATATATATATATATATATATATATATATATATATATATATATATATATATATATATATTATTTACATTTATTCACACTTACTGTATCTTTCCAACCATATCAAGAAGCTTGTCATGTAGAACCTGCACAACTTCAAAACTGAAAACAGAGCGGATTATGTTTACATTTTGTTGGCCTCTGAAAAACATTCAGATCAGCATTTAGGCCCTTACAATATAGCCCATATAAGAGTACAATGGTTTTGAAAAATACCAAATATTAATACAATATGAATTTTGCTTTAAAACACACAATGAAACATATTTCTAGTGCCAATCCTGTTCTCAACCAGTGTTTCGCTGGGCAAATTGAATCCTGTCTAGAACCAGCCGTGTTTCTACACAGACTTCTGATACAGAAGTTGATACAAGGTGATATATGTGTCTTTTATATGACTACATAACCAGTCCAAAAACAAATATGACATGTCAGTGTTTGTGCAAGCAACACTTCTGCATTATGTTGTTCAAGGTACCGGTAGTCATTCTTGTGTACTGGCATATGTGCCGGTAAATTGTAGGTACTCTCTTCTGTACTTGCTGAACCCGCAGATTCAGTCTGAGACTGAAACTGAACCCGCAGATTCATTCTCTCTCATGCAATTTAACATCTTAAGACCTATAGTAATGCAATGCAATGTTATTACATTGCTCAGTGGGACTGCCATAGAGCATGAGTGGAATTGATTTTTCCAGCCCAGAACAGTTTGAGAATTGACAGTAGTCAGTAACCTGCACCAGAACCATGACAGAGTAAAAGGTGTCTTGACAGAGCCAGTGCTCATGGCTTCAGCACTCTATTTGTATTTTTGGCAGTTTGTTTATGTTTATATTTATATTTATTTAATACTTTATAAGTACAGTATATGGCAGCTGTAGTGGTTACAACCAAAACAGAAAATGTTTGATCAGTTTTAATTTTACTCTACTAAGTAGAGTATGTTTACACGACAAGTTTTTCGCATACAGACGACAACGTTGTCAAAACTATATCTGGTTCACAAGGATCCACGATAACGACTAAAGCGATGTATTATGCATTAGAGCTGCTCGATTCTGGATAAATTGAGAATCACGATTTTCTGTGTCAAATGGAGATCGCGATTCTCCCACGATTCTGAAGAAAAAAAAATATCAGACAGCTAAACAAAATAACATGCAAACTAGAGGTTCTGACAAAATTTTCATTGCTTTAGTCTATTTAAAAGATATATTAATCTGAACAAAATAAAAAATAATTTGAATGTTTATGTTAATGTCTCATTCATAAAGACTTGCTCCGTTGTTGGATGAATCAGCGTTTGTGAATGAATCTTTTAAATGAATGATTCAATGACAAACACTTTTTTTAAACACTCACTTGTCGTCACCCCCTTGGCGTAACGATAAGCAGTACAATACATACAACTTTTTAAAAAGATGATTTACTCTATTTTGATCAATACTGCGTTTATAACAAAACTATAAACTTTTATCCCAGCACCCTTATTTACGCAGATTTGAATGTTGCAGTGTGATGATCATACTTTCTAAGGTTAAACAAAGTTTTTGTTTTAAACAGTTTCACATTGCACCCCAGAGTAGACTGCACGGGACTGTTTTCTTAAACCCGCACCCGCTGAATGTATGACCAGGACTGCCCGCTCCCGCAATCTATATGTTCCACTCCTACCCGCGCAGCAATGATTGTGTCCATTCCCGCCCGCTCCCGCGGACTTTATCCCACAGCTTGTGAAAAATGTACACATACTCAGACTAAATATTCGTTCAAGTTAACACTCAGAATAACAGACTTTAAACATGATTGCATTTAAATAAGATGAAGTAACCGATGCTAAACCAAAGCACCACACATGACAAAAACATTGGGTAGGCTATTTTTTTATGAGCGTAATAAAACATTAACCGTTAAAGCAAAACTGCAACTAGTGGCACCTCAGTTTTTAGGCTACTGCACACACATTCACCAAACGAGTAACTTGGAAATAACTAACCCTAACCTAACACAGAGAACTTTGAAAATAGGCTATATAATTCAAACAAATTAAATACAAAATGAAATAAATAAAATGGTTTAAAACATTTTTTTTTTTACTTCACAGATTTCACATTATAGCTTGCTTAACAGGCTATTGCAAAAAAAAAAAAAAAAAAAAACCTAGACTATTTAAATGAATTTGATCACCGGGCCTTGCTTTCATTACTCCATATTAATATGAAAAGTATATTGCTGACTGACTGCGGTCCCAGACTTGTGCGTCTTTCTTCCAAGATCCGCCCACACACACTGAATGCCCTTTCTGACGGCGCACTAGATGCTTTTGTCAAGTAAACAGCCGCTTTAATTTTCTTCTCAACTTATTGCGTTGACTCCATTTCTATTACACACCAAATCTCACCGTTCCCTGAGGGTCTCCCGCTAAATTTTCTGACCGCCCACAGCAAAGGTAAAACCGCCCGCTCCTGATGCAGCCCACTACCCCAGAGCATGAGCAGCATGTGTGCGTGTACACTGGCACATAACAGAGCGAACGTTTCAATTCATTCCTATGGAAGTTGAGCTTACGCTGATGCATGAGCATTAAGCTCAACTTCCATAGGAATGAACTGAAAACGCTCGCTCTGCTTCGCACCAGTGGACACCTGTCATTCATTAACATGGGCAGTGGCAAAATATATGCTGTTCACACTCTGCTGCTGCTTGCTTTTTTTGACAGGCATAAAAGACATAGCAGAATCGTGGTCATTTAGGAATAAAATCAGGTGGGTGTTTGAATAGAGATTGCGATCTTTAAACAATTAATTGAGCAGCTCTATTATGCATGCCAGGCCAGTAGTTGGCAATGCCATTTTGTAAAGAAACACTACGTGCCTGTAGACTGCATGTGCATGACGCGAAATTAGAGAAATTAGAATTTTCACAAATTAGAGTTTTTGTAGTTTATACTGAGGCGATAACGCTATAGTTTTCAAAGGTTTGCATTTTCAGGCCCCCAAAACGCTGATGTTGTGTAAATGAATGGCCAAAACGCATACAAAGTTTCCCATTTTCACCTGAAATTTCGGGCAAACAGCCCCCAAGTTTAAATAGTAAACTTATGCAACAGTTTGATACATATACCAAGTAGAATTCAAGCACATATCTGACAAGATTTAAACATGTTATCACACATTTGAAATGGCGATGACATTCATGATTAGCCTTAGATGGTTTGGTTTTAATAATAATTAGTTTATGTTGTTTTGAGTAAACTGCCTTGTGACTGATGCAAAGCATGTGCACAATGACATTATTTGAACAAAAATATTTGTGTTTCATATTTAGGAAACTAGTGTAGCTGACTATGGCTTAAACTAACTAATAAGTTAAGTTTTGCACAGAGAGCACAATCCTGTATTGGTTGAGCAGTGCAAAAAGTACAGAAAAGTGCCCACAACTCTTATGTCTTTATCTCCACACACATTTTAATGTGTACTTAATCTCTATAGTAAGTGTGTAGAAGATCTGTTGATCGGTATTGTAGGTTACTGCACTTCTCCTTTCCCTTCCTATGCTCTCCTATGGATCTGCTGCAAGGACGGTGCATGTGCAGTCCAAATTTTCCAGCCTAATGTCTGAATGCTTCGCCCACTTGTGTTGACTGAATTCACTGCACTAATGGTTCTAGCAGGGCTGTTAATTTAAGAAATGATCAAAGAAGTTTGAAACAGCATAAAGATGAAAGTACCACAAATCAGTCATAGTACACATGCATCACATGCGTCCATACAAGCTCATGGCTAATAGAGTATACTCAAAAAGAAAAACAAAGTCAGTAAACTAAAAAGATGCACACACAAAAATAACACTGGGCATATTGATGAGTCCACGAATGAAGAAGGAACCCCCCCCCCCAAAAAAAAAAAAAAAAACCCTGATTACATAAGCATGCAAGTTGGTTTATTTGCATTATTAACCTGTCACTTAAAAAAATAAAATGGTCAAAATAGACCAAACATTTAAACATTCCAGCTTCATGACTAAACAAAACAAAACAAAAAGAATAATAACAATGCAAGTAAGAAAAAAAACCCTGACCTTTTCATTGAAGTGACAGAGTATACCAGAACGTAACCATGAATATCCATAGAATGAGACTGGGGAAAATGGAATACTCATCCTAAACAGAAAAGGGGAGGGGAACAACTGGTATGAAAAATGATGAAGAAAAGAAAAAGATTGATACAGAAATTTTTTTGGGGGGGATCTTACCTGTCCAGCAGTGTCGACTAACTGGAGATTGAAATCCTGGCCATTCACAGACACCATTTTATTAAAAGCTTAAAAACAAACAGAAAGATATATTGAACTGGGGACATCGAGAATTTCAAAGGGGACCAAATGGCACAATTTCCACTATGGCTGTTCAGTCACCACACAAGCATGCATACAACTGAATGATGAATTACAACAGAATTCAACCATTACTGATCACTTGATGAAATACATTGGTAACACTAATAACACAATTTTGATTATTCCTTAAACATTTTTATATTCACAATTTTATTGTGAATAATCTCTATCTGAAAATAACTAATCATCTGTTAAGCATTATGTAACAATGTTTGTTAACGAATAACACATAATGCACACTAAACCTGCCTAAACATTAAAATAAACAAAAAGGCAAAAAATTGCACTAAATAAAAAAATAAATAAAAAGAAGAAAAAAAAAACAAAAAGCAAAACAATAAAAAAGGAAATTAATAATTAACACAAACCTGGTTATAATGTTGTACTATATATTAAATGACAGGGTTTTTTCCCCACATGGAAAGAGACATAGGTTCCACCACATTAGTGCCAACGATTCAATGATTGATTGTGCCTAAGGCACCACACTGGCCAAAATAGGTCTAGCCCACTCTCATACTTTTGTACAATACTGTGTTTGATGCTTCTGCATTATACAAAACTTAAAACTTACATCTTAAAACTAGGATCTACTTATACATGTAATGTATTTGCCCATTATGGCATTTTAGAATCATGCAAAGTATTTCAGTACTCACTGTTTTCAATAGTAGGGTCGTAGGAATCTACAAATTGTCCTTCTACAAACTGTATCGTGAGGAGGATTTTCCTGTTGTAAAATAAATCAAAATGATTATCAAAACAATGTTCAATAAAAATTTGTAACAAAAACAGTGACAGCTATTATAAGGGTTTTGAATTACATTAAATATTTGTATTTTATTTTAATTGTGAAAATAAATTATAACTAAAGTAATGGAAAATTGTTGAGAAAGCTTCTTACTGATCAAGCCACATCATGTACGCAGGTTAAGACTATGTCTAACATAACACATGTACATGTACTGACAATGAGAGAACAATCTTTTCTCTTTTTTCTTTTTAAATGGACCCATTAACTTCATAAATACAGATGATGCGGAATGTGCCATCCTATTGCAACCTCTACCCAATTCAAGGTTAAGGTTTCTCAGTCATTTTCATGGGAGCGTTAAATATGACACTGGCTTGATACACGGCATAATGCATTGTGAAAATACACATTTTGAATGCCAATATTGTATGATTCCATTAAGTCAACATAGTGTATAGGATAATAAAGAATAAGTGGCTTTTTCCCTTGAACCTTCTGCCCAGTTTCTTTTGAACATTTTTAGCGTACCTTTTACTAATACACCCATGTACTTCACATAAGGGTAATATAGATGGGTCAAATCTTATTGAACCTTCTGCCCATTTCCTTTCGCATCTCTCTGTGTTAAGTATGATAATGGAAGTTGGAACTGATACACAGTGTGACCTTGTATCAAAGTACAAAGATTAAAAAGTTTGTTCATAATGCATTGAACAAAGCAAAGTACAAAATTATAATAACACTTCTATATTATTTGAGCAATTAACCACACAGCTTTCCCCTAATTCATCTACTGCCATCGAGTAGTGCATTTACAATTCCTTACTCTTTAATTGTAATGGATGCAATCAAAAATTATATCCACACGGACAGATGCTAAAATAAAACTTGGTTCATATTGTCTCAAATGTAAAGTTACAATAGACTGGTACCGTAACTATTGTCCAAACTTTGACAGACAAACGCAGACTGAAATCGCCTACATGCAACAGGACAGCTTTTTCTTTGTTATCGTACGTCACTCACAGAGCCATTAAAAATTCAATTCGAGGTCCACTCATTCTGTATTATGTCAAAATCTTGACAGGGCAACACACTGTTTTCCATTCCACAGTGTCATTTTTGGACGTACCCTTGAAAATGACCTAGAATCAGCGCTTTAAATCCCTTTATGGACACAGCGCCAGCATCGACACGTTTAACGTAGCGTAGCGTCATTTAAGGTGGAACAGAACGCTATATCTATTTAGCGAATCGAATAATTGGTTAAAAAGGAAATGCATCGGGTTACAGATCAGTTTTAAGACATGTTGACATGTTACTGGAACTGCCCGGCTGATGATATTCGAGTATTGGTGGGCATATCGCGTGTGATCTGACTGATGAAGCACGTTGCTAATTCCTGCCAGCACCATGCGCTTCTCCATTATGTCGCCAAATGCTGGTACGCTTTTAGAAGCTTTTTGACAGCATCGAAAGAAATACGTGAATTTGTAAAAACGTAAAACTTAAAGTTGCAGGAAACCAGTAAACAGCTTAAATTAAATTTACGATTCAGCTGCAAGAACTCCGCTAACTTAACGACTACATATAACATCAAATACTTCCTACTCAGAATGTATATCAAACACTCACCAACTGAACGATACCCCAATACAGCAATCTTTCTGTATTTAGGTTGAGGCATTCTTTGAAAATAACCTTTGAACGTCAAAACCAAACAACTGGAGGTTAAAAAAGAAATAGTTTATCAAACATTAGAGGTCTATCACGTGATAACAACAAACTTTTCCACGCCCTCCAGAAAGATCTTCATCGTTGTTTCTATCTCATAAAGTGAACTTTTCGGTTTGTCGACGCTGTATAATCAAAATTACTTTTCGTTGGAAGTAAACATTTAAGCATACAGTGACGTCTTAAAACTACGACGAATGACCTAAAATGCTTATTCACTGCAGTATCGTGTCTTCTTCTTCTAGGTTTAATGGCAGTTGGCAAACTACTGTTGGTGCACTTCCACCACCTATTGGGGTGGAGTGTAAAGCGTTGTTGTTGATCTATATTTTATAATGCAAAGTTATTTCTTTTAAAATGTTAGAAATATAAGAAATGTATATACTTTATAAGAATTATAGAACATTTTAAAAATTGATATCAAATGGTTTTAATTATTTTCTGAGCTGGATTCTTTATGCCGTGGCTACATTTTGTATTTTATGTTTCTTAAAGTCCACATTTATTTTTCCGAAATCACACTTTCCTATTATATAAATTAATTTATTGAGAGCTGGGTGCCATAAACTGCTTTTCCACAACTTTTTTTGAATGCAGATGCAGATGCGCCCCTTTTTACTTCCCATACTATCTCTTGCTACGTCTTTTTGACAGCTAATTTAATGAATCTTTCAATTTTTAGATATTTAAGAGCTTTAGCTGTATCAACCACTTTATTTCCATCCACTCCAATGTGAGAATGTACCCATAAAAAGCCAACTGTAAGTTTTAACTCTTAAGTGTAGGCTATTCTGAACAAACAAAACAAAAATTATTTCTATAATGCCTCGATAATGATTTTCCACTCAATCTGAGCTAATCACAACAGTTGGCCTTCTGGCGTAGCCATGAACCAGGGACCTTCTTGCTGCAAGTCAACGGTGCTTACCCACAGAATCACATATGGCAAGCTTCATAAGCTTCATAGCTGTGTTGCTATGTTTTGGTCAGTATTATAATAATATCATACAGGCCACACAAGCCTTTATATTTCCATTAGCACGTTAAATTTAAATTCACTTTTTTTTTTTTTAAACCAAGATTATTGCGTCTACCAATTTGAACATCGTATTCAGCTCCATTTGAGTTCTAAGTTAGAGAGTGTGTGTGTGTGTGTGTGTGTGTGTGTGTGTGTGTGTGTGTGTGTGTTGGTTATTAGTAAGATGAGAATTGTTTTATAAAAGCAAATACAAAAAAAAAAAAATACACTGCAATCCATTTTTTTTTTTTTTTTTTTTTTTTTTAGTGCAGTGATATTGCTTTTACCCATTTACTTTACACACATCTCTGTAACTGGTGAGCCATTAAGGTTAATCATCATTAATCCTGCAATGTTTAAAACAAGATGTAGACCTCCTTTCAGATAATTGTATTCACAAGACTAAAAGCTCTCCTGCATTCCTGTCTGACAGGAAAGGTCTGGATACAGTTCCTGAGGGGTTTCGAATCTTGGCACTCAGTATAGGTGAAGATTCAATTAAGCCTTGTATTCCCTTAATGGCCTGGTCAGAGCATTGAAATGTGCACAGAGCCTACAAATCTTTGTTTTAAAGTACAGTATGAAGCTCCAATGGCTGCCTGCTTCTGTAAAAAAAATCGTTGAGAATTTGTTCTTCAAAAGGAAACTTTCAGATTACAATTAGGCGTTGCAAACATTCTTCAGTGTTATTGGAATCTTGGACTTCTGTAGCAGCACAACAAATGTATATATGGGCATACGAAAAGACAGATCCTCAGAAGTCATTATACACTAACAGCCCTGTGGAAAAGTAAGAATGCAGTGTATATGTTCCTATATGACACTGACTACCTCTGATATGGAGTCAGCGAGGTAAGTGCATAGAGCATAACCATTTAAAAGGTTAGTTCACCCAAAAATGAAAGGCCTTCTAAAGTGAATTGGGCTTTTGTAAGAAAAATATCCATATTTAAAACTTTATAAAGTAAAATATGTAGCTTCCGCCGGACCACCTTCCGTATTCAATTTATGAAGAAAGTGTAACGCCTCTCGCAGTTCCGACGTCGTTGTTGCGCTTTTTTTGTGAGTCGAATACGGAAGGCGGTCCGCCAGAAGCTAGATATTTTACTTCATAACGTGTTAAATATGGATATTTTTCTTACAAAAACCCATCAATTTGCTTCAGAAGGCCTTTTAAGATTACTTTTATAACGGATGGATGCACTGAAAAGCCAGGCCATTTATATTTTATATATATATATATATATATATATATATATATATATATATATATATATATATATATATATATATATATATATATATATATATATATATATAATTCTGATTGTATTTATCTGAAAGAAGAATGTCATATAGGCCTAGGTTCAAATCAAATCAAATCACCTTTATTTATATAGCGCTTTTAACAAGTCCAATTGTTTCAAAGCAGCTTCACATTGTTAACAGGAAAATAATGCAACAGAATTTGTACAGCCATTCTGGTGAAACAGTGATGTTATCCAGCTAATTTCAAGTATCGTATAGTGTCAATGCGGGCAGATCGGTAATATAGATGAAATTTAGGTGCCCCCAACTGAGCAAGCCAAAAGCCAACTTGAGGGTGAGTAAAATCATGGGGTAATTTTCACTTTTGGATGAACTATCCCTTTAAGTCTGCTTGATTGGATCACAGTGAATCAGGCAGTTTTGTTCAATTAAAATATGAGTTTTGTTAAATGCAAATGTTTGTCTTCAGGAGACAAAAAACAAAACAAAAAAACAAACAAACAAACTAATTAGTTGTGAACCTTCAGGATTCTTGTCAACCTTGCTACTCTTTGCCTATACACAGCAACACTCTGCTTATGATGCTATTGGGAAATGCAGCCGAGTATGGTCAGGTTTAGGGTTACTTATGGGAGTGGGGTTTAAGAATAGGGACCAATCAGGCTGCAGCCTTAACGGTGAGGGTAATAATCTGGCAGAAGGATTGGAATTTGAAACAAAATCAGCTGTCTGCATGCATTAGTACACCACTTATTGCACATGTGCTGCAATGTTTGTAAATGGTAATTTTGAAAAATATGGTTATTTTATTTCTGTCATCTTCAATATAACTATTGGAGATTTTTTGTCTGAATGTTATGGTAATTCAAAAGAAGGTGAATGCTAGATTTTTCAAACTATAATACATATTTGACATTATTTTTTGCATCTAACGAAGTTGACCCATAATGAGTGACAGGCGAGGATAAACACTCATTTTTCAGAAAATGGAAGATGCAAGATTGCACCCAGACATAGTGCAAATTCCTTTGAACATGTTGAACAGATTAATCCAATATATTTCCTTAAAAGTCGGCATGAAACGGAAGTTGCAATAGTCTTTTTTCCCTATTGTGATGTATAAATGGCTTCTCGAGCAAGAACATTTTTAGGGCAGAATTTTTGTCCATCAGGAATTGATTGGATTGTTGTCATTTGCTATTGCTGCGATCTCATAGGACAGCAAGGAACCTGGGGGTAGTGTTTGACAACCAGCTGAGCTTTTCCACACAAGGCCAAAGAACAAGGCATTACAATAATCTAACCCAGTTGTAATGAATGTAGGTATAAGCCTTTCCATGTCAACAAAAGAGAGAAAAGGTCTAAGTCGAGCAATGTTTCTCAGATAGTAAAAAGCAATTTTAGAGATATATGTGCATCAAATGTTAACTGTGTATCAAAAATGACACCAAGATTCAGCACCTGCTAAATCTCTAAGCAGGCTACAGTATATTCAAAATTCTGCCGCTTGTGTGCTTACTCCTCGGGAACACATCACACCGGTACTTTCACGATTGCACTGGCTTCCCATAAATGCAAGAATTGATTTTAAAATCCTAATTTTAATATACAAGGCACTGCATGGGACTGCACCAGAGTATCTTTGTGATCTAGTACTTCAACTCTCTTTTACTTCATCAGCTTTCATGTAAACTCAAGACCATGGGAGAAAGAGCTTTTTCATTCAAAGCCCCCAAGCTATATGGAATGTGCTTCCTCTTACCATCAGAAACACACCAACGTTGGGACACTTTAAAAAGTTGATTAAGACACATCTGTTTTTTTATATTTTTTTTTATTATTATTAATTGTTGTATTGTCCTTGTTGTTTTTGTTTTATTTTACTGTTGCGCTTTGAATTTAAGAAAAGCGCATTATAAATAAAACACATTATTATTATTATTATTATTAGTATTATTAGTGCGTACTACAACGTTTTTGTTGGCTCTGTGATGTAGCTATGCTTGATTTCTGTTTTCAAATCACCTTTATTTATATAGCGCTTTTAACAAGTCCAAATGTTTCAAAGCAGCTTCACATTATTAACAGGAAAATAATGCAACAGAATTTTTACAGCCGTTCTGTTGAAACGGTGATGTTATCCAGCTAATTTCAAGTATCATATAGTGTCAATGCGGGCAGATCGGTAATATAGATGAAATTTAGGTGTCCCCAACTGAGCAAGCCAAAAGCCAGAGGCAACGGTGGCAAGGAACCAAAACTCCTTCAGGGTCAGAATGGAGGAAAAAACCTTGGGAGAAACGAAGCTCAGTCGGGGTGCCAGTTCTCCTCTGGCCGACGAACAAACAGTGTATGATTATAATTCTGGCAACATAGCAGGTCTTAATTCATATTAGGTAAATAGATATTCGTAAGATTGTTTGAAAGATTGGAGTCGTCACACCGGAGACGGGTTTAATGGGGATGTCCATTTACAGGGGGAGTTTATTTGACACGCTCTCTGCAGACATTTCAGGGATGCTTTGGTCATGTCCAGGCACAGGTCCACCATCTGATCTGGATACGGCCCGGATCCGGCTGACTGCAGTAAACCTCGGTATAAACAGAGAGACTAGCGTAGATGACATTCTTCTTATGATGTAACGAGTACATCAGGTGTTATGGGAAGTGTTCCCGGTTCCGGCTGACCTAGTTAATGCAGCCTAACAATCATGTTTGAATAATAGAAATTGATAATGTTTTATGTGTAAGCCATAGTAAAGAGATGCGTTTTTAGTCTAGATTTAAACTGACAGAGTGTGTCTGCTTCCCGAACAATGCTAGGAAGACTGTTCCAGAGTTTAGGCGCTAAATAGGAAAAGGATCGACCGCCTGCAGTTGATTTTGATATTCTAGGTATTATCAACTGGCCAGAGTTTTGAGACCGCAATAGACGTGATGGAGTATAATGCGTTAAGAGTTCGCTCAAGTACTGGGAGCTAAACCATTTAGTGCTTTGTAAGTAATAAGCAAGATTTAAAAATTTGTACGATGTTTAATAGGGAGCCAGTGCAGTGTTGACAGAACCGGACTAATATGGTCATACTTCCTGGTTCTAGTAAGAGCTCGAGCTGCTGCGTTTTGGACCAGCTGGAGTTTGTTTATTAAGCGAGCAGGGCAACCACCCAGTAAAGCATTACAGTAATCTAGCCTTGAGGTCATAAATGCATGAATTAACTGTTCAGCATTTTGCATCGAAAGGATGTGCCGTAATTTATATATATTTTTAAGATGGTAGAATGCAGTTTTACAGATGTTAGAAATGTGGCTTTCAAATGAAAGATTGGTATCAAAGAGCACACCCAGGTTCCTAACTGACGACGAGGACTTGACAGAGCAGCCATCGAGTGATAGACAGTATTCTAGGTTATTACTTGCAGAGTTTTTTTGTCCAATAATTAAAAAAAAAAATGTTTCTGAATTAAGTTGCAGGAAATTACTAGACATCCAATGTTTTATATCAGCTATGCATTCCGTTAATCTTTAATGGTAAGTTTCGTCAGGGCGTGAAGAAATATAGAGCTGAGTATCGTCAGCATAACCATGCCATGCTTCCTAATGATATCTCCCAGTGGTAGCATGTACAGGGTGAAGAGCAACGGTCCTAGCACTGAGCCCTGCGGTACTCCATACTGAACTTGTGATCGGTGTGACATCTCTTCATTTACTGCTACAAACTGATAACGGTCAGATAAGTATGATTTAAGCCATGCCAATGCAGTTCCACTAATGCCAACATCATTTTTGAGTCTATTTAAAAGAATGTTGTGGTCGATAGTATCGAATGCAGCGCTAAAATCAAGTAACACTAATAGAGAGATACAACCACGATCAGATGATAAGAGTAAATCATTTGTAACTCTGATGAGAGCAGTCTCAGTACTATGATACGGTCTAAATCCTGACTGGAAATCCTCACAGATACCATTTCTTTCTAAAAAGGAACAAAATTGTGAAGACACTGCCTTTTCCAGTATTTTTGACAGGAAGGGTAGATTTGAGATCGGCCTATAATTGACTAATTCTGTAGGATCAAGTTGAGGTTTTTTAATAAGTGGTTTTGTAAATTGCTTTAAGCTTAAGCTTATGCTAAATGCATAAATGTAATGACAGATTGTCCCAGTAAATACGTCATCGGAGAAGAGATGTTGCAAGAGGGAGGAGAAATTACTTTGATTAAACACAATGAATTGAGAAAATTATGATGTTCACGGATAAGCAGGCTATTTATAATAAATACTGCAATATTCCATATTAATTTGCTTTCATGGTGACTTTAGCTAACTCCCCGCGTTTTTTAAACTGTTCTGTCTGGCTTCTCAATAATGCGTCTCGCCTGGTTAACAGGATATGTAAATACGTTCATTCAAGAATTCACGTTCCTATGAACTGCAGTGTTTGACTGCTAGGGTGTGTTTCCGCGCCTGACTGGACAAATGCGCATCATTTCACATCGAAGCAGCAGGAGCGCTGGGAAATGAGCTAGTGTCGGCTGATGAGCAGTTTGTTGCGAACCGAAAGGATAAACTGAAATTAGAGGAATACAATATTTACAAAATCTGAATATAGATTATTATAGATCATTGGATTGATACTTTTTGCCATCTTACACAAGCGTCGTAAATAAACGAATGAACAGAAAACAAGTGGAGAACAAACAGTAACATCTGTGTGGTAGGTTTCCTTTTTAATTATAGGTATAACCTTATGCTGATAATTAGGAAGAACATAGTCATTAAAAGCAGAGATATAATATAATTAGCATGTTTTTGGTTTCTGTTCTATCATAACATATCAACAGCCTATTAGATAGATATGCATTTAAAACAAGGTTAAAGAGAAGCGCATGGCTACCCAGTACAATGACAGAAAGAATAAAATGTAGGCTATTTGATCATATGAAAGCTGAACGATTTGTGTGTTTGAGGGCATAACGATACAGTTTCTTAAGAACAACTGTCAGAAGCCTTTATACGCTTTCAGTAATACAGTGCTTGCAAATGCCTCGGCCAAATACGTTTTTTACTTTTTTAATGTATATTATATAAAGGCTATATATAAAGGCGGTGAGCTTGTGTGTGTGTGTGTGTGTGTGTGTGTGTGTGTGTGTGTGTGACCGTGACGAGCTATTTGGACGGTAATTGTTTTACTTAGGGACGGTCAGAATTTACATGGTTTTGAGGGTTCCTGAGTTTATAGTCATTCGAAAATATATAGGCTAATTAATTTTAAATTATTTATCCTTTGGCCACTACCAGTTGCGCTGTTTGGTACGTATTTTAATTAGTGGGGCACCTATGTTTCTTATTTTATCTTTTTACTTTAAAATAAAAACTATAACTTTTAGTCCACAAATTCAAAAGCATTGACGTGTTCACAAATCCTCATTAACAAATAGACACAAACAAACTTTGATATTCAACATAATGTCATAGATCATTATTTTCCAGAGACACAAAATTAGATCAATTAACCCTTAAAACTAAATCTCACAAATGTTGATATTCAGATGAAATTACAAAATTAAAAATAGCGTTGATAAGAAGTGCTGAGATAAGATTTTGTCTCTACACACACACACACACACACACACACACACACACACACACACACACACACACACACACACACACACACACACACACACACAGACAGATAGCCTATTACAATTTAGATTTTACTATTATAATCATATTGGCCTCAACGATGAACAAGATAACATGACTTAGAATGAAGTCAGAATGCACTTGATGTGTCATCCACATTCATTCAAGTGCACATTCATCTGTCATATTGATGTAATAATGTAAGCTATAGCCTATAATTTTTACATTTTCATAAAACATCACTTTATCTCCAACCCTGAAAAACTCTTTTGCCTGTAGCTCTCTAGTAATCCTGAAAATAGACATATAAAATACATGGACACCTTATTGGCCATGTTGTCCCATTGCTGCGATATACAATAGACCTTGAAAATGAATCATTTTAATAAGGAACTGTGAGAACTCATGCTTGCCAGTGATAGATTTGGTTTATTTGTCTTGCTTAATAATTGTGGCGACGTCCCAAATGTAATATTATTTAACGTTCATGAATTGTGAAAATGTCTTTTTCTGTCTTCAGATACAACATTTTAGCCTTTTCTTTCAACATAGCTCTTTCACTTTGAACTAACAAGAAAACAACATAGAGCATTAATAATTGGCCATCAGTGATGGGACAAAATCAGCAAATACAATGTAGATAGTGAGATGCTGCAGTCAGTCTGCTTTCTGTATTTTTAAGTCAAGTCACCTTCATTTATATATAGCGCTTTTTACAATATAGATTGTTTCAAAGCAGCTTTACAGTATCTGTACAGAGGGAAAGTGAAGTGAAGGAGGCCATCACAGGGGAAAGTCTAGTTGACACAGTCTCTACTGACACTTCAGGGCTGCATTGTGGTCGTGTTTAGGTGCAGGTTCACCATCTGATCTGGATACGGCCTGGTTTCAGCAGACTACTGTAAACCTTGGGAGAAACAGAGAGACTAATATTAGCGTAGATGCCATTCTTCCTATGATGTAATGAGTACATCAGGTGTTATGGGAAGTGTTCCCAGCTCCGGCTGACCTGGTTAATGCAGCCCAACAATCATTTAACTGATTTGAATAATAGAAATTAATAATGTTCTATATGTATGCCAGGTTAAAGAAATGTGTTTTTAGTCTAGATTTAAACTGTCTGCTTCCTGAACAGTGAATACTGTTTCAGAGTTTAGGTGCTAAATGGGAAAAGGATCGAACACCTGCAGTTGATTTTTATATTCTAGGTATTATCAACTGGCCAGATTTTTGAGATCGCAATAGACGTGATGGAGTATAATGCGTTAAAAGCTCGCTCAAGTACTGAGGTGCTAAACCATTTAGTGCTTTGTAAGTAATTAGCAAGATTTTAAAATGTATGCAATGTTGAATAGGACGCCAACGCAGTTTTGACAAAACCGGGCTAATATGGTCATACTTCCTGGTTCTAGTAAGAACTCTAGCTGCTGCATTTTGGACCATCCAATTTTATTTATTAAGCATGCAGGGAAACCACCAAGTAGAGCATTACAATAATCTAGCCTTGAAGTCATGAACACATAAACTAAATGTTCTGCATTTTGTATTGAGAGCATTTGTCGTAATTTAGATATATTTTTAAGATGGAAGAATGCGGTTTTACAGATGTTAGAAACATTTCTTTCAAAAGAGAGATTGGTATCAAAGAGCACACCCAGGTTCCTAACTGACGACGAAGACTTGACAGAGCTTGACTCAGTTGACTCAAGTGTTAGACAGTATTCTAGGTTACTACATGCGGAGGTTTTTGGCCCAATAATTACAATCTCTGTTTTTTCAGAATTAAGTAGTAGGACATTACTAGTCATCCAATTTTTTATATCAGCTATGTATTCCGTTAATTTTGTGAAATGGTAAGTTTTGTCAGGGCGTGAAGAAATATAGAGCTGAATATCATCAGCCTAACAGTGAAACGGCATGCTTCCTAATGATATCTCCCAAGGGTAGCATGTATAGGGTGAAAAGCAACGGTTCTAGCACTGAGCCTTGCTGTACTCCATACTGAACTTGTGATCAGTTTGATATCTCTTCATTTACTGCTACAAACTGATAACTGTCAGATAAGTAAGATTTGAACCATGCCTAGGCAATTCCACTAAAAGTTTAAAAGTTTTCGGTTTGTATCCTAATGACAAAGATGAATTAATGATATTAAGAAGTGGATCTATGACCTCTGGCAGCATCCCTTTTAGTAGCTTAGTCAAGCATACATGTTGTTGATTTAGACGATTTAACAAGTTTATACAATTCTTCCTCTCCCATAGCAGTGAATGAATGAAATTTTTCCTTAGGGACACTACGATACTGTGATACTGTCATAGTTGGTTGCATAGTTATAATTTTCTCTCAAATATTATCAATCTTGCAAGTAGAGAAGTTCATAAAGTCATTACTGCTGTGCTGTTTGGAGACGTCAGAAGTTGAAGCTTTATTTCTAGTTCTAGTTAATTTAGCCACTGACACTGTATCAAATAAATACCTGTTGTGTTTGTTTTCTTCTAAAAGAGTTGAAAAATAAGGGCCCTTTTAAGGGCCCGAGTGTGCTCGTACCATCCCGTTGAACTAATTTCTTTAATCTTTAAGTGCAAAGAAGCAACTGTGTATGTGCTGGAAAAGAGAGAGTCAATAGATTCTGTTGCCACATAAAATTACATAGTACAAAAAAGAGACAAATACAGATAATTATAAGATCATTGTTAATGAATCCAGTAAAAGATTTACAGTTACAGCGGTTAAAACTTTGACAGTTACAGCGGAAGAACATTTATGTGATATGGTACAGCACAATACAGTATAAATGGCATGAAATTGTGTAATATAGTATAAATATATACAGTGTAAATAAAAAATATATAAAATGTAATTGATTTATTATTTAGGAGTTATAAGTGTACATTTGGAGAAATATACTGTATGTAGAGGCAAATTTCATCACATTTCAGTAATGTTTACTGTTTTTAATCAACTGAAAGCCTTAAAAGTTAGAACAAATTCTGACTTCCCATCTCTGTATGTAGATGTGCTGAATTTCTGGGCTGTATTAAGTAGAAGTAGTTGTGCAAAATTTAAATTAATGGACCAGTTGATGTAACAACAACTCTGAGATCAGTTTTAAAGAACGGTACAATCCACGATCAAGTCAAATTGATCGGCAACACTGAATTAATCTACAATCCCAGCTGATCAAAGATGAGGTCTATAGACACAATGCCAGTCATAGACCTGCTTATGGCCTGGGCAGTCATCTTAATGGCACAGAGAATTTGGCATCAGTGGTGCAATGCAGCTCCTTATGCAGATCAACCTGATAGCCTGCAAGACTGCCGTGGTGTGCAGAGCTGATTCACCTTGGTTCACCACTGTGTAAGCCTTAGCAGCCAACAAGGACATGAGCCTGCAGGAAATGTCACAAGTGGGTCACCACAGCCTCATTGACTGGGAGGACCACCAGATACGCATTCTGAGTGGCATAGGTGTGAACCAACCAATGGTGTGAATGCAGCTGCTCTTGGGACCAGTATTTGCATCGAGTAAACCTCTTTTCATGTCTTAATAATCTGCTAATTCAGCTCCAGGAAAAATGTCAGTGAGCAATGAAAACTGGCATTGCTCCACATCTGCAAAAACCAATCAGCTAGCCAAGAGAACACTCAGGGAGCTCAGGATTAGGCTATAGTCAAGCTGAAACTTCTTATCTGCTTGACATGTGGACCTCTAGCAGCTTAGACACTACTTTTTGTCATTTCTCCACCCTGTAGGGGATATATTCACAAAGCATCTTGCCTGATGATCTGGCCTGTGACCAGACGTCACTGTTAGACACTCACAGCCAAACTTGACCAGACAGGAGGACACGAAAAACACACAGCCTGAACTGACGGAGTCCCCTTTTTTCATGTCCTACCCTTGCTTTCCTTGCTCGTTGGCCACTTGGGCAGAACAGAGATTAGATATCAGGAGGGTTAGGGATTGATGATATAAAAAAAAAATGCCATCTGGGAGCAAAGCTTCTTTAGCTTCACGGCCCAGGCACTATAAACTCTGGTGGTCTTGCCTATCTGAGAGAGATAAATATTTCTCGGAGGGAGGGAAATGTGAAGGAAATGTGACATGCCATCTTTAAAAAGATGCAAGTGCTTTTTTATATTGTTCAAATCAATCACAATATATCGAATACACAATAACAGTGCACAGAAGTGCTTGGTATACACTCGAATGTGTGTTCTGATTTGCTTGTCACATTTTAGATCAGATATCAATGTAATTTAAATGCTCACTAGTTGGGATTTTTTTAAATGCTCACTGTTGGGGGTCTCATGGTTTCAGTGGCCATGACCAAGTAAACACTGTAATAAATAAATCATGTAATATTTTTGTAGAAATTATAATACTGGAATGCAGAAATACTACATATTATATTATTACATATTAGAAGAAAAATACATAAATGGAATAATTCTTGTGCTGTGTGTGCTCATAAGCTGGTGTGAGAATGTTGTGTCTGGGTTTCTTTTTTTAATTCATACCATAACAGTATATATTTACATTTACATTGTATTTACAAAAATATTTACATTGTAAAAATGTTATGTGCTGTTTACGTTATTTTATAAACTTTATTAAAACTTTATTTTTGAGTAGTTTTTAAGGCTTGATTTCTTTAATGGAATCTACCTGAATATGTAAAATCTCCTAAATTATTTAGTCTATGACACAATGAATTTAATATTTGTAGTGAAATGTGCTTTTTTATTTTAAGTTGTCTCTCAAAAGTGTGTGATTCAGAGTGAGTGGAAATGTCCTGTTTATATTTGAGTTATGTTGTACAATTAAAAGACTGCTGCTAACAAACTTGTTACCGCACTGGCATTAACAAAGGTAATGCTTATTGAACAAAGCAACATGCATCATATTATTAGTACATGCAGTTATCCACAACCCATAAGATCGTTCCAGGTTACTTGACTGTAACCCTGTTCCCTGATAAAGCGGAACGAGATGCTGTGCTGCTTAGCGCTAATGGGAACAACTTTATCATGACCAGCTGTGAATATAGTGTGTAAACACATCAAGGGAATTGACCCGGAGGTATTATAGCCTCGGTTGATGACGTCACCACAGCGTACCTGCTACACAAGGCTATAAATAGATGAGCCCCAGCTGCCTCGTCAGGATATTTGTTTGAATAGGAATCCTGGGACATCTTCAGTGCGGAGGTATCAATGTAACGCAGCATCTCGTTCCGCTTTATCAGGGAACAGGGATACAGTCAACTAACCCGGAACTTTCCCTTTCTAAAGCTCCACTCAATGCTGCGCTGCTTAGCGCTAATGGGAACCAGAATACCCACGCCGCTGTGCTTGAAGGTGTCTGGACTCCTTACAGTTGTGTAGGTGTGCTCACAGGAACGCAAGAAAGCCTCAGACATTAGCTTGTGATGTCGACTCAAGGACATGAGAGCCTTGAGTAGCATGAGCATCCAAACTATAACATTTTATGAATGTGTGCAGGGAGGACCAACCTGCTGCATCACAAACAAGTTGTATGGGGGCACCCCTTGCTAAAGCAGTAGAGGAGGCGACCTCCCTGGTGGAGTGAGCCCTTAAGCCTGTTGGCAAAGCTTGGCCTCGGGCCTCATAGGCAAGAGCATTAGCATCCCTGACCCAATGTGACATGGTCTGTTTGATGGCGGCTGCACCTCTGTTACGCCCCATAACAAACAAACAGTTGCTCTGACTTATGCCACTGGATAGGTGGACGTAGGCCTAAAGAGCACGAACTGGACACAGTCCATGAAGTTTCTCCTGATCCAACGTTGCAAATGGCGGAGGGCAAAAGGTCTCAAGAGTGACAGGATGTACAGTCGAGACAGGAACCTTAGGCATGTAGTCAAGATGAGGATGCAAAATCACTTTTACCATTCCTGGGGCAAAGTCTAAGCAGGATGGCGATATCGACAAAGCCTGCATGTCCTGATTTTAGGAAGTTATAGCCATGAGAAAAACCATCTTTAGGGTCAGAAGTTTATCAGACGCTGATTCTAGAGGTTCAAAGGGAGTCTAAACCAGACCCTCGAAGACTATAGCTAAGTCCCATGAAGGGATCTTGGATCTTACAGGAGGCCTCAATCGTCTGGCCCCACGAATGAAGCAAGCGAGCAGAGGATATCTTCTGAGTGGCACCCTGTCAATCAAGACGTGGCAACCTGACAATTGACTGGGTCTGCATTATGTGTCGTACACCACCTTTCAAAGGCACCCCATTTATTGGCATAATTTTCTAGTGGAAGGAGCCTTAGCATTTACTTAGCAAAACATAACATCAAACATAACTCTCAATAACATTAGGCAAAAGGATCTAGGATAAAATATCGTGCCCCCCGCCTGAGACAGAAGGTCCCTCCTCTCCGGAATCGCCCATGGCGAGCCGTTGAGGAGAGACATTATCTCCAAGAACCACACTCTGTTCGGCCAACGCGGCGCTATCAGTAAGAGGCAAGACCCTTGTTGGCGAACCCTGGCTAGAACTCCCGGGAGCAGGGAAACTGGAGGAAACGCATACAGGCGTATTTTGAGCCATGTATGTGCCATCGCATCCAGACTCTGGGGCTGGGTGACTGAGAGAGAAGTAGAGGGGACAGTGCATTGTCTGATAAGAGGCAAAGAGGTCCACTTCTGCTTCGTAAAATCTGGCCCAGATCTGCTTGACTACTTCTAGGTGGAGGTTCCATTCCCCCATCTGTAATTTCTGCCTGGACAGTAAATCAGCTCCCACATTCAACTGCCCAGAATGTACACTGCCCTGAGTGACAGGAACTTGTCCTGGGCCCAGAAAAAAAAATGCCTTGCTATTCTGTTCAGATTGCGTGGGTGCAGACCTCCCTGGTGATTTATGTAAGAGACTGTCGCTGTGTTGTCCACCCGCACTTGGACATGACAGCCCCTCAACTGGGGGAGAAAGTATTTCAGGGCCAGAAATACAGCCATCAGCAGTTGATGTGCCAATTGAGCCTCCCATTCCCCTTGGACTGGACAACCACTTAAGACCGCACCCCAGCCCATCAGGGAGGTGTCCGTCATTAACAATCTGAGGGGACAAGGCGCCCTTAAAGTGGGACCCAAGGCAAGGAACCAGGGTCTGAACCACATAGTTAGTGTATGAAGCCTGTGGCGTGTCACTTTTATTTACCTTCAAGGATTGGCCCTTGGATGAAATCCTCTGACTTCAAGCCACAACTGAAACGGTCTCATGTGCAACAACACCAAAGGGATCACCGTGGATTCTGATGTCAAACCTAACAGTCTTTGGTACTGACGAACAGTGAGATCTTGGCCTAGACTGATTTTGCTCAGGGTATGCTGGATGGTCTCGATTCGAGTGGGAGACAGTTGTGCCTGCATTGTTATCAAATCCCAAACAATCCCTAGATAAGTTGTTCTCTGGGCCGGAGGAAGAACACTTTTATTGGTGTTGAGTCTCAACCCTAGAGAAACTAGATGAGCTAACACAATGTCTCTGTGTTGAAGCGCCATCTCTTGCGATTGTGTTAGTATTAACCAATCATCTATGTAATTCAAAATGTGAATGCCCCCGGAGTCATGATGGAGCCAGTGCTGCATCCATGCATTTTGTATACGTGCGGGGTGATAAGGCTAGGCCGAACGGAAGAACCCAAAATTGGTAAGCTTCGCCCCCGAAAGCGAACCTCAGGAACTTCCTGTGTTGTGGCAATATTTCTATGTAAAAATATGCATCCTTCAGATCGATCGTGATGAACCAATCGTGATGTTGAATTTGCTTTACTGTTAACATCTTGAACTTGAGCGCTTTGACTGTATGGTTTAAACATCAACCCCCCATGCTTCTTGGGAACCAGGAAGTATCTGCTGTAATAGGAACATGGAAGAGGAACATGTTCTATGGCCTCTTTGCCCAGAAGAGTTTGTAGCTCTTGTGACAGTACGTGCACCAGCTCCGGCTTCACGGAAGTGGAGACCACGCCATTAAAACGTGGAGGACGACAAATAAATTGGATTCTGTATCCTGTTTATACTCTGCTTACTATGTTTCCACGCTACCAGACTCTCTGAGAATGGTATTAATTTTAACACTTCCTGATGATGGCTCCTGTTAGATGTCCCGTGTCCTGGATGATAGCAGGATTTAAACACGGAACATCTAGCAAGACCATCAGGACTTCTTTTTGTTGATGATAGTCCTGAGGTCCGCCCTGGGATGTTGCTGAGGGCAACGAGCCGGTCCCCAGTCTTTACGAAGGGGAGCGCGACTCACCACACTCTGTTTTTTCACCTCCCTAGCTCTTGAAGGACCAGGGAAAGGTTGGGTGGCTGACAGCCCCTCCCCTTGAGTGCGGTGAGGAAGAAAATGAACAAACACTTCCTCATGTTTCTTTACTTCTCTGAATCTTTACTTCTCTGAGACTGATGTTGTGGTCTCTCCCCCCAGCCACCGGACAGAAACCTATCCTCGTCCTTGTCATCATCATCATCATTGTCATCGTCATCCCCCACGCGAGCCAAAGAAGCACCGGAGCGCACTTCGGGATCATGTGAGGAAACTTGTGGATCTGGTGACCGAGCAAGCGAAAGGGATGGACCCATCTTTTGCTCGTCAGCCAAATCCTTTTTGGAGCCCCACAATGGAATTGCGGGTGCAGACTAAAAGTAGCCAAGACGAGCGTGAAGCATTTTGATTGCAAACAGCTCACAATGCTCGCACTCTCCTGAGTCCAATGCAGCGAACACATGCTCTTCCCCCAAACACACAAAGCAGTATTCGTGTGTATCCACATCTGCCATCGGGCGAGAACATGGAGGGAAACAAAATTTAACCTGCTGACTCATCTGTTTTCGATTTCTTTTGGCTTAAACTCTTTTCACTGATGTTCAGAGATAAGAAAGAGAGAAATATCCACACTGCCAGTTGAAATCTAACTGCTAACAACAGCTCTGAAGTAGAGTTTCAAAGATAGAGAGGTTTTTGACGCACACATACACAGAGTGGTCTGAAAACAAAAGACCTGACAAGGCAGGTGAGGCTCATCTATTTATAGCTTCATGTAGCAGGTGCGCTGTGGTGATGTCACCAACCAAGGTTTAGCTAAGATGTTACCATTAGCGCTAAACAGCACATCATTGAGTATAGCTTTTGAAAGGGAACTAGGGAGTATGGGGCAGAACCTAACCTAATGCAGGTTAGTTGTAACACTTTTACAAAACTTTCCACACATGCCAGGATGACAAAACTTAGTGTATTTACTAGTTACCATATCAACATTATTTAGAGAAAAAATTGCGCCAAAATTAATAAAATCTTTGGAATTATTATTATTATTATTACTGAACATTTATTTAACCATAGCAAAAGTAAAAAATGTCTTACGTTTATTTTTCATCTCTGTTTTTTGTGTTTATTTAAAATAAGACAAATCTGATATTATTTTAATCTTATATCTGTTATTTAACAGTTGAGATAGTTCTTTAATGCAGATCTAACCAGCAGAAGACTTAAAGCAGAAGGTTAATCCCAGTTGTGCAGTGGGGTGCGTTGTAGCCTGACAATGCGTTACGATGAGCCCCTAATAGAAATATGCTATTATATTCTATATTTTTAAGAAATTCTTTTGAGAAACCATGAGAAAAGGGTGAATAATGACTGAGAGTCAATGTTCAGAAATTATTCATTATTATTATGTTTTTAACTATGCTGTATAGCTGTATTTAGCGATGTGTTTGTTGTCAAACTCAAAAATAGTATATTTTTAATGACTAAAAATGTCATTATTTTATATTAAAAAGTTAATAATTGTATTTTATTGACACAGTATTTTAGTTTGTTTTGGATATTTTTTTTATTATATCAGGTAACATTTTAAGCTGTCATTTTGTCATGTTACAATGTGCCCCTCAAATGTTACAATGTGGGCACCTATGGAGCATGTTGTCACATTTCACTTCCATTCTTTCAGGGTAAATCAAGAAAAAAAGCATACACTGTATTAATAAAACAAAACCAAACAATTGTACTAGACGTGTGAAATTAATGTGGGAAAAAAAAAAAAATACTCTGAACCCCATGTGGATTTACACAAACTGAGAAAGTCAAAAAGCGTTAGGTTGTGCCCCACTCTCCCCTACTCTTCTGCACAATGGTAATGATCAAAACTTCAACATAACAGAAACTCTTTCAAAAGTCAAACATAACTGATCATTAAACATTAACAGATGTTTCCCTTCACGCAAAAACACTTAAAATAACACTTATTTTATTAGTGAAATGTTCTCAGTATTTTCTATAGAATACTGAACCACAAGTTTCTTAAGAAAATATGCACATTATTTTTATTATCACCTTATTTTTTTGGGTGAAAATTACAAGACCCATGATTATTTTTTTACAGAGTATTTTCTTCAAAAGGCAAATAAAATTGCATCTTCATTTTAAATGGACAGCAAAATAATTGATCATCGATCAATCGATCAACATCTAGCGATTTGAAAAAGAAAATGCTATAAATTGCTACATAAATTATGGCAATAAATAAATAAATAAATGTTTTAAAAGTTAAATAAACACGTAATGTTCTATAAGCCTTTCGCATATTTCTACACTAATCATATAAAACTATACTGTCAGTACACCATAGTTATCCAAATGAACTAGAATAATGCATTTCCATTCAACGGGATGGAAAATGATAGGAAAAATACTATAGGCTTAAAAGATCATGTGACTCCCTCTATACAATATTAACACTCATTGTTGCTTGAATTAGTAAGAAAAAGGTGCAAAAATATTGTTGAAAACATACAAGGAAAGTCCACTGATAAGTTACCAGCGTAAGCCTATGTGCCGGGCCTCAGCCCCAGACGGCCCCGGCCCACTTTAACCCCGATCATATCTACTTTCAAAGGTCAACGTCACTCAACCCGCACAATATCATTATGGCCCTTCCTGTTTCCAAGAGCTTTAATGCTCAGCCCTGCAAAAGGTTTTTTAAATAAACCCTAAAATTTCACATGAAAGTTTGACTTGCACCGTCACTGTTTGTTAGCAATCTGTCATTTGAAACCCACATTTCTAATATTTGTAAAACCACATTTTTCCATCTTAAAAAATATCTCTATGCATTACTGGGTGGATGCCCTGTAGATTTTTCAAACAAACTTCAATTGTACTTGTACTGTAGAACCAAGAAGTATGACCATATTAGCCCAGTTCTTTCAACACTGCACTGGCTGCCTATTAAGCATCATATACATTACAAAATCTATTTTTAAAATGCTGATTACTTGTAAAGGTCTAAATGGTTTAGCTCCTCAGTACTTAGGTGAGTTACTATCGCATTACAGTCCTTCACATTGTAACGGTCACTTAGAGCATTTACAGTAATTCGAGGCAGAATGACAACTGCGCATGTGCGTAGAGTGTGCGCCTGAAAGTGATGTGAAAGTGGAGCAGGAGAAAGAGATAACTGCTCTACCGACTTTATGCTCTTCTTCCTTTTATTTTCCTTTTTCTATCTGTGACCTCAGTTGAATGTTTATTTGTATACTTTTTCCACACTCAATCCCCATGTATGCGGATGAGTGTGATGTGTAATTTTATTAAACCTGGGAAAATACGCCAGCTCTCTGTATCACACATTTGTTTTGTTTTTTTCTGGGCAACAACCTCTCAACTGTGCATTACAACATTCATTGGCCAGTTGATAATACCTATAATATCAATCAAAGTAGATTGTATTTCTATTAGGCACCCACACTTTGGATTAGTCTTTCAAACATTGTTCAGTAGGCAGACACACTCTGTCAGTTTAAATCTGTATTAAAGACCCATCTCTTTACATTAGAATATACACAATAGAGTATATTTCTATAATTCAATTCCCTTTAGGGATTGTCAGGCTGTATTAATTAGGTCAACTGGAAGTGGGAACATTTCCCATAGCAGCCAATGTGCTTTGAAAGAGGAATGGCATCTATGCTATGTCTCATTCTTATCCCGAGGTTACTGTAGTCAGCTGGATCTGTTCCATATCCAGAGCAGATGGTGGATCTACACCCAGGAATATCCACAGGCTTAAATGCCAGCAAAGACCACAACAAATAGTCAAGCCTTTGGGACAGATCTTCTGTGAAGTCCTTGTCGAATAGACAAGCCCTCAGCACAGATCCTCAGTGAAGACCTTGACAACTAGACAAACCCTCAGCAAAGATCCATATGGCCAGCTTTGAACATGTTATGCCAGGACCTTCTAAGACCGCTACGCAGTTTTAAACAAAAAGAAGCACAATCATTGTGCTTATGGACAAAAATAAGCAACCCTATTTCGACCTGTTGGACAGACTACAACTCTTCCACTAAATTCTGGCATGACATATCCTGATTTTCAAGCAGAAGGAGCTGGATGCAAAATGTTTAAATAATAATAATCTGGAAATCTGACTTGTAATTTAAATTAAAATTGTAACTTAAATTTTGAAACATCAACACTGTTGAACTGAACTGAATCGACATTGAACTGACTTGAGATGAATAATGATACTATTGTCTTTTTAGAACTGCTTTACAACAGAATTTGTCTCAAAGTTAGCTTCACTGATTCTTTTAATTCCCTGTTTATTACTGTGAAGTTGCTTTGAAACAATCTGCATTGTATAAAGCACTATATAAATAAAGGTGATTGGACTTGACTTACTTGACTTACTGACTTAGTGCAGACTAGTTGATGTCTCATAATAATTTATGACAAAGACTGAGCTCTAAGAAAATGTAAGCTGTAGCCTAGCTGTGTGTTGTGGACACATACATATACAATTGCAAAAAAAAAAAAAAAAAATGTATAATACATAATGGTCATTATTTTTACTTCTGATATTAAAAGTACTTGATATATAAAGTAATTGTTTAGTATACAAAGTATACATTTAATGAGATATTTCAGGGATACTGACTGAGTTATGTCAGAGTCTGTTTTGGATCACGTTTCTTTGTTTTGATTCTGCCTTTGTTGTCTGCTATTTTGACCCAGTTTCTCAGTTCGTTTGATTAGTCATTTAGCGCACCTGTCGTCTCATTAATTATCTCATTAGTTCCCTTTGTTTTCTCCATGCATTTATACCCTGTGTTCTTCTTCATGTCTTGTTAATGTTAGGTTGTGTTAGTCTAGCTATTCTGCCTGTTCTCCTGAGTTTTGTCATTAAAGCTGATTCTCCTTCGTGTATGTTTATACACAACCAACTCCTGACAGAAGAATGGACCCAACAGTGAATTATTTTTATTTTTTTTTGCTTTTCTGTTTATTTTTGTTTTTTTTTCCCTTTTCCATGGACCTACCAGGCATCCAACTTCTTTGGAGCAGGGAGACTGTCCACACACGGACCACACATAGTCAAGTCAAGTCACCTTTATTTATATAGCGCTTTTAACAAGTCCAATTGTTTCAAAGCAGCTTCACATTGTTAACCGGAAAATAATGCAACAGAATTTATACAGCCGTTCTGGTGAAACGGTGATGTTATCCAGCTAATTTCAAGTATCATATAGTGTCAATGCGGGCAGATCGGTAATATAGATTAAATTTAGGTGTCCCCAACTGAGCAAGCCAAAAGCCAAAGGCAACAGTGGCCAGGAACCAAAACTTCTTCAGGGTCAGAATGGAGAAAAAAACCTTGGGAGAAACCAGGCTCAGTCGGGGTGCCAGTTCTCCTCTGCCCGACGAACAAACAGTGTATGATTATAATTCTGGCAACATTGCAGGTCTTAAGTCATATTAGGTAAATAGATATTCGTAAGATTGTTTGAAAGATTGGAGTCGTCACGCCGGAGACGGGTTTAATGGGGATGTCCATTTACAGGGGGAGTTTATTTGACACGCTCTCTGCAGACATTTCAGGGATGCCTTGGTCATGTCCAGGCACAGGTTCACCATCTGATCTGGATACGGCCCGGATCCGGCTGACTGCAGTAAACCTCGGTATAAACAGAGAGACTAGCGTAGATGACATTCTTCTTATGATGTAACGAGTACATCAGGTGTTATGGGAAGTGTTCCCGGTTCCGGCTGACCTAGTTAATGCAGCCTAACAATCATGTTTGAATAATAGAAATTGATAATGTTTTATGTGTAAGCCATAGTAAAGAGATGCGTTTTTAGTCTAGATTTAAACTGACAGAGTGTGTCTGCTTCCCGAACAATGCTAGGAAGACTGTTCCAGAGTTTAGGCGCTAAATAGGAAAAGGATCGACCGCCTGCAGTTGATTTTGATATTCTAGGTATTATCAACTGGCCAGAGTTTTGAGACCGCAATAGACGTGATGGAGTATAATGCGTTAAGAGTTCGCTCAAGTACTGGGGAGCTAAACCATTTAGTGCTTTGTAAGTAATAAGCAAGATTTTAAAATTTATACGATGTTTAATAGTGAGCCAGTGCAGTGTTGACAGAACCGGGCTAATATGGTCATACTTCCTGGTTCTAGTAAGAGCTCGAGCTGTTGCGTTTTGGATCAGCTGGAGTTTGTTTATTAAGCGAGCAGGGCAGCCACCCAGTAAAGCATTGTAATCTAGCCTTGAGGTCATGAACACATGAATTAACTGTTCAGCATTTTGCATTGAAAGGATGTGCCGTAATTTAGATATATTTTAAAAATGGTACAATGCAGTTTTACACACGTTAGAAACTTGGCTTTCAAATGAAAGATTGGTATCAAAGAGCACACCCAGGTTCCTAACTGACGACGAGGACTTGACAGAGCAGCCATTAAGTGTTAGACAGTATTCTAGGTTACTACTTGCAGAGTTTTTTTTTTTAAATTAAAAATTCATTTTTTTTCTGAATTAAGTTGCAGGAAATTACTAGACATCCAATGTTTTATATCAGCTATGCATTCCGTTAATCTTGTGAATTGGTAAATTTCTTCAGGGCGTGAAGAAATATAGAGCTGAGTATCGTCAGCATAACAATGAAAACTAATGCCATGCTTCCTAATGATATCTCCCAGTGGTAGCATGTACAGAGTGAAGAGCAACGGTCCTAGCACTGAGCCCTGCAGTACTCCATACTGAACTTGTGATCGGTGTGACATCTCTTCATGTACTGCTACAAACTGATAACGGTCAGATAAGTATGATTTAAACCATGCCAATGCAGTTCCACTAATGCCAACATAATTTTTGAGTCGATTCAAAAGAATGTTGTGGTCGATAGTATTGAATGCAGTGCTAAGATCGAGTAACACTAATAGAGAGATACAACCATGATCGGATGATAAGAGTAAATCATTTGTAACTCTGATGAGAGCAGTCTCAGTACTATGATGCGGTCTAAATCCTGACTGGAAATCCTCACAGATACCATTTCTTTCTAAAAAAGGAACATAATTGTGAAGACACTGCCTTTTCCAGTATTTTTGACAGGAAGGGTAGATTTGAGATCGGCCTGTAATTGACTAATTCTGTAGGATCAAGTTGAGGTTTTTTAATAAGTGGTTTGATAATAGCCAACTTAAAAGTTTTCGGTACATATCCTAATGACAAAGATGAGTTAATGATATTAAGAAGAGGATCTAGGACCTCTGGTAGCATCTCTTTTAATAGCCTAGTCGTTATAGGGTCGAGCATACATGTTGTTGATTTAGATGATTTAACGAGTTTAGCTAATTCTTCCTATCCTATAGCAGTGAATGAATGTAATTTTTTCTCAGTGACACTACAATGCTCTGTCTGATGTGATACTGTAGTAGACGGCTGCATGGTTATAATTTTCTTCCTAATATTGTCAATCTTACATGTAAAGAAGTTCATAAAGTCATTACTACTGTGCTGTTTACAACCATCAGAAGTAGAAGCTTTATTTTTGGTTAACTTAGCCACTGTATCAAATAAATACCTAGGGTTGTGTTTGTTTTCTTCTAAGAGAGTCAAGAAATAAGCAGATCTAGCAGTTTTTACGGCCTTTCTGTATACGATCATGCTCTCTTTCCATGAATTACGAAAAACCTCTAGTTTTGTTTTCTTCCAACTGTGCTCCATTTTTCTGGCTGCTGTTTTAAGGGCCCGGGTGTGCTTGTTGTACCACGGCATTGGACTATTTTCTTTAATCTTCTTTAAGCGCCGGGGAGCAACTGTGTCTAAAATGCTGGAAAAAAGAGAGTCAATAGTTTCTGTTGCAAAATCGAGTTCCACTAGGCTATCTGGGATACTGAGGAGATGAAACTGATGAGGAAGATTATTTACAAAGCAATCTTTAGTGGCGGCAGTGATAGTTCTGCCATATTTGAAGCAAGGGGACGGCTTTGCAGCCTTAGCTAAATTAGTATACATGATACTAGGTAATGATCTGAGATGTCGTCGCTCTGCTGCAGAATTTCAACGGTATCAACATTTATTCCATGTGACAATATTAGGTCTAACGTATGATTGTCTCTAAATGCTAATCCCAATGCGTCTTTTTCATTATCTACATGGATATTAAAATCACCAACAAATAGTACTTTATCTGCAGCCAGTACTAACTCTGATAGACAGTCAGCAAATTCTTTGATAAAGTCTGTATTGTGGCCTGTATACAGTAGCCAGCACAAAAGTCAAACGGGATTTATCAATTACACTACATAACGCTACATAAAGCACCAAAACTTCAAAAGAATTATATTTGAAACTAGACTTCTGAGTAATACTGAGGATATTATTATAAATGACAGCAACCCCTCCCCCTTTAGCTTTCAGACGCGGCTCGTCTTCATAACAATAATCTTTTGGGGTGGACTCATTTAAAGTAATGTAGGTGTCAGGTTTTAACCAGGTTTCTGTCAAACACAGCACATCTAGATTATTATCTGTAATCATATCATTAACAATAAGCGCTTTTGGGAAAGGGATCGAATATTCAGCAACCCGAGCTTTATCGTTTGATCATCTGTATTATATCTGTTGTTTATTGTTGGACATCAGTTAAGTTTTTACTGTTGAATGATCTTGATGGTTTTTTGTATTTATTAATTCGGGGAACAGACACAGTCTCTATGTGATAATATCTAGGTGAAAGAGTCTCTATGTGTTGGGATTTATCTGACTTCTGTAATGGGAGACAGCTAGCAGACGGTCAGGTAAGCCAGTCCGTCTGCATGGGGGAGACCACATGGTCCCGGAGAAGACTTTACCGCATTAGTGGAGTTGGTGCTGGTGAACAATGACTCTCCGCTCACCATCTGCCTGGCTGAGGACTACACTAGCCCCACTCCATATCCAGAGACCAGCCACCCACCACCAGCGAGCAGGATGAGGGAGGGTTAGTGGAGTTTGAGGGCTAGGAGGTAAGCCCCATCAACAACCACACCGTGGATGTAATCGCTATGGCCTCTGGAACATTTATTGACTTATGGGATGTATTTGAGGAGATGATTCCCCTGTTTCTCTTGTCCCCGCTGGTTCTGCTCCACCCTGACTCTCCTGTTTCCCTGCTGGTTACGTCCGGCCCTGAATCTCCTGTGATCCCTCCCATCCGCCGTCTCCCACCTCCTCTGACAACCAGTTCCATAACCTGCCTATGTTGACTCTCTTCAGCCCTTTTGCTTCTCCTACACATTGTAAGGATCTGCCTAGGGTCTTCAGTTCACCAGCTCCACCTAGCCCTGAGGATCCACTGGCTTCACCTCCAGCCTCTGAACCCATTGCTCCACCTCGGCCTGTCGATGCCTTGGCTCCTGCCTCCCTCTGCCATTGTCCTAACAGTTCCAAAGGGCTCTCACCGGATCTGCCTTGGTCAGACGTCATCCCGCCTAAACCTTTGGCTCCACATTCCCCCTGGCTCCTCTGGTTCCCTGGTTCTACCTCAGATGCTCTTCACTGCAGCTCTAACTCGGTCTCTTTGTCTGCTAGTTTGATCCAGTTTCTCAGTTCATTTGATTAGTTATTTAGTTCACCTGTCATCTCATTAATTAGCTCATTAGTTCCCTTTATTTGCTCCATGAATTTATACCCTGTGTTCTCCATTCTCATTAATATTATGTTGTGTTAGTCTCCCTAATCTGTCTGTTCTCCTGAGTCTCACAAGAATTTTATTGACTCTTTCGTTTTCATGCGTTTATACTCAACCAACTCATGACACTGACAAACATAATAAAATTTTTTCTTTTCTTTTTTTTTATAAAAACATTTCAAAATATATATTTTTAAATAAAGGATGAACATACAGAGCAGCATACAAACCTGATTCCCCAAAAGTTGGGACACTGTACAAATTGTGAATAAAAACAGAATGCAATGATGTGGAAGTTTCAAATTTCAATATTTTATTCAGATTACAACATAGATGACATATCAATTGTTTAAACTGAGAAAATGTATCATTTTAAGGGGAAAAATAAGTTGATTTTAAATTTCATGGTATCAACATATCTCAAAGTTGGGACAAGGCCATGTCCACTGTGTGGCATCCCCTCTTCTTTTTATAACAGTCTGCAAACGTCTGGGGACTGAGGAGACAAGTTGCTCAAGTTTAGGAATAGGAATGTTGTCCCATTCTTGTCTAATACAGGCTTCTAGCTGCTCAACTGTCTTAGGTCTTCTTTGTTGCATCTTCCTCTTTATGATGCGCCAAATGGGTGAAACATCTGGACTGCATCTCAACATTTGATATGTAATCTATATTCTATTGTGAATAAAATATAAGTTTATGAGATTTGTACATTATTGCGTTCCTTTTTTATTCCTTATTTTTTATTCAATTATTTTTAATGTAAAATTAATCACAGAAATTAACCTGTTATTTTTTTCCAGCCATACTAAAACAAATGTTGTCTTTTTTTTTTCTTTTTTCATTACAGCGTGACGGTAGACCATGGTGAAGGAAAGACATGCTTGGTGGATTTTGGATCCTAAGGACCACCTTTTACACATCAATGTAGGTGGGTTGAGACACACTCTATGCTCAAGCATTCTGAAGAAGTTTCCGGACACACGTCTTGGCCAACTCTTGTCCTGTGACTCAGAGGATGACATTCTACAGCTCTGTGATGACTTTGATGTTCAACAGAAAGAGTTTTACTTTGACCGTAACCCTGGTCTCTTCCCTTATGTCCTGCACTTCTATCAGACTGGCAAGCTGCACATTATGGAAGAGCTGTGCATTTTCTCCTTCTCTCAGGAAATAGAGTACTGGGGAATCAGTGATTTTTTTCTGGACAGCTGCTGTAGTTACCGTTACCTTGATCGTAAACTGAAGAGACATCATATATCCTGGGACGAAGAGAGTGATGTTAGCAGTGTGGATACATCAGTTGATGAGATTTCTGATCTGAACAAAGATATGGAGCACTTCCATGAAATACGTTTTGGAAACTTTCGGAAGTGTCTGTGGTTAACATTGGAAAATCCAGGTTATTCAATCCCTAGCAAAATTTTCAGCTTGCTTTCCATTTGTGTGGTGTTAATATCAATTGCCACCATGTGTATCAATAGTATTCCAGAATACCAGAGATTTGATGAAAATGGTAATCCAGTTGAAGACCCAACAATGCATGTATTAGAAGTGTTCTGCATCTGCTGGTTTACATTTGAGGTAGTAACACGCATGCTTCTTGCTCCAAACCATCGTAAATTCTTCTTGCTACCACTAAATGTGATCGATATCATCTCAGTGATGCCAATTTACATCACAATCTTTTTTGATCTGGTCATTGGGAGTGAGTCAGAGCTGGGCAACTTGGGAAAACTGGTCCAGGTGTTGCGACTGATGAGAATCTTCAGGGTGCTAAAGTTGGCTAGGCATTCAACAGGGTTAAGGTCACTAGGTGCTACTCTGCGGGTGAGATTACACTGCCATTGTGCACGTGCATTTACAATCTGCATATTGTAGTACAGAGGTCTTCAACCCTGCTCTTTGGACACCCACTGCCCAGCAGAATTTAGCTCTAATCCTAATTAAACACACCTGAAGCAGCTAATCAAGCTCTTCAGGATCGCTTGAAAATATATAGTCAGGTGTGCTAAAGCAGGTTGAAAATAAACTTTGCAGGACAATGAGTCCCCAGGAGTAGGGTTGAAGACCTCTGTTGTAGTGGTGTTTAATCCTGGACCCATGTTACTCCACGTTTTGTATGTCTCTTATCTAAAAAAAAAAAACTTACCTAGGTTCCCAGTTTGCATACAATCCTCCATAAATAGTATCTGTCCCTGCGTTCCAATGTGCATACTAATAAGTGTGTCCCAAAACATAGCATGTTGAAAAGAGTATGCTAAAAGTCCTTGGATAGTCTATTTCCCGTAGATTTTCAAAGTGTGGATTTCATGCACACTATAATGGCTAATATTGCCCACAACCCATTGCAATATTATATTGAGGAGCAATCAGAACTACAAACACAAATTGTTAAAATTTGTTAAAAAAATCTACAAACATGGCGGATGTGCACAACCAAGGGTTAAGTAGAGAGGTTTAGATAAAGGGATTTTTGAGTGACTAATAATCTAAATTTAAAGCTGCAGTCCGTAGTTTTTCCTCTTTGTCACCATATCTGTTCGAAATCTGCATTTGCAGTTATTCACGGAATTATTAACCATGCAAATTATACTTTGTTTTCAATTTGTTAATATTAACATCAGCATTGCGTGACTACATTTAATGTGTATTAGGGCTACCTCAGTTTCCATTTCTGTGCAGTCTAATTTCTAATTGTCATATACTAACAAATTAATGTGGAGTAGAATGAATTGAATGAATTGCTCCCTCCCATAGCTAGCACAAAATAATTGATATTTACCATAATGCACATAGCAAAATGAGAAAGGCACAACAAAGAAAACTCCGTAACTGTATGAATTAAGCGAACAAGTGTGCTACTGTTACATAGCCTAATTGAACCATTGAAATGTCTTACCTGTCCAACAGAAAAAAAGCTGAAAAAAACCCCCTTCAAAACACGGTGTTCACAACACCTTTTAAAAGTCCTTTTTATCCTTGTTTTCACATGGGCCTGGTTGAAGTCTTTTTTTTTTCTGTAGCATTCCGAAGTCTTTTGCATTTTACAACGGGTGAATCTCCAGTTGTCATGGTGTTGGTCGTTTTAACCTTTCTGGATCCACCATCAAATTGATAAGTTTAATTATATCAAGTGCTGTGAGATAAGGCTATAAATCTCCACCTCCAACATCCTCACATGCAATATAGCCTACTAGCTGGGACACCTTATTGATGTATACAGATCTGACGTAATGACGCAAAGATATGCTTGAATTTCCTGCGGAAATCCACCAGTACCACTGGAATTAAAAACATTATTACAAGCTTACTGTAAATCGAGCTAAACTAAACAGATAGTTTTGGCAGCTTTAACCTTATAAAAATATTAATTTAATAATATCAGTGTTATATTTCATCCGCAACAACAATGTGGACTTTTATAAAGATCCGTTAGGCCATTAACTTTTAAATGCATCATTATGCACACAAAGGGAAAGTTCTTTGCTTGAAAGACCCATGACTGGCAGATCAACATATTTCTCTTCAATATGGTAAGAAATTAAATTAACTGAAATGTGGAGGATTTTAACTGTGACAAGATGATTGACAGACCAGTTTACAGGGACAGGATCTGTGTAAACGGCAACGTCCGTTAAAAGACTTAGTTCAATGAGGTAATAGTATTTGCCAAAGCTTGTCTACTCTATTGCTACACACTCAAAGGTACGACCAGCAACAAAAAAAGTTTAAGTGATTTATTATTAATATCTGAAACTGATCAAACATATTTAAATGTTATTTATTTTATATTTTCACCTGCAACAACACTGTAAACTTTTAGAAAGAAGAACTGTATATTAGATATTAAATGAGACAAGCCAGTTTTTGGTGACATGATGCTTGTGACATTATGTGACAAAATGGCACATAACGTCACAAGACACAATTCTCTTATGTATGCCCAGTCTTCTGTAACACAATCAATGGTATGTACCTTTTCCTCACAAAAAGAGTAAATTCTTTTACTGCATATACACTCACCTAAAGGATTATTAGGAACACCATCCTAACACTGTGTTTGACCCCCTTTCGCCTTCAGAACTGCCTTAACGTGGTAGATTCAACAAGGTGCTGAAAGCATTCTTTAGAAATGTTGGCCCATATTGATAGGATAGCATCTTGCAGTTGATGGAGATTTGTGGGATGCACATCCAGGGCACGAAGCTCTCGTTCCACCACATCCCAAAGATGCTCTATTGGGTTGAGATCTGGTGACTGTGGGGGCCATTTTAGTACAGTGAACTCATTGTTATGTTCAAGAAACCAATTTGAAATGATTCGAGCTTTGTGACATGGTGCATTATCCTGCTGGAAGTAGCCATCAGAGAATGGTCAGAAACAATGCTCAGGTAGGCCGTGGCATTTAAACAATGCCCAATTGGCACTAAGGGGCCTAAAGTGTGCCAAGAAAACATCCCCCACACCATTACACCACCACCACCAGCCTGCACAGTGGTAACAAGGCATGATAGATCCATGTTCTCATTCTGTTTACATCAAATTCTGACTACACCATCTGAATGTCTCAACAGAAATCGAGACTCATCAGACCAGGCAACGTTTTTCCAGTCTTCATCCGTCCAATTTTGGTGAGCTTGTGCAAATTGTAGCCTCTTTTTCCTATTTGTAGTGGAGATGAGTGGTACCCGGTGGGGTCTTCTGCTGTTGTAGCCCATCCGCCTCAAGGTTGTGCGTGTTGTGGCTTCACAAATGCTTTGCTGCATACCTCGGTTGTAACGAGTGGTTATTTCAGTCAAAGTTGCTCTTCTATCAGCTTGAATCAGTCAGCCCATTCTCCTCTGACCTCTAGCATCAACAAGGCATTTTCGCCCACAGAACTGCCGCATACTGGATGTTTTTTCCGTTTCACACCATTCTTTGTAAACCCTAGAAACGGTTGTGCGTGAAAATCCCAGTAACTGAGCAGATTGTGAAATACTCAGACCGGCCCGTCTGGCCCAAACAACCATGCCACGCTCAAAATTGCTTAAATCACCTTTCTTTCCCATTCTGGCATTCAGTTTAGAGTTCAGGAGATTGTCTTGACCAGGACCACACCCATAAATGCATTGAAGCAACTGCCATGTGATTGGTTGATTAGATAATTGCATTCATGAGAAATTGAACAGATATTCCTAATAATCCTTTAGGTGAGTGTAGTATATGTAGGCAAATTGGAAAGCAGCATTAGTTCCGTTTATGGAGCTCTCTCTTAACGAGTTGATAATCTGAATCGGGTGTGTTACATAAAGGGAGACAAAAAAACGTGAGGTGCTGTGGGTCCCCAGAATCAGGATTGAAAACCACCGACATATTGAATAGTATTGACTGTAAATGTTTTGATTATGCTTTATTTAACTAAATAAATCAATGATCCCAGCCCCTAAAATCCAGAAATATTTCAACCCAATCTCATGGCAATTTGTACGTATTTTACAAGGTAGCTAATTCGTATGAATTTGTGTGAACTCACATTTGTACGATTTTTGCTAAATTGTATGTATTTTATGAGTTGCCCAATTCGTATGAATTCGGAGGAATGACCTACCCCTACCCATCACTGGGGTTTAAACAAATCGTATGAATTCATACGAGTGAAGTCGTATGAGTGAGGTCCTACAAATTAGCCACCTCATACAAATACGTACGAATTGGTCGTAAGATAGCGTTGTATATTTTTACTACCTTGTCTTGAAATTTTGTAAAACTTTCAATTCCATCCAATTAAAAAAAAAAAAAAAAAAAAAACAGGAAATTAATCTTTAACAGTTAGAATACTCAGTTTTGGCAACTCAATAAAAGTGCTTTAAAGCTGTTATACCTACATTTTACATGTAAAAAATTATGTCTTTGTTTCTTTGTGTAGCACAGCTACAGAGAGGTTGGAATCTTATTACTGTACCTGGCAGTGGGTGTATCAGTGTTCTCTGGAATGACATACACTGCAGAATATGAGGAAGATGTTGGTTTGGACACAATCCCAGCTTGCTGGTGGTGGGGGACAGTTAGTATGACAACAGTGGGATATGGAGATCTGGTGCCAGTGACAGTGGCAGGAAAGCTGGCAGCATCTGGCTGCATCCTGAGCGGCACATTAGTTGTGGCACTCCCCATCACCATCATTTTCAACAAATTTTCACATTTTTACCGCAAACAAAAAGCTCTTGAGGCATCAGTAAGAAACAGCAACAACAAGCTTATAATAAGACGACAGAGAAACAGTGAAGACACTGAAATACATGGGCATAGCCACTTTTTGGAGGATGGAGAAAAGGATGAAGATGTGACTTATGAAAGAGGAGTTGTCAACTACTGCTACGAAGACCATCCACTGACATATACAGTATGATGTGTCCACTATGCAAGAAAAGTGATAAGTGCTGAAGACGTTTTACCAATATCAAACATCATATCCTGACTTAAAAAACAGGTGGGTGACAAATTAAAGGAGAATCTGGGGGATCTGGTGGCTGTTATGCTATGGGGGATATTTTTATGGTTTGGGTCCACTTGTCCCCTTTGAGGGAGGGGTCACAGCAAATCAATACAAAGGGTTTTCTCAATCTGAATGCTGCATCCTAGTGAGGTTGTGTCCTTCCTATACCATGCAATCTTTCTGAGGCTAGGCTAGAGTCATCCTCAGCATTAAACACTAGAATGTGACAGACTAGTAAATCTGCATGGCTGTGCCATAAAGGTATTTGCTCCCACATTCACAGCATGAAAATTCTATTAAAATTAATTTGGGTAAAATATTTTAAACTAAAATTATATGATCTGACTTTCTATTAATGCAATACACTGAAGAAAAAAAAACAAACATCTGAGGTATTATTACAGTGTTTTACAACTCCAGTCCTGTGGACCCACTGGTTCACATTATGGGCATTTTAGCATTATGTGATTAATTTACAACAAATCAAAAAAATACATACGCTCTGAAATGTTTTTGGTCTTGAATTTAATAATGAAACTGGAGTAGCTCAGCTCAGTAGCTCAACTGGAATGTGTGCAAAGGATTACACATTTATTTAAATAAGTCATTATTCAGCTCAGTTTAGTTCAATGTTGACTCAATTCAGTTCTATAACTGTCAGTGTTGTAAAGTTCAAGTTTTGTTCTTATCCAATAGTGTCAGTGCAGTCAAACCACTAATATTTTTATTTATTTAATTATATTCATTTTCTTTTAAACCCGAACTGATCAAGCGATCAGGGTGGTGTTTGGTGAACACCATCACCAAAACACCAAAACCTTGAGAGAAACCAGACTCAGTCGGGAGTTACTCCTCTGGCCTAAATGAATGAACATGTTGTGATTTATGATTCCAGGCTGCATCACGTCAGAATTTATGAACTGATATTTAAAATTTTGCATCCAGCTTGATACGCATGGAATTTGAAATACACCAATAAATGTAATTAGGTGATAAAAAAGGGTTGTAGTCTGTCTGTCAAATTGAAGTTGGAGCTGCCGTTTAGCCAGCAACAATTGACTTATCTGTGACCATTTGCACAATGATCTTTCTAGTTGTTAAAGATCTTATCTAGTTGTGTTGCGGTCCTAGCTGGTCCTGGCAAGATACATTAAGAGCTGTGCCATTAATACAAAGGGATCTGTACCAAGGGCTTGTCTGTACGTTTGGGTGCTTAATACGCGGGATCTACCCATCCGTGGTTGATTTTTATATTCTAGGTATAATCAACTGGGCTGAATTTTAAGCAGTAAAAGTGAAGGACAGAAATGGATCTCGCTTAAGTACTGAGGAGCTAAACCATTTAGAGATTTATAAGTAATCAGTAATATTTTAAAATGTATACAATGCTTATTAGGCAGCCAATGCCAGGTGAATACAATCATACATCATGGTTCTAAGCACTCTAGCTGCTGCATTTTAGACCAGTTGAAGTTTGTTTAATAAACCTGCAGGGCATCCACCCAGTAATGCAATACAATAATCTATCCTTGAGGTCATAGATGCATAAATTAAGTTTTCTGCATTTGATATTGAGATCATCTGTATCGGTCGTAATTTAGCGATATTTTTAATATGTAAAAATTTAGTTTTACAAATTTTAGAAATGTGGCTACATTAATTTCAGATTAATTTCAAATAGCATACCCTGGTTGACTGATGACTTGACAGAAAATCTAACAAGCAGAGGCAGACAGTAGTGAAGTATTTTTGTGTCTGTACTTTATCAGAGTTTTTCTTTGGAAAACTTTTACTTCACAACATTCCAAAGCATGATGTTGTACTTTTTACTCCACTACATTTCATATTGAATTGAATTTAATACTTAATTACATTAGAAATCTAGTACTTTCTTACTTTTACTCAAGTAAAAGTAATTCAAAGTTTTGAGTACACATAAGAAAGTAGTACACTTTTTAATGTACTTAAGTATTAAAGGTAAAGAAAATACTATTATTTATTAAATGTAGTTCAGGAATGTAGTGAAGTAAAGGTTTTCCAAAGAAAAACAATCTGATAAAGTACAGATACTTGAAAAATGTTAAGTAAAAATACATATAAAAGTCCACCTCTGCTAACAAGAGACAATATTCTAAGTTATTATTAAGTTTTAATTGAAAAACATCAGTAGGAAGCTACTAGTAATCCAGTTTTTAAGTACTGAGCCATGCGGCACTCCAATAGTCAAAAATTCATAAATCATTACTGCTGTGCTGTTGGGAAATGTCTGAGATCTGTACTATATCAAATAAATAACCTTGGGTTGTGTTAGTTTTCTTCTAAGAGAGTGAAAAAGTAAGCAGATCTAGCCATTTTTAAAGCCTTTCTGTAGGTAGAAACGCTATTCTTCCACAGAATGTAAAATACCTCTAGTTTTGTATTTATCCAGATGCACTCATGTGTGCTCATTTTATCAGGGTGCCTTATTGTTCTCCTTAACCTTCTTTAAGCATGAAGGATCAACAGTATCTAGGAGATAGAAAAAGAGAATCTGTGTTTCTGTTGCAACATCAAGTTATTGGAAATTATCTGGTATACTGAGAAGTTGGGACAATTCAGGTAGACTGTTAATAAAGCAATCTTTAGTAGTAGAAATTATAGTTCAATATTTATAACTTTGTTTATAATTTATAAATTTGTTTTAGAAGCTTTGGCTAAATGCAGCGTATACAAGAGACTAATGATTTGAGATCTCACAGCTCTGTTTTAGAATTTCAACATTATCAGCATACACATTCCATGCGACTATATTAAACCTTAAATATGATTATGACAATGAGTGGGTCCTGACACAACCCCAATAGTGTTTAGAAAAGGCCAATGAGAATTGGCGAGTGGAATTTGTCACTCCCATAGACATATAAGGAGACTGGTGTCCTCCACATGCAGATTTGTTCTTTGCAGTGATTCACTCTCCATTCACCTCTTCCTAGAAGATTTGCTCAATTCCTGTACATTTCAGCGGTTCGCTCTCCCACATGCACAGTTAAGTGCAAGAGACTTCCCCTGGGTGCTTCAACAAGCAACTTAGAAAGAGAAATTTCTAAAAAATAATATTCTCTAGCAAGAGAAATTTCCCATAAAAGAGAAATTTTATTTTAAAGAGCAAACATGGATGAAAGAACACTTTTTTCCTGTGTATTTCTGGATGCTGATCGCTGCTGCAGTGTTGGCCATGCCATGTTGGAGCAGCTTTTGTGGATGGTTCATGCTCTCACTTTGAAAGCAAGGCCATGGGAAGGTTGTGGTCATGATTTTTCAAAAGGCAGAGAGTCACAAAAAGCCGGTGAGCACAGAGGGTGATCTGAGGGTACCAATGGAAGCATTTCCGCTGGGTACATTCCCATGGACTTTCCATTCTGTCCCATACTCTTCTGTCTTTCCCAGTCAAGCTAATGGATGAGCTAAATGGTTCATCCTATGGTAAGCCTAATTTCTCATTCTGGACTCCCACCTTTGGGTCTGGTAGCTCAGTCTGAGCTCGACACGGAGTTGGCAGCCATGCTTGCACAGGCCACTTGCACATTGTGCTAGAATGGAATCCTCCACCCTGTCCTGAGTGTTCATGGTTGGATAATTGGTATCTGTGCTGGGAGTGTGACTCAGTGCCTTTCTTCCCAGAAGTGCATGAAAAGTGAGAGTGCGATTGTGGTGCATTTATTTTTTCAATGTGTGGTACTTCCCAGGTGGTAAATCCATGTTATGTGTTCCCCACATAATAACCTCACCTTTGGGTAGGATGTGGCCTCCGTAGTGTTCCTTCTCCCATTGAGAGGTAGAGCGCTTCCTCAACGTTTTGGTCTGCATCAGCTATAGATTTTTCCTTTAAAAAAAGCAGTGTGGTACGAAAAAACTACACTGCTTACGTGGGGCATTGGGAAGGTTATGCAGTAGTTTGCTGACATCTGCCCTCTGAAACTCGTAACAAAGTACGTCCAAGGTAGTGGCTGGCATGCAAATCTCACACACCAATTCTCATTGGCCTTTTCTGAAGTATAAGAGGTGTTTGGGGCTCCCAAGTGTGTCCTCAGTGTCAGTACACAACGCCTCGCTTCCTTCATCTGAGAACAGAGGTTACAATAGTAATCGAGATGATTCATCTGGTTTTAACTAGGTTTCTGTCGAACAGCAGAGCTAGGCTGTGATCTGTGATATATATTTAACAATCAATGCTTTTGTATGAAAGGATCTGGTGTTCAGTAAGCCAAGCTTTAGCAAATGCTTGAAAGAATAGCAGTACAACCCCAGGATAGATGGAGACCATCTCTTTTCGACGGGTCAGGTCTACCTCAGGAACTCATTCAATTGTCTACAAATCTTATATTATTCTGGGAGCATATCCAGCCATTCAGTGATTTCAATCTGCTATATACAGTATCTTCTCAGGCTTCTCAGTGAGCATGTCACTGAATGCGTAGAACCTGTTTGTAACTCTAACAGGAGAGTGGTGTTTTGTCTTGCAACTATGCAGCCTCACAGTCACCCAATCACCCTGATGCAGGGGCTCTGCAACTGGAACTGTGTATAAGGCTTGCTAAGCTAGTCATATCCAAAGCCTTGTCTAATGTACCTTTGCATACTCACTAACTTTGCCTAAAGTTTGGATGTGTATGAATGGAAGTAAATGTAATGAAATGTGTAGTGTGACCGTGCCTTGACTTGGATGCAGCCTTTCGACTGAGAAACATCCATAGTTGTTCTAAGTATTCACCTTTATCCTATGACAGGTTTCCTCAAATCTGCCCCTTGAAGGTCACTGCCTTGCAGAGTTTAGTGCAAATCCTGATCAAACTCATCTACCTATAATCTTCTAGTAACTCTTAATTACCTTGCTTAGGTGTCCAGACTTGGTCCTGGAGAGTCGCTGTCAGAATTTAGCTCCAGCTTGCCTCAACACACCTGCTGGAAATTTCTAGTATGCCTAGTAAGACCTTGATTAGCTGGTTCAGCTGTGTTTCATTGGGGTTGGAGTTAAACTCTTCAGGACAGTGGCCCTCCAGGAGCAGGATTGGACACCCCTGCCCTAAGCCCTTTATCGCTTGGAATCTGCAATGGAGATGATTTATTATTTTTATAGTTTTTTTTCCCTTTATGAATTTGTTTACACACCATTCTATAGGCCTGTATATATACGTCGGCTGTTAAAAAGTAATTATAAACAAAAATACATAAACGAAAATCATAACAATACAATAAACTAAAACTAAAACTGTAAAGAAACAGTCAGCTACAGCTGGTAGCTAGAAACATTAAATGTGGTTAAATGTCAAAATAACAATATCATACACTAGAGCTGTGTGGGGTGGGGGTAAATTAAACATGATCTGCTGTGATGTCATAATCATGGTGCATTGTGGTCTATGGATCTGCCTGAAGTGTACATGTTCAGTAGACACCTTCCAAAGGCCTGTCCAAATAAACTTCCCTTGTCCACTTGACAAAGTTGAAAGCACTTCAAATGTCACTGGGGAGTCCCCTGAGGGGAAGTGCTTTGGGAGGTTTTGCGAATGCAAATTGGATTCGAATGCAGCCCAAAAGCAGGATTAGAAACCCCTGTTTTTCCTCCTTTTTATTGTTCCCTTCTTACACCAGTCTGTCATACTCTTGCCTCAAGTCTTTCAATGATAATCACTCTTGTTCCTTTCCTACCCTCTCACCTTATTACATCAACCCCTATTTATTTCCCTACATCTCGTTCACCTATTTCTGTTACTGCTTTTCCTTTACCCAATCTACTGTCTTACCTCTTCTTCTTTTCAATCCTTATTTAGTGTCTGCCATTGTTTCTTTGATCTGGAATTTCACAGGTTGCTACTTCAACACCCTCTAATTCCTCCTGTTTCTTTCTTATCTTTTTCAACTTTCTCCAATCTTTCTCTCCTCTCACATCTTCCTCATAGAGAAATATATGTGTAGTGCTTGGAGGAAAATAATGTATCCATGTTTTTATTTAAAAATGTATGGAGGACCAAATATGCAAAATTAAATAATAAATGCATAAATATATTAATCAATGGGGTAATTGTTTTTTCAATACATTTGTTTTTTGTTGAGATTGTTGAAATTTATTCTAGATTCATGCATTATTTCTTTTATAAACGCTTGAATGTAGGTAAGTTTAATTTTAAAAAAGCAACATTTTGAGCAAAATGTCCCTCATTTTGAGCTAAATGTCTCTCACAAGTTCCCCGCACACCCGTTCCTGTCCATCCCTGGTACACACCACAATAGCTGTATCATCAGAATATTTCTGTAAATGGCAGGACAAGTTGTATTTAAAGTGCAATGTAAATAGAGTGAACAAGAATGGCGCTAAGACAGCCCCCTGTGGTGCCGCAACACTGCTCAACACTTTCTGACAAACTGCGGCCGTTCTGTCAGATAGTCAGTTATCCAGGTAGTAAAGGAGGGATCTGCCTTCATACACCCAAGTTTATCTCTCAGGATGGGTGGTCTGATGGTATTAAATGCACTAGAAAAGTCAAAGAACAGCATCCTCACGTAACAACCAGGCTCATCCAGGTAACAGTAGGCCCAGTGCAGCATGTACAGGACTGCATCATCCATTCCAATCTGTTCCTGATAAGCAAACTGAAGGGGATCCTGAGCCAGTGCAGTTGCTGGTCTTAAGAGGCACAAAAGTAGCCGCTCCATGGTTTTCATAATGTTCAAAGTGAGTGCAACTGTTCTAAAATCATTAATCTCCTTTGAGTGCCCAACTTTAGGTACTGGCACCAGACATGTTTTTTTCCACAGCAGCGGTGCCTTCCCCATATGTAGGCTGAGACTGAAAATCCTCTGAAGATGTACAGCTAGCTGGGCTACACACTTCTTAAGCAATCTCGGACACACACCATTTGGGCCCACTGCCTTCCCAGGACGCAACCTTCCAAGTTCTAACCTCACCTACTGTGAAATTCAGGGAGGGGGAGCAAGGTTTGTTGGGAGTTGCACCAACAATAGCAGTAGTATAGGAACCACTGCATGTATGAGCAGAGGGTAATGGAATATCGGAGTGAAGTGTAGCAAATGGGGTGGAAAATCCACCACACAACTGAGAAGAGGAGGATGGGATAGCGGAATGCAGTGTGGTAAGTGGAGTGGAGGATCTGCCACTTGAATAAGAGGAGGGTGATGAAATAGCAGGAAAATTTGTAGCTGCACTAGCCGCTCTATCAAACCTGTTAAAAAATAGGTTAAATCATTAGCCATATCCAAATCAACCCCTGTTATCTGGCTCTTCTTCTTATATCCAGTAATACTCTTCATACCTCTCTGATGTCATTATGCTGCAACTTCCTCTCTACTTTCTACACACCAAAGGAGCAGGTCCCAAATTCAAACAGTCCCATAAAACACATGTCTGTCTGTTTGTTTGGTCTTTCAGTTGTGTTTTGATTTTAGTCACGTCTCTTTGTCTTAGTTTCCCGCCATTAATCTGTCGCCATGGTTACCCTTCATTATTAGTTCATTTTGTCCCAGTTGTGTTCCATTAATTACCCTTGTTTGTTTGCTATTTAAGTTTCTCTTGTTTCACTCAGTCTTTGTCTGGTCACTGTTATGATATGTTGTGTTTACCCTGCCTTTGGATTTTGAAATTAAACCTGGAGTATTTGGATCTATTCTTCTGTCTTCGTCTTTGTCTTCTTAGAAACTAGAAAAAGGGGGAGAACATAATCAGTAACTATAGTAATAAACAAGGGAATACTTGATAATGTGGGGAACTAAGTAACCAGGAAATAAAGAAAAGAAACTACAGCAGACACAACAAGAACAGAATAAACTTCAAAACCAGAGTGCCCAACAAGCCTTGGATAATAAGATGGACGATCTTAGAGCCAGGATAAGTTTTCAACGGGACATGAGAGACTGTAATATCTACTGTTTGTCCGAAACATGGCTCACGCCCGCGGTCCCGGACACAGCTGTGACGCCGTCGGAGAACTTCTCTGTTTTTCGGATGGACAGAACAGCCGAGGCCGGTAAATCCAAAGGCGGTGGAGTGTGTTTCATGATCAACAAGAAATGGTGCGATCCCAGGAACATCACCATTCTCTCGCGGTCCTGCTCGCCTCATCTGGAACATTTAACAATCATCTGCCGCCCATTCTATCTGCCGAGGGAGTTTTCTGCGGTTGTCGCGACCGCCGTTTACATTCCACCGCAGGCAGACACAGCGCTGGCTTTATCTGGCCTTCATGATGTTGCCAGCGGCATCATAAACCAACATCCCGACGCGGCATTCATTGTCGCGGGCGATTTCAACAAAGCAAACCTAAAGAAAGTCCTGCCAAACTTTCATCAGCACGTCTCCTGCCCCACACGAGGAGCAAACACACTGGATCATTGCTACACCCCGTTTAAGAACGCCTATAAAGCGCGGTCACTTCCAGCGTTTGGCAAATGGGATCATGCCGCCATTTTCCTCACTCCCGAATACAAACAAAAGCTCCTCCAGGAACCCCCGGTGAGGCGGGAAGTTAAGCGTTGGTCACCCCACTCAGAGACCGCGCTACAGGCAGCTCTGGAGGATGTAGACTGGGACATGTTCCGAGCGAGTTCAGCTGACGTCAGTGAGTTCACAGATGTGGCGCTTTGCTTCATCGACACGCTTACAGAGCAAGCCACGCAAACAATAACAATAACGTCCTTCTCAAATCAGAAACCGTGGGTGGACAATTCAATCCGCGCGGCAGTGAACGCACGCACTGCTGCTTACAACGCCGGTCTCCATTCAGGGAATATGACTGAATACAGAACGTCCTGTTATGCTCTCAGACGAGCAGTTAAAGCCGCAAAACTCCGTTATAAAGACCGAGTGGAGTCTCATTTCCAACTCAACGACTCGCGACGCATGTGGCAAGGTCTGAGGTCCATCTGCTCCTTTGGATCTAAATCCTCTGCAGAGGCAAGCGCTGATCCGTTGCTCGTGAACGAGTTAAACTCTTTCTACGCTCGCTTTGACTGTAACCGCGGCAACGCGACTCCGCCAAGTGGCGCGTTAGAGGAAATTACTCAGAGCAGCAACAATCACGTGATCTCTGTCTCAGAGGATGAAGTTTGGAGAGCACTCAAGCGTGTGGACGTCAGGAAAGCTGCCGGGCCGGATGGTATTTCAGGTCGTGTTCTGCGGTCCTGTGCTGATCAGCTCGCCGGGTTGTTTACATCTATCTTTAATGAGTCCCTCGCTACATCTGTGGTCCCCACCTCCTTCAAAAAATCCACCATCATCCCTGTCCCTAAGAACAGTAAACCCTCTTGCCTAAATGACTATCGTCCAGTGGCTCTCACGTCTATAGTCATGAAGGTCTTTGAGAGACTCATTAAAAACACCATTTGCGCCTTCATTCCTGACACTTTGGACCCTCTTCAGTTTGCCTATCGTCCCAATAGATCGACTGAAGATGCCATCTCTCATGTCCTCCACTCCTCCCTCACTCACATCGACAGCAAAAGTGGGAACTACGTAAGACTGCTATTTATTGACTATAGCTCAGCCTTTAACACCATAGTTCCCACCAAGCTAACCTCCAAACTCCTGGATCTCGGCCTGAATCCTTCTCTCTGCCACTGGATTGAGGACTTCCTCACTGGCAGGCCTCAGGTGGTGAGAATAGGCCAGTCCACCTCCTCCTCCATCACCCTGAGTGTGGGAGCTCCACAGGGCTGTGTCCTGAGCCCCCTGCTCTACTCTCTCTACACGCATGACTGTTTGTCCACACACAGCTCCACCTCCATCATCAAATTTGCTGACGATACTGTTGTCCTGGGCCTCATTTCCAACAACAATGAGATGGCATACTTGGACGAGGTGGAGCATCTAACATCATGGTGCCAGGACAACTGTCTCTCTCTGAATGTTGGCAAGACCAAAGAAATGATTGTGGACTTCAGGAAGAGACAGCAACGGACATACTCCCCCCTCATGATCAGCGGGTCACCAGTAGAGAGAGTGAGCAGCTTCAAGTACCTAGGAGTAAACATCTCCGAGGACCTGACCTGGACTGCTCACATTCAGACACAGGTGAAAAAAGCCAGGCAAAGACTGTACCACCTGCGCCAGCTGAGGAAATTCAGGGTTTCACCAGCTATCCTGAAAACTTTCTATTTAGGGGCGATAGAAAGTGTTTTAACTCAGTGCATCACAGCGTGGTATGGGAACAGCACCAGTCATGACCGCAAAGCCCTGCAAATAGTAGTGCGCTTATCCGAGCGTATCTCAGGGTCAGCTCTCCCGTCTCTGCAGGACGCCTACACCAAACGCTGCAAAGGTAGAGCTACCAAGATCATCAAGGACTCTAATCACCCTGCAAACCCTCATTTCACACTGCTGCCATCTGGTAGCGCTTCCGAAGCCTGATGGCCAAAACTGAGAGACTCAGGAGAAGCTTCTTCCCCCAGGCCATCAGACTCCTGAACTTAACGTCACGTGACTTCACTTCAGGATAAACATCGATACACTGTCATTGCACTGCACTTTCTGTTCTCGTTGTTACTGTGTAACAACCTGTTATAAACCTGTTTGCACATTATACTCTTTATACATTTGTTAACCAAGTCTACAGTTTACTCACTGCACAGTCTACTTCAATTATTTTTATTCCACTTTATCCTTATTTTTACCTTTTTTTTTTTCTCTTGACTTGATTATTTATAATTCTACAGATATAGACATATATATATATATATATATAGTACTTTTTTTTTATCCTATTTCTATATAATTTCCTCCTTGTGTTTTTAACTGTGAATTTGCACTGTCCATGGAGCGGACCTGTTTACATTTCACTGCCGGTTGTATATTCTGTATATAACTGTGTATGTGACAAATAAAACTCTTGAATCTCTTGAATCTTGAAGCCAGGCATATGGAAGCCAGTTTCTGCCACTAAATAAAAAAATAACAGAACTTTTTATCTCAGAATTCTGACTTTTTTTCTCACAATTGCAAGTTATAAAGTCAGAATTCTGAGATATAAACTTGCAATTGCAACTGCAATTTTAATGTGCTTCAAGAAAATTTCAATAGCATTTCAGCTAATTAGAAGTGCATTAGTATTACACTACTAGTGTCAGGACACAGACGGAGGCAGAGAAACAGATAGGGTAAGTGTTGTTTATTTAAACAGACACGAACACAGACAAACTAGGGATGCAGGTAATAGATGATAACTAGCACTTCAAAGTCACTAAGCTGGTTGAATATCTTGGGTGAAGGTTGGATGAAGGATAGCACGAGGAGATGAGGAACTGGAGACAATAACGGCATTAGAAGGAGTCTCAGGTGAGTGCACATTAGAAAAAGTACAGCAGCATCCATAATCTCTTACAAATACATTAAAATAAATGAAAGATCAGTATAAAATGCTATGGCAGTTTTATCCACTGAACATTTCAGTCATACCTGCATTACTGAAAAGTACACTATGAATATGACATCATTGAATAAGCACCACAATACAGAGTGTTTTTTTTTTTTTTTTTTTTTTTTTTACTAAATTAAGCCTGCAAATGGCTAAACCAAACAAAGAAACTGAAGAGTTTAAATGTCACATCTTCATCTTCAAGTGGACGGTCACTTCTTTGAGTACGATTTGCATTTTCTGCAACTGAGGGCTTGCAATTCAGACATTGTAGTATTTGAAAACTTCTTTATCACAGGATCTGTGAAAGGGAAAATAATTAAGATAATATTAAACAATGATTAACAGTTTTGCATCCATGTTTGAATATATGTATTATAATTTGCATATGCATTACAATTTCGTTGACTTCTGTTTACCTTTCAAAGCTTTGACTATATCTTCATCAAGCTTGAAATATGAGTGTCCATTTTTATCCTCTTGTCTGTCATCACCCCTTTAATAAAATTAACCATGGCTTTATCATAGTAAAAGTGTAGTAACCATGATTTATTTATTTATTTTTTTGGCTAATTGATTACCATTTATATAACGTCTCGGTTACAACTGTAACCTTAGTTCCCTGAATAGGGAACGAGCCGCTGCGTCACCGCTTTGGGAACGCCTCTGTGTGATTGTGTCGTGAAGCACGTATATGTCATCAGTCCAATAGAGAGACGGAACGTCATAGGCGGGTGACGTCATAGACCCGGAAACTATAAAGCACAACGGCAAACACACAGCGTTAGCTTCTGAAAAGGCCTGAAACAAGGCGCTTGCGGGCATGCGGGGCGTATGGCAGGGTGACGCAGTGTCTCGTTTCCTATTCAGGGAACTAAGGTTACAGTCATAACTGAGACGTTCCCTTTCAAGGGAACTCGCTCTGCGTCACCGCTTTGGGAACGAGAATACCCACATCCCCATACGAGACTGGATGCCCGCCTGTGACATGGAGTTAAGAGGCAAGCACCCGAGACCCCAGAGTACCATTAACATCAAGTTCATAGAACTTAGTAAAGGTGTGCGGAGAGGACCACCCTGCCGCATCACAAATATCCTGCAGGGAGGCCCCTGCCGAAAGTGCCAGAGAGGCGGCCATACTCCTAGTGGAGTGGGACCGAACAGCCAAAGGAGAAGGCTGTCCGACCGCCACATAAGCAAGTGAGATGGCCTCGACCACCCACTTTCTCATCCTCTGCTTTGAAATCTCCCTGATGGTTTATATAGAAGACCACCGATGTGCTGTCTGTGGCCACAAACACATGAGATGTGGCAGGAAGTGCTTCAGAGCCTGAAACACTGCCAACATTTCTAGACAATTTATGTGCCACGAATGATGGTGCTCCTGCCACAGGCCTTGGGCAGAGTGACCACTCATGATCGCCCCCCAACCCATCAGGGAGGCATCCATGGTCAGAGATGCACACTGACACGGTGCCCTTGGGCCAGAAACCAAGGATCCTTCCACATAACCAAGGTGCGGAGACACCGCTGCGTAACCTTGATCATGCGAAAGGGGTTTCCCCTCGGGGAAAAACCCTTGGTCTCGATGTCGGACCGCGAGACAAGCTGATTGTGCTAGGATCAGCCAGTCGTCATTGTAATTGAGCACACAGATCCCCTGCATACGCAAGGGGACCAGTGCAGCGTCCATGCACTTCGTGAACGTGCGGGGCGAAAGGGCTAGACTGAAGAGAAGCACCCGATATTGGTACGCTTCTCTCCTGAAAGCGAACCTCAGGTACTTCCTGTGCTGCGGAAGGATGGAGATATGAAAATATGCATCTTTGAGATCTATCGTGACAAACCAGTCCTCGGACCTGATCTGGGACACGATCTGTTTGAGTGTTAGCATCCTGAACTTGAGCCTTGCCACTGCCCAGTTCAGGACGCGAAGATCTAAGATGGGGCGCAGCCCTCCATCATTCTTCGGCACTATGAAGTACCGGGTGTAAAAGCCTGACTCCCTGTCTCGGGGAACTCTCTCTATCGCCCCCTTTTGCAGCAGAGTCTGTACTTCCTGAGTCATCACCAGAGCCTGCTCGGGGCCCACCACAGTGGAGAGGACCCCGTTGAAACTGGGAGGACAGCATCTGAACTGAATGGTGTACCCAATTCTTATACACTGCAGGACCCAACGAGAAATATGTGGCAGATTCTCCCACTCTGTCACAAAATCTACTAAGGGAACCAGCCTCTCGAGACTGGCCTCTGATGTGCTCCGCACTGTGAGCACAGCGCCCTGACCTCGGGCGGGGTTGGTGGATCGACCCCGTGAGGACACCGTGGATGCACAGGTACCGTATGCTGCGGTAAGCACCTCACTGTCCGGACTTTTTGGACACAGCTCTCCTTGACACAATGACTGTCCTCAGATCAGTCTTGGCCTTGGAGGGCTGCGCCTGAGAGTGCTGCGCATCCGACGACCCTTTCTGCGGGGGTGTGCAATTGGCGACACTCTGTTTTTGCTGCGCCCTATGGGAGGAGCTCATACTCGGGGTCTGCTGCTCCCGCCCAGCAGCAGACGAGACCTGGGGCTTACGGGGAAGGAACTGCCTGAGTGCCGCAGATTGCTTCTTTGCCTCCAGGAACCTGTCGGTAACAGAGGTGACAGCGTCACCGAACAGACCTCCTGGAGACAGTGGCGCATCAAGCAAAAAGCTTTTGTCACGTTCCTTAATCTCCGTAAGGTTGAGTCGACTGCGCGTGCTGCTCTCCCAAACAAACAATGCACATCGGGTGTGTATCCCCATCCGTAATGAAACGTGGACAGGGAGGAATACACTTTCTGAAGCGCTGCTCGCCATAACTCTCTAAAATCTCTCCTTTTTTAAATATATGTGTGTAAGAAAACAACAAAAGTCTGAACTCAGACACAACACAAAGAGACAGACAAATGACACAGAGCACTTGTTGAAGGCAACAGAAGCTAACGGCGTGTATTTGCCGGTGTGCCCTATAGTTTCCGGGTCTATGACGTCACCCGCCTATGACGTTCCATCTCTCTATTGGACTGATTCAAATCAAATCACCTTTATTTATACAGCGCTTTTAACAAGTCCAATTGTTTCAAAGCAGCTTCACATTGTTAACAGGAAAATAATGCAACAGAATTTGTACAGCCGTTCTGGTGAAACGGTGATGTTATCCAGCTAATTTCAAGTATCATATAGCATCAATGCGGGCAGATCGGTAATATAGATGAAATTTAGGTGTCCCCAACTGAGCAAGCCAAAAGCCAGAGGCAATGGTGGCAAGGAACCAAAACTCCTTCAGGGTCAGAATGGAGAAAAAAACCTTGGGAGAAACCAGGCTCAGTCGGGGTGCCAGTTCTCCTCTGGCCGACGAACAAACAGTGTATGATTATAATTCTGGCAACATAGCAGGTCTTAATTCATATTAGGCAAATAGATATTTGTTAGATTATTCGAGAGATTGGAGTCGTCACGCCGAAGACGGGTTTAATGAGGATGTCGTGTCGATGCAGCATTTACGGGGGGAGTTTATTTGACATGTTCTCTGCAGACACTTCAGGGATGCATTGGTCATGTCCAGGCGCTGGTCCACCATCTGATCTGGATACGGCCTGGATCCGGCTGACTGCAGTAAACCTCGGGATAAACAGAGAGACTAACATTAGCGTAGATGCCATTCTTCTTATGATGTAACGAGTACATCAGGTGTTATGGGAAGTATTCCCGGTTCCGGCTGACCTAGTTAATGCAGCCTAACAATCATTTACTGATTTGAGTAATAGAAATTGATAATGTTTTATGTGTAAGCCATAGTAAAGAGATGCGTTTTTTGCGTTCTAGATTTAAACTGACAGAGTGTGTCTGCTTCCTGAACAATGCTAGGAAGACTGTTCCAAAGTTTAGGCGCTAAATAGGAAAAGGATCGACCGCCTGCAGTTGATTTTGATATTCTAGGTATTATCAACTGGCCAGAGTTTTGAGACCGCAATAGACGTGATGGAGTATAATGCGTTAAGAGTTCGCTCAAGTACTGGGAGCTAAACCATTTAGTGCTTTGTAAGTAATAAGCAAGATTTTAAAATTTATACGATGTTTAATAGGGAGCCAGTGCAGTGTTGACAGAACCGGGCTAATATGGTCATACATCCTTGTTCTAGTAAGAGCTCGAGCTGCTGCGTTTTGGACCAGCTGGAGTTTGTTTATTAAGCGAGCAGGGCAACCACCCAGTAAAGCATTACAGTAATCTAGCCTTGAGGTCATGAACGCATGAATTAACTGTTCAGCATTTTGCATCGAAAGGATGTGCCGTAATTTAGATATATTTTTAAGATGGTAGAATGCAGTTTTACAGATGTTAGAAACGTGGCTTTCAAATGACATACGTGCTTCACGACGCAATCACGCAGACGCGGTGACACAGCGCGAGTTCCCTTGAAAGGGAACCACAGTTTTACCAGAAATACCATGGTTAAACAGTTAGAGTAGCAAATTTGTGGTTATCGTGGTTTAACTAACCATGTTTAAAAATAAATAACTAAATAAATAATTTGTAGTAAAATGGTTCCTTTTTACAATGTAATCTTTGTACTTATCTGTACATAGAAATATATATTAGAAAATAAACAAAAAGGCAATAAGGTTGTCAAGCTTGAACAAATATTAACATCAATCAACAAACATAACATAGTTGGCTGGTCACCTCAAGACAAAGTAATTTTATGTTCATAACATGTTTTTTCATAGATTTTTATAGATCATTTACCTCATTACAATGAAGCCAAATTGTTCAGGAAATCAGAAATAAATACACAACTTTTGCTAATAAAAAGAATGTTTATGTACATGTTATAATGATTAATTATGTTTTCAGCCAATGCATTGGTTTTATAGTTGTTTTAAGACAGACACATCACATAGATTTTAAACAGATTCAACAAAGTTAGAAAGGGACTTTGACTATATACCCAGTGCTAAAGTTGCTAGATAGAGCTTGGCTCTGATTGGTCAAATTGAATGTAGCTTCAGCTGAAAAAGACATGCTATTACACTTTGAAAACCTAGGCAACTGACTTGCTGCGACGCTGCCATATCAGTTGTAAGGCAGCGTTTGTTCATGAAGGCACCTCACGAAACTGATTTCAGACAGACTTCTAAAGCATCTACAGCAGAATAGAGAAAGCTTTGGTGAGAACTAAACAAATATTTAATTACTACATAAGTAATTTCTCGCTAGAAATTACATCAGAAGTGGAAAATGCTGGTCAAAAACATACAAACTGATCAGCAAACGCAACTTTCGGATGCCATCTTTAACTGTCACAGAATGGAACACGATTGTGGGATATCAAAGGCAGCGAAGGATACATTAGATTTGGATGTGCTTTGATGCCTTCCTACCTTGAAATGTCCTCCGAAGACAGCATTTTCCAGGTTTCAGACGCAGCCTTTGTGTCAAAAATACAACTGGCACTGGCGTAGACAAGTAACGTGAATTAAATACAAATCTTACCTGGAGTCACACAATAATTATATATCCTCCGATGAAAGACGATTCACCAAAACTGTTCATATTTCAAAAAGTTAATTGCAGACAACATTGCCAAAGTAATCCATATGGCCATGTGATTTCCTCCGAGTCCTCTGAAAAGACATGATTACTATATTCCTATGTAATTTAACAAGCAAGCAACATACGCACGCACAGCATATCTGATCATTGGAAGACGTGATGTGCGAGCTCATTATCATAAGAACCAATCAGAACTGTTCAGCCGTTCTTATCAGTGTGAAAGAGTCTCAAAATACTCAGTCGATTTTGTTCATACAGCTTTTTGCAAAATAAAGCAAGCAAACATTATACGTGATCTGCCTTCTCTCTCTGAAAAAAAGTCTATTCTGATACTTGTCAGAAAATGAACTATAACTTAGTGAATACTTGTCACACAAACATGAGACATATGTCTAAAGAAACATTGAAATATGTCAGGTTTTAATCATGTAAAGGTCAGGTTTTAATCATGTAAATCAAATCGAAAACAAATATTTTCTGTTTATGTAATCTGTTTGAAAAGAGAGAGATGTCAGTCATCCTGAAGCTGAGAATGCATTCTTTTCAAAGACAAATTCTGATGTGGTCCATGCATGAACTCGCCGGCCGCAAGTCTAGTGAGATTCATGTAGCCTATTTTACATCATTTTGAGACGCGGTGAGGACTAGTCCTGGAATAATTTAGAGCTGGTTTCATTTAGAGGGCAACTGATCCAGCCGAGGATTGTGATGGGTAGGTCACAATCTGTGAATATTAAACCGTGAAAAGACCGTTTAACTACGAATCCTGCATGTTCTGCGTGTCTCTGTGTGTATGAATGGAACTGACGCATGGTTAGTTTACTACACATACAGTATACTTACAGTAGTAAACACTATTTTGGCTTTTCCCAAATTATATTGTTATACTGAGATGAGTGAACAATTCACTCGTTGTCTCGATGCATCAAAATCCTGACGATCGATCTTGAAATGTTTAATCGTGAAAAGTCGATAATCGATTTAAAATGCTATGAATCGAATTAATCGTGATTCAATAGCAATTCAGTGCTTTAAAATAAACATTAGATTATATCTAATACATGCAATTAATAGAGATGTTGTATGGCGTCATCTGCACCCTCACAGCTCTCCTTCACAGACACGCGCTGCTCTGTCTTTACCGCCTTCACTGGACTCTCGCGCTCCGTCTGTAGCTCATTGACATGTTTGAGCAGCCCACGTTTGAGCTCTCCTCAGGACGGCCACTGCGATCACATGAAAAGATGACAGCTCCCTATCGAGACGGGAATAGTTCTGAGCCAAACCGCTCAAGCCATTGTGAAATGCCAAGTCACTGTGATCACTACTGTTGAAACAAAACACTTTCATTGCATGGAAACGTAATCTCTATAAATATAAAATACTGAAGTTTTATGAATGATATGTAATGGGGCTAAGGGATGTTTATTTTTCTTTAAAACTGCTCTCGACTACGCCACTCCAATTTTATTTGGGTAGGAGATCCCCAGATTACCTAAAGGGATCCCCGCATGGCTATTCAATTAAATGAATATACAAAAAAATACAAAATCAACCCCAAACAAGAAATACAATTTTCTATACACCACACTAATACACAAGAAACTCAACCACACACTATTTCCACACCACACTTGTATAGGTATAGTATGCTGGTGATGATGACCCCGACGTCGTGGTGGGAGTCCTCTTCCTCGTGGTGCTGGTCTGTCAGGATGAGAGGCATGGAAAGTATCAAGCAGGTTCGGATAAAGAATGTCATTTCTGGGTACCCATGAGCATGCTTCAGGACCATTCCCAGTCCACCAGATATTCTAGCAGACCACCACAACGCCGGGAGTCCAGGATCTCCTTGACCTCGTATGCTGTGTGTTGGAGACAGGGAGGTCGTTAATGAAATCCACTCCAAGGTGTGACCAGGGACGGTTAGGAACGGGCAGAGGATGGAGCTTGCCAGCAGGAAGATGACGAGGGCTCTTGGAAATGGCACATTCCTGGCATTCCTGCACGTACCTTCTGACGTCAGATGCCATATTGGGCCACCAGAAGTGCTGTTTAAGCAGCGAGAGGGTTTCATTGACCCCGGGGTGGCCAGTGCCCAGAGAAGTGTGGGAGGAGTGGATGAGTGGAGTGCGCTGGGTCCAAAAGATGTATTGCAAGCCTGGTGGGCAGCCTGGCGGAGCGTTGGTGGAGGCATTGGAGGAGGGCAGAGTCTCTTTGGACTAGACGATTGGGCTGATGAACAGTTTACCAGGCAAAGTGGGCTCGGATTCCTCTATATTTTCCTCGGGACTGTAAATGCAGGAAAGGACATCCGCCTTGACATTCTTGGGACGTGGTCAATAGGAAATCGTGAAATTGAACAGGGTGAAGAATAATGCCCATCGAGCCTGGCAGAGGTTCAATCTTTTTGCATCCCGAAGATATTCTAGGTTCTTGTGGTCCGCTAAGATGAGGAAGGAATGTTGAGCGCCCTCTAACCAATGCCTCCACTCTTCAAGGACTAACTTGATAGCCAGGAGCTCCCTGTTCCCGATGTCGTAGTTGACTTCCGCCGGGATGAGCTTGCGGGAGAAGAAGGCACATGGGTGGAGTCTACTGGGGCTCCCCTGCTGTTGGGACAAGACCGCTCCCACTCCGGTGGTCGAGGCGTCCACCTCCACGACGAAGGGCAGATCCAAATTGGGGTGGACAAGGAGGGGAGCGGTGGTGAAGGGGGTCTTGAGGGCCTCAAAAGCTTCCATGGCAGCTGGTGACCAGGACAGAGACTTGGGCTTGTGACGTAGGAGAGTTGTGAGGGGGCTGGAGAGGGAACTGTAACCTTGGATGAACTGGAGATAGAAGTTGGCGAAGCCTAAAAACCTTTGGAGCTCTTTGATGCAACTGGGAAATGGGCCAGGATCGGATGGCATCCACCTTCCCCTCGTCCATCTGTTGTATCCAAGGAACTGCACTGAGGACTGATGGAAGGAAGATTTCCTGATTGGTTGTTTCGACTCCATTGAGGTTGAGGAAATTGCACATGGTGTGAGAAGTTTGGGCCTGCTGGCCCACCGGGTTTCCTGTTCCCACCCTGCTTGGAGGGCCTGCACTACATGGCCTGGCTCAGAGCCAGCCAAGGTGATGTGGTGGTTTAGCCAGAGAGAGAGAAGAGAGAGAGAAAATCCAGGAAAGTCTGTTTTAAGGGCCATAGGTTTTTCTTATGGCGTTTCTTCTCAAATTCCTTCAAGCCATAAACTGTCTTATCAGTTGGTATCCATGGTAACTTAGGCCCTTCTGAGTGGTATGTCAGGGAAGGCTTTCTTGGGTAAAGCATTTAGAGCATATTTGTTAAATGTAGTAAGTAATTATGTGTCTGATTTGTCTCAGTCATTACAAGACCTAAGAATGTTTAGACAAGATTTCTTTGGCCTGTTTGGACACATTATGAAGTGTTTACTGTAAAATAGCCTAGTGTCACATCAATAAAGCTTTTGTTTGCAAATTTCTGCTCAGATGCTATAAATACAGTACCAGTCAAACATTTGGACACATTACTATTCAAATTAATGTTTTAGAAAACTCTCTTATGCTTATCAAGCATGCATTTTTTTTTTTTTTTTTTTTTTTGCATGCATTGTTTGACCAAAATTTCCATTTAAAATAATGGTTTTCTATTTTAATATACTGTAAAATATAATTTATTTCTGTGATGTAAAGCTTAATTTTCATCAGCAATTGCTTAATTTATTCATCCAAGAATCCTGAAAAAGTATTACAGGTCATAATAAATATTAAGAAGCACAGTGGTATCCAACACTGATAATAAATCAGCATATTAGAATGATTTCTGAAGCATCATGTGACACTGAAGACTTGAGTAATGATGCTGAAAATGATCCTTTCAAAAAGGAACTCGCACTGCTTCCAGAACGCATATGGGGGACATCTCAGTGTAACGGATGTCTGAAGCTACTATCAAATCACATCAATCCAATCCAAAGTGCGACCCGGAAGTATATAAGGGCACCTCGCAACATGACATTCACCTTTTTTCATCTTCAGGTACTGCTCTGTTTGAAGCGCTACCGCACGTCATTTAAGGGAAGTACTATTCTTTCTTTATTAAGCAAAACGCACAGAGAAGGCCAAATGCTTTCAGAAGTGTGCTGATCCGTGTCCCAGGTATCTGACGCCTGGGGACACACACACTTTTTCTGCCTGGGTGAAGAGCACGCACAGGAAGTTCTCAAAGGAGCTTCCTGTTCAAACTGTGAACGTTTTCCCATTAGAACGCTCCGCTCTCGCCTGGCCCTCTTCTTGAGGGAAGAGGGCTCAGCATCTGGGACCGATGGCACGGGTCCTGCTCTCGCTGAGGCGGAGCGGCGATGCACGTCATGGGGTTCCCAGATGGACCTCGCCGATCGTCTCGAGAGGATCTGGCAGGTGACGAAGGTGAGCTGCGGGAGGAGGAGACAGGTAGTTCCTCCTCCTCCGCAGCGAGTGCTCTTCCTGATGAGCAAGGGATGGCTGTTGAGGGTAGTGAAGATCGGGGGAGTCCTGAATCATCTCAGCCATCCTGCCCCATGTATGCGGAGTTGTTGGAGGTTATGGAACGCGCCACTGGCAGGCTGCAGCTGCCATGGCAGCATGTTAGGGGAGAAACCGCTCGCGGTCGGCTTGACGATCGGTTTCTCTCCGGCCATAATCGCCCAGCTCCAGTGAGCCTTCCATTCCTCCCTGACGGATGGGAGTTTAGCCTGCAAGCTTCTGAAATGAGGGTCGGGAGAGATTGGTACAGTTGAATTGGTGATGGGAGATTGAAAATGCAGATTAAATTGCCTAATTTTGTTTGATCTGTCTTATTTTCCTTTATGAAGTAAGAGATAATTTCGTTGTCTAGCACTGATAAATCTGAGATTGTGGGATGGACTTTTGGATTAAAGCTGGACATGATGGTTAGGTCTGAGGAAATCGTAAAAAAAAAAAAACCAATACGAACATTGCGTAGTGTGCGGGGAATATTGATGAAGTGGAAGCCTTGGCTGAGGGTGGAGATACATTTGGTGAGTATTTTTAAAGTTATTGGTTGTCTGGCATCTGCGTAGGTGGGTTGATTTCTTTGGATACCTTTGATGAGCAGAGATCTGTTAATTGGCTATTTTAGAGTAGGGCGAACCGAAAATTAGTTTGTGGAATAATTGAATTCTGCTTATGCCGAGTTCAGACTGCACGATTTTCAAACTCGTCGGATCACTGTTCTTTTCACACTGCATGACTATCTGTGGTCGCATTCAGTCACTGCTGTGTTCACACTGCACGATAGATCGGCGACAGGAGTTGTTATTAAAAATGATAAATTGCAGAACATTTGCAATCCAAATTATCTGATTTGCAGCAAAAAGGAGAAAAAGAAAAAAGATTATGATGGAGGAAATGTTTGGGGAGACACAGGGAGCAAGGATTGTGTTCTGCAAAGAGAATTTAAGTAAAAAATACCTGAATTTGGATATCGGTCGATACCGATACTATTCCAATACCAGAGCTGTGTTCGCTTTAATATTATTATTATCATTATTGTTGATTTTATATTATGCTAAAATAAACTCCTCTCAACAGGAAAGTATGATATGTACGTATGTCCCAAAAGGCAACTTGAGGTAAGTATAAGGTCATAAAAGGAAGTCAGAAAAACAGGAAATCCTGTTAACATGAAAAATCCCATTCTGAAAACCAACATGCAACTGTAAGGGTTTCATATTCATCCATTATCTTCCGCTTATCCGGGGCCGGGTCACGGGGGCAACAGTCTAAGCAGAGACGCCCAGACTTCCCTCTCCCTAGCCACTTCCTCCAGCTCTTCCAGGGGAACCCCGAGGCTTTCCCAGGCCAGCCAGGAGACATAATCCCTCCAGCGTGTCCTAGGTCTTCCCCGGGGCCTCCTCCCGGTGGGACATGCCCGGAACACCTCCCCGGGAAGGCGTCCAGGAGGCATTCGAAATAGATGCCCGAGCCACCACAACAGGCTCCTCTCGATGTGGAGGAGCAACGGCTCTACTCTGAGCTCCTCCCGAGTAACTGAGCTTCTCACCCTATCTCTAAGGGAGCGCCCAGCAACCCTGCGGAGAAAGCTCATTTCGGCGCCCTGTATCCGGGATCTTGTCCTTTCGGTCATGACCCACAGCTCATGACCATAGGTGAGAGTAGGAACGTAGATTGACCGGTAAATCGAGAGCTTCGTCTTACAGCTCAGCTCCTTTTTTACCACGACAGACCGGTACATCGACCGCATTACTGCAGAAGCTGCACTGATCCGTCTGTTAATCTCCCGTTCCATCCTTCCCTCATTCGTGAACAAGACCCCAAGATACCTGAACTCCTCCACCTGAGAAACTCTCCACCAACCTGAAGTGGGCAAGCCACTCTTTTCCGACTGAGAACCATGGGCTCGGATTTGGAGGTGCTGATTCTCATCCCGGCCGCTTCACACTCGGCTGCAAACCGTCCCAGTGCACGCTGAAGGTCCTGGTCTGAGGAGACCAACATGACAACGTCATCTGCAAAAAGCAGCGACAAAATCATGTGGTTCCCAAACCGGACACTCTCCGGCCCTTGGCTGCGACTAGAAATTCTGTGCATAAAAATTATGAACAGAACCGGTGACAAAGGGCAGCCCTGCCAGAGTACAACATGCACTGGGAACAAGTCCGACTTGCTGCCGGCAATGCAGACCAAGCTCCTGGTCCGGTCGTACAGGGACCAAACAGCCCTAAGCAAAGGGCCCCGGACCCCGTACTCCCAGAGCATCCTCCACAGGACGCCACGAGGGACACAGTCGAATGGTTGGGCAAACTCCCATGAACCCTCCAGCACCCTGGAAAGGGTATAGAGCTGGTCCAGTGTTCCATGACCGGGACGAAAACCACACTGTTCCTCCTGAATCCGAGGTTCCACTATCGGCCGAATTCTCCTCTCCAGTACCCTGGCATAGACTTTCCCGGGGAGGCTGAGAAGTGTGATCCCCTGTAGTTGGAACACACTCTCCGGTCCCCCTTCTTGAAAAGAGGGACCACCACCCTGGTCTGCCAGTCCAGAGGCACTGTCCCCAACCGCCACGCGATGTTGCAGAGGCGTGTCAGCCAAGACAGCCCCACAACATCCAGAGACTTGAGGTACTCAGGGTGGATCTCATCGACCCCCGGTGCCTTGCCACCGAGGAGCTTTTTAACTACCTCGATGACTACAGCCCGGGTGATGGACGAATCCACCTCTGAGCCCTCAGCCACTGCTTCCTCAATGGAAGACGTGTTGGTGGGATTGAGGAGATCCTCGAAGTATTCCTTCCACCGTCCAACGATTTCCCCAGTTGAGGTCAACAGCTGCCCATCTCCACTGTAAACAGTGTTGGTAGGGCACTGCTTCCCCCTCCTGAGGCGGCGAACAGTTTGCCAGAATCTCTTCGAGGCCAACCGATAGTCTTTCTCCATGGCCTCACCGAACTCCTCCCAGGCCTGATGTTTTGCCTCCACAACTACCCGGGCTGCAGTCTGCTTGGTCTGCCTGTACCCGTCAGCTGCCTCAGGAGTCCCACAAGCCAACCAGGCCCGATAGGACTCCTTCTTCAGCTTGATGGCATCCCTTACTTCCGATGTCCACCCCACCGTGTTCGGGGATTTCCGCCTCGACAAGATTCAAGAGTTTTATTTGTCACATACACAGTTATATACAGAATATACAACCGGCAGTGAAATGTAAAACGGCAACGGAGACCTTATGGCCACAGCTCCGAGCAGCCGCGTCGACAAGGGAGGTGGAGAACATGGTCCACTCGGACTCAATATCTCCAGACTCCCTCGGGATCCGGTCGAAGCTCTGTCGGAGGTGGGAGTTGAAGATCTCTCTGACAGGGGGCTCGGCCAAACTTTCCCAACAGACCCTCACAGTACGTTTGGGTCTCCCAAGTCTGTCTAGCTTCCTCCCCCACCATCGGATCCAACTCACCACCAGGTGATGATCAGTTGACAGCTCCGCCCCTCTCTTCACCCGAGTGTCGAAGACATATGGCCGGAGGTCAGATGAGACGACCACAAAGTCAATCATCGACCTCCGGTCTAGGGTGTCCTGGTGCCACGTGCACTGATGGACACCCTTATGCTTGAACATGGTGTTCATTATGGATAAGCTGTGGCTAGCACAGAAATCCAATAACAGAACACCACTCGGGTTCAGATCAGGGGGGCCGTTCCTCCCAATCACGCCCCTCCAGGTATCACTGTCACTGCCCACGTGTGCGTTGAAGTCCCCCAGTAGAATGATGGAGTCTCCAGTTGGAGCACTTTCCAGCACCCCTCCCAGAGACCCCATTAGGGCCGGGTACTCCGCACTGCCGTTTGGCCCGTAGGTACATACGACAGTGAGAGACCTATCCCCTACCCGAAGGCGCAGGGAAGCGACCCTCTCATTCACCGGGTTGAACTCCAACACATGGCAGCTGAGCTGGGGGGCTATAAGCAAACCCACTCCAGCCCGCTGCCTCTCACCATGGGCAACTCCAGAGTGGTAGAGAGTCCAGCCTCTCTCAAGAAGTGTGGTTCCAGAGCCCAAGCTGTGCGTGGAAGTGAGCCCGACTATCTCTAGCCGGTACCTCTCAACCTCCCGCACAAGCTCAGGCTCCTTCCCGCCAGCGCGAGGTGACATTCCATGTCCCTAAAGCCAGTTTCCGTGTCCAGAGATCGGGTCGTCGGGGGCCTAGCCTTCGACTGTTGCCTGATCCACTATGCACCGGCCCCATATGATCCCTCCCGCAGGTGGTGAGCCCACGGGAGGGTGGCCCCACGTCGCTCGTTCGGGCTGAGCCCGGCCGGGCCCCATGGGGGCAGGCCCGGCCACCAGGCGCTCGCATACGAGCCCCAACCCCGGGCCTGGCTCCAGGGTGGGGCCCCGGCTGCGCCATGCCGGGCGACGTCTCAGTCCTTGTTTTAATTAGAGACACAGGGAGCAAGGATTGTGTTCTGCAAAGAGAATTTAAGTAAAAAATACCTGAATTTGGATATCGGTCGATACCGATACTATTCCAATACCAGAGCTGTGTTCGCTTTAATATTATTATTATCATTATTGTTGATTTTATATTATGCTAAAATAAACTCCTCTCAACAGGAAAGTATGATATGTACGTATGTCCCAAAAGGCACAGGGAGCAAGGATTGTGTTCTGCAAAGAGAATTTAAGTAAAAAATACCTGAATTTGGATATCGGTCGATACCGATACTATTCCAATACCAGAGCTGTGTTAACTTTAATATTATTATTATCATTATTGTTGATTTTATATTATGCTAAAATAAACTCCTCTCAACAGGAAAGTATGATATGTACGTATGTCCCAAAAGGCAACTTGAGGTAAGTATAAGGTCATAAAAGGAAGTCAGAAAAACAGGAAATCCTGTTAACATGAAAAATCCCATTCTGAAAACCAACATGCAACTGTAAGGGTTTCATATTCATCCATTATCTTCCGCTTATCCGGGGCCGGTCACGGGGCAACAGTCTAAGCAGAGACGCCCAGACTTCCCTCTCCCTAGCCACTTCCTCCAGCTCTTCCAGGGGAACCCCGAGGCTTTCCCAGGCCAGCCAGGAGACATAATCCCTCCAGCGTGTCCTAGGTCTTCCCCGGGGCCTCCTCCCGGTGGGACATGCCCGGAACACCTCCCCGGGAAGGCGTCCAGGAGGCATTCGAAATAGATGCCCGAGCCACCACAACAGGCTCCTCTCGATGTGGAGGAGCAACGGCTCTACTCTGAGCTCCTCCCGAGTAACTGAGCTTCTCACCCTATCTCTAAGGGAGCGCCCAGCAACCCTGCGGAGAAAGCTCATTTCGGCCGCCTGTATCCGGGATCTTGTCCTTTCGGTCATGACCCACAGCTCATGACCATAGGTGAGAGTAGGAACGTAGATTGACCGGTAAATCGAGAGCTTCGTCTTACAGCTCAGCTCCTTTTTTACCACGACAGACCGGTACATCGACCGCATTACTGCAGAAGCTGCACTGATCCGTCTGTTAATCTCCCGTTCCATCCTTCCCTCATTCGTGAACAAGACCCCAAGATACCTGAACTCCTCCACCTGAGAAACTCTCCACCAACCTGAAGTGGGCAAGCCACTCTTTTCCGACTGAGAACCATGGGCTCGGATTTGGAGGTGCTGATTCTCATCCCGGCCGCTTCACACTCGGCTGCAAACCGTCCCAGTGCACGCTGAAGGTCCTGGTCTGAGGAGACCAACATGACAACGTCATCTGCAAAAAGCAGCAACAAAATCATGTGGTTCCCAAACCGGACACTCTCCGGCCCTTGGCTGCGACTAGAAATTCTGTGCATAAAAATTATGAACAGAACCGGTGACAAAGGGCAGCCCTGCCAGAGTACAACATGCACTGGGAACAAGTCCGACTTGCTGCCGGCAATGCAGACCAAGCTCCTGGTCCGGTCGTACAGGGACCAAACAGCCCTAAGCAAAGGGCCCCGGACCTCGTACTCCCAGAGCATCCTCCACAGGACGCCACGAGGGACACAGTCGAATGGTTGGGCAAACTCCCATGAACCCTCCAGCACCCTGGAAAGGGTATAGAGCTGGTCCAGTGTTCCATGACCGGGACGAAAACCACACTGTTCCTCCTGAATCCGAGGTTCCACTATCGGCCGAATTCTCCTCTCCAGTACCCTGGCATAGACTTTCCCGGGGAGGCTGAGAAGTGTGATCCCCTGTAGTTGGAACACACTCTCCGGTCCCCCTTCTTGAAAAGAGGGACCACCACCCTGGTCTGCCAGTCTAGAGGCACTGTCCCCAACCGCCACGCGATGTTGCAGAGGCGTGTCAGCCAAGACAGCCCCACAACATCCAGAGACTTGAGGTACTCAGGGTGGATCTCATCGACCCCCGGTGCCTTGCCACCGAGGAGCTTTTTAACTACCTCGATGACTACAGCCCGGGTGATGGACGAATCCACCTCTGAGCCCTCAGCCACTGCTTCCTCAATGGAAGACGTGTTGGTGGGATTGAGGAGATCCTCGAAGTATTCCTTCCACCGTCCAACGATTTCCCCAGTTGAGGTCAACAGCTGCCCATCTCCACTGTAAACAGTGTTGGTAGGGCACTGCTTCCCCCTCCTGAGGCGGCGAACAGTTTGCCAGAATCTCTTCGAGGCCAACCGATAGTCTTTCTCCATGGCCTCACCGAACTCCTCCCAGGCCTGATGTTTTGCCTCCACAACTACCCGGGCTGCAGTCTGCTTGGTCTGCCTGTACCCGTCAGCTGCCTCAGGAGTCCCACAAGCCAACCAGGCCCGATAGGACTCCTTCTTCAGCTTGATGGCATCCCTTACTTCCGATGTCCACCCCACCGTGTTCGGGGATTTCCGCCTCGACAGGCAACGGAGACCTTATGGCCACAGCTCCGAGCAGCCGCGGCCGACAAGGGAGGTGGAGAACATGGTCCACTCGACTCAATATCTCCAGACTCCTCGGGATCCGGTCGAAGCTCTGTCGGAGGTGGGAGTTGAAGATCTCTCTGACAGGGGGCTCGGCCAAACTTTCCCAACAGACCCTCACAGTACGTTTGGGTCTCCCAAGTCTGTCTAGCTTCCTCCCCCACCATCGGATCCAACTCACCACCAGGTGGTGATCAGTTGACAGCTCCGCCCCTCTCTTCACCCGAGTGTCGAAGACATATGGCCGGAGGTCAGATGAGACGACCACAAAGTCAATCATCGACCTCCGGTCTAGGGTGTCCTGGTGCCACGTGCACTGATGGACACCCTTATGCTTGAACATGGTGTTCATTATGGATAAGCTGTGGCTAGCACAGAAATCCAATAACAGAACACCACTCGGGTTCAGATCAGGGGGGCCGTTCCTCCCAATCACGCCCCTCCAGGTATCACTGTCACTGCCCACGTGCGCTGAAGTCCCCAGTAGAATGATGGAGTCTCCAGTTGGAGCACTTTCCAGCACCCTCCCAGAGACCCCATTAGGCCGGGTACTCCGCACTGCCGCTTGGGCCCGTGAGGTACATACGACAGTGAGAGACCTATCCCCTACCCGAAGGCGCAGGGAAGCGACCCTCTCATTCACCGGGTTGAACTCCAACACATGGCAGCTGAGCTGGGGGGCTATAAGCAAACCCACTCCAGCCCGCTGCCTCTCACCATGGGCAACTCCAGAGTGGTAGAGAGTCCAGCCTCTCTCAAGAAGTGTGGTTCCAGAGCCCAAGCTGTGCGTGGAAGTGAGCCCGACTATCTCTAGCCGGTACCTCTCAACCTCCCGCACAAGCTCAGGCTCCTTCCCCGCCAGCGAGGTGACATTCCATGTCCCTAAAGCCAGTTTCCGTGTCCAGAGATCGGGTCGTCGGGGGCCTAGCCTTCGACTGTTGCCTGATCCACTATGCACCGCCCCATATGATCCCTCCCGCAGGTGGTGAGCCCACGGGAGGGTGGCCCCACGTCGCTCGTTCGGGCTGAGCCCGGCCGGGCCCCATGGGGCAGGCCCGCCACCAGGCGCCGCATCAGAGCCCCAACCCCGGGCCTGGCTCCAGGGTGGGGCCCCGGCTGCGCCATGCCGGGCGACGTCTCGGTCCTTGTTTTAATTAGAGACACAGGGAGCAAGGATTGTGTTCTGCAAAGAGAATTTAAGTAAAAAATACCTGAATTTGGATATCGGTCGATACCGATACTATTCCAATACCAGAGCTGTGTTCGCTTTAATATTATTATTATCATTATTGTTGATTTTATATTATGCTAAAATAAACTCCTCTCAACAGGAAAGTATGATATGTACGTATGTCCCAAAAGGCAACTTGAGGTAAGTATAAGGTCATAAAAGGAAGTCAGAAAAACAGGAAATCCTGTTAACATGAAAATCCCATTCTGAAAACCAACATGCAACTGTAAGGGTTTCATATTCATCCATTATCTTCCGCTTATCCGGGGCCGGGTCACGGGGCAACAGTCTAAGCAGAGACGCCCAGACTTCCTCTCTCCCTAGCCACTTCCTCCAGCTCTTCCAGGGGAACCCGAGGCTTTCCCAGGCCAGCCAGGAGACATAATCCCTCCAGCGTGTCCTAGGTCTTCCCGGGCCTCCTCCCGGTGGGACATGCCCGAACACCTCCCGGGAAGGCGTCCAGGAGGCATTCAAATAGATGCCCGAGCCACCACAACAGGCTCCTCTCGATGTGGAGGAGCAACGGCTCTACTCTGAGCTCCTCCCGAGTAACTGAGCTTCACCCTATCTCTAAGGGAGCGCCCAGCAACCCTGCGGAGAAAGCTCATTTCGCCGCCTGTATCCGGGATCTTGTCCTTTCGGTCATGACCCACAGCTCATGACCATAGGTGAGAGTAGGAACGTAGATTGACCGGTAAATCGAGAGCTTCGCCTTACAGCTCAGCTCCTTTTTACCACGACAGACCGGTACATCGACCGCATTACTGCAGAAGCTGCACTGATCCGTCTGTTAATCTCCCGCTCCATCCTTCCCTCATTCGTGAACAAGACCCCAAGATACCTGAACTCCTCCACCTGAGAAACTCTCCACCAACCTGAAGTGGGCAAGCCACTCTTTTCCGACTGAGAACCATGGGCTCGGATTTGGAGGTGCTGATTCTCATCCCGGCCGCTTCACACTGGGCTGCAAACCGTCCCAGTGCACGCTGAAGGTCCTGGTCTGAGGAGACCAACATGACAACGCCATCTGCAAAAAGCAGCGACAAAATCATGTGGTTCCCAAACCGACACTCTCCGGCCCTTGGCTGCGACTAGAAATTCTGTGCATAAAAATTATGAACAGAACCGGTGACAAAGGGCAGCCCTGCCAGAGTACAACATGCACTGGGAACAAGTCCGACTTGCTGCCGGCAATGCAGACCAAGCTCCTGGTCCGGTCGTACAGGGACCAAACAGCCCTAAGCAAAGGGCCCCGGACCCCGTACTCCCAGAGCATCCTCCACAGGACGCCACGAGGGACACAGTCGAATGGTTGGGCAAACTCCCATGAACCCTCCAGCACCCTGGAAAGGGTATAGAGCTGGTCCAGTGTTCCATGACCGGGACGAAACCACACTGTTCCTCCTGAATCCGAGGTTCCACTATCGGCCGAATTCTCCTCTCCAGTACCCTGGCATAGACTTTCCCGGGGAGGCTGAGAAGTGTGATCCCCTGTAGTTGGAACACACTCTCCGGTCCCCCTTCTTGAAAAGAGGGACCACCACCCTGGTCTGCCAGTCCAGAGGCACTGTCCCCAACCGCCACGCGATGTTGCAGAGGCGTGTCAGCCAAGACAGCCCCACAACATCCAGAGACTTGAGGTACTCAGGGTGGATCTCATCGACCCCCGGTGCCTTGCCACCGAGGAGCTTTTTAACTACCTCGATGACTACAGCCCGGGTGATGGACGAATCCACCTCTGAGCCCTCAGCCACTGCTTCCTCAATGGAAGACGTGTTGGTGGGATTGAGGAGATCCTCGAAGTATTCCTTCCACCGTCCAACGATTTCCCCAGTTGAGGTCAACAGCTGCCCATCTCCACTGTAAACAGTGTTGGTAGGGCACTGCTTCCCCCTCCTGAGGCGGCGAACAGTTTGCCAGAATCTCTTCGAGGCCAACCGATAGTCTTTCTCCATGGCCTCACCGAACTCCTCCCAGGCCTGATGTTTTGCCTCCACAACTACCCGGGCTGCAGTCTGCTTGGTCTGCCTGTACCCGTCAGCTGCCTCAGGAGTCCCACAAGCCAACCAGGCCCGATAGGACTCCTTCTTCAGCTTGATGGCATCCCTTACTTCCGATGTCCACCCCACCGTGTTCGGGGATTTCCGCCTCGACAGGCAACGGAGACCTTATGGCCACAGCTCCGAGCAGCCGCGTCGACAAGGGAGGTGGAGAACATGGTCCACTCGGACTCAATATCTCCAGACTCCCTCGGGATCCGGTCGAAGCTCTGTCGGAGGTGGGAGTTGAAGATCTCTCTGACAGGGGGCTCGGCCAAACTTTCCCAACAGACCCTCACAGTACGTTTGGGTCTCCCAAGTCTGTCTAGCTTCCTCCCCCACCATCGGATCCAACTCACCACCAGGTGATGATCAGTTGACAGCTCCGCCCCTCTCTTCACCCGAGTGTCGAAGACATATGGCCGGAGGTCAGATGAGACGACCACAAAGTCAATCATCGACCTCCGGTCTAGGGTGTCCTGGTGCCACGTGCACTGATGGACACCCTTATGCTTGAACATGGTGTTCATTATGGATAAGCTGTGGCTAGCACAGAAATCCAATAACAGAACACCACTCGGGTTCAGATCAGGGGGGCCGTTCCTCCCAATCACGCCCCTCCAGGTATCACTGTCACTGCCCACGTGTGCGTTGAAGTCCCCCAGTAGAATGATGGAGTCTCCAGTTGGAGCACTTTCCAGCACCCCTCCCAGAGACCCCATTAGGGCCGGGTACTCCGCACTGCCGTTTGGCCCGTAGGTACATACGACAGTGAGAGACCTATCCCCTACCCGAAGGCGCAGGGAAGCGACCCTCTCATTCACCGGGTTGAACTCCAACACATGGCAGCTGAGCTGGGGGGCTATAAGCAAACCCACTCCAGCCCGCTGCCTCTCACCATGGGCAACTCCAGAGTGGTAGAGAGTCCAGCCTCTCTCAAGAAGTGTGGTTCCAGAGCCCAAGCTGTGCGTGGAAGTGAGCCCGACTATCTCTAGCCGGTACCTCTCAACCTCCCGCACAAGCTCAGGCTCCTTCCCCGCCAGCGAGGTGACATTCCATGTCCCTAAAGCCAGTTTCCGTGTCCAGAGATCGGGTCGTCGGGGGCCTAGCCTTCGACTGTTGCCTGATCCACTATGCACCGGCCCCATATGATCCCCCTCCCGCAGGTGGTGAGCCCACGGGAGGTGGCCCCACGCCGCTCGCTCGGGCTGAGCCCGGCCGGGCCCCATGGGGCAGGCCCGCCACCAGGCGCCGCATACGAGCCCCAACCCCGGCCTGGCTCCAGGGTGGGGCCCGGCTGCGCCATGCGGGCGGGCGACGTCTCGGTCCTTGTTTTAATTAGAGACACAGGGAGCAAGGATTGTGTTCTGCAAAGAGAATTTAAGTAAAAAATACCTGAATTTGGATATCGGTCGATACCGATACTATTCCAATACCAGAGCTGTGTTCGCTTTAATATTATTATTATCATTATTGTTGATTTTATATTATGCTAAAATAAACTCCTCTCAACAGGAAAGTATGATATGTACGTATGTCCCAAAAGGCACAGGGAGCAAGGATTGTGTTCTGCAAAGAGAATTTAAGTAAAAAATACCTGAATTTGGATATCGGTCGATACCGATACTATTCCAATACCAGAGCTGTGTTCGCTTTAATATTATTATTATCATTATTGTTGATTTTATATTATGCTAAAATAAACTCCTCTCAACAGGAAAGTATGATATGTACGTATGTCCCAAAAGGCAACTTGAGGTAAGTATAAGGTCATAAAAGGAAGTCAGAAAAACAGGAAATCCTGTTAACATGAAAAATCCCATTCTGAAAACCAACATGCAACTGTAAGGGTTTCATATTCATCCATTATCTTCCGCTTATCCGGGGCCGGGTCACGGGGGCAACAGTCTAAGCAGAGACGCCCAGACTTCCCTCTCCCTAGCCACTTCCTCCAGCTCTTCCAGGGGAACCCCGAGGCTTTCCCAGGCCAGCCAGGAGACATAATCCCTCCAGCGTGTCCTAGGTCTTCCCCGGGGCCTCCTCCCGGTGGGACATGCCCGGAACACCTCCCCGGGAAGGCGTCCAGGAGGCATTCGAAATAGATGCCCGAGCCACCACAACAGGCTCCTCTCGATGTGGAGGAGCAACGGCTCTACTCTGAGCTCCTCCCGAGTAACTGAGCTTCTCACCCTATCTCTAAGGGAGCGCCCAGCAACCCTGCGGAGAAAGCTCATTTCGGCCGCCTGTATCCGGGATCTTGTCCTTTCGGTCATGACCCACAGCTCATGACCATAGGTGAGAGTAGGAACGTAGATTGACCGGTAAATCGAGAGCTTCGTCTTACAGCTCAGCTCCTTTTTTACCACGACAGACCGGTACATCGACCGCATTACTGCAGAAGCTGCACTGATCCGTCTGTTAATCTCCCGTTCCATCCTTCCCTCATTCGTGAACAAGACCCCAAGATACCTGAACTCCTCCACCTGAGAAACTCTCCACCAACCTGAAGTGGGCAAGCCACTCTTTTCGACTGAGAACCATGGGCTCGGATTTGGAGGTGCTGATTCTCATCCCGGCCGCTTCACACTCGGCTGCAAACCGTCCCAGTGCACGCTGAAGGTCCTGGTCTGAGGAGACCAACATGACAACGTCATCTGCAAAAAGCAGCAACAAAATCATGTGGTTCCCAAACCGGACACTCTCCGGCCCTTGGCTGCGACTAGAAATTCTGTGCATAAAAATTATGAACAGAACCGGTGACAAAGGGCAGCCCTGCCAGAGTACAACATGCACTGGGAACAAGTCCGACTTGCTGCCGGCAATGCAGACCAAGCTCCTGGTCCGGTCGTACAGGGACCAAACAGCCCTAAGCAAAGGGCCCCGGACCCCGTACTCCCAGAGCATCCTCCACAGGACGCCACGAGGGACACAGTCGAATGGTTGGGCAAACTCCCATGAACCCTCCAGCACCCTGGAAAGGGTATAGAGCTGGTCCAGTGTTCCATGACCGGGACGAAAACCACACTGTTCCTCCTGAATCCGAGGTTCCACTATCGGCCGAATTCTCCTCTCCAGTACCCTGGCATAGACTTTCCCGGGGAGGCTGAGAAGTGTGATCCCCTGTAGTTGGAACACACTCTCCGGTCCCCTTCTTGAAAAGAGGGGACCACCACCCTGGTCTGCCAGTCCAGAGGCACTGTCCCCAACCGCCACGCGATGTTGCAGAGGCGTGTCAGCCAAGACAGCCCCACAACATCCAGAGACTTGAGGTACTCAGGGTGGATCTCATCGACCCCCGGTGCCTTGCCACCGAGGAGCTTTTAACTACCTCGATGACTACAGCCCGGGTGATGGACGAATCCACCTCTGAGCCCTCAGCCACTGCTTCCTCAATGGAAGACGTGTTGGTGGGATTGAGGAGATCCTCGAAGTATTCCTTCCACCGTCCAACGATTTCCCCAGTTGAGGTCAACAGCTGCCCATCTCCACTGTAAACAGTGTTGGTAGGGCACTGCTTCCCCCTCCTGAGGCGGCGAACAGTTTGCCAGAATCTCTTCGAGGCCAACCGATAGTCTTTCTCCATGGCCTCACCGAACTCCTCCCAGGCCTGATGTTTTGCCTCCACAACTACCCGGGCTGCAGTCTGCTTGGTCTGCCTGTACCCGTCAGCTGCCTCAGGAGTCCCACAAGCCAACCAGGCCCGATAGGACTCCTTCTTCAGCTTGATGGCATCCCTTACTTCCGATGTCCACCCCACCGTGTTCGGGGATTTCCGCCTCGACAGGCAACGGAGACCTTATGGCCACAGCTCCGAGCAGCCGCGTCGACAAGGGAGGTGGAGAACATGGTCCACTCGGACTCAATATCTCCAGACTCCCTCGGGATCCGGTCGAAGCTCTGTCGGAGGTGGGAGTTGAAGATCTCTCTGACAGGGGGCTCGGCCAAACTTTCCCAACAGACCCTCACAGTACGTTTGGGTCTCCCAAGTCTGTCTAGCTTCCTCCCCCACCATCGGATCCAACTCACCACCAGGTGGTGATCAGTTGACAGCTCCGCCCCTCTCTTCACCCGAGTGTCGAAGACATATGGCCGGAGGTCAGATGAGACGACCACAAAGTCAATCATCGACCTCCGGTCTAGGGTGTCCTGGTGCCACGTGCACTGATGGACACCCTTATGCTTGAACATGGTGTTCATTATGGATAAGCTGTGGCTAGCACAGAAATCCAATAACAGAACACCACTCGGGTTCAGATCAGGGGGGCCGTTCCTCCCAATCACGCCCCTCCAGGTATCACTGTCACTGCCCACGTGTGCGTTGAAGTCCCCCAGTAGAATGATGGAGTCTCCAGTTGGAGCACTTTCCAGCACCCCTCCCAGAGACCCCATTAGGGCCGGGTACTCCGCACTGCCGTTTGGCCCGTAGGTACATACGACAGTGAGAGACCTATCCCCTACCCGAAGGCGCAGGGAAGCGACCCTCTCATTCACCGGGTTGAACTCCAACACATGGCAGCTGAGCTGGGGGGCTATAAGCAAACCCACTCCAGCCCGCTGCCTCTCACCATGGGCAACTCCAGAGTGGTAGAGAGTCCAGCCTCTCTCAAGAAGTGTGGTTCCAGAGCCCAAGCTGTGCGTGGAAGTGAGCCCGACTATCTCTAGCCGGTACCTCTCAACCTCCCGCACAAGCTCAGGCTCCTTCCCCGCCAGCGAGGTGACATTCCATGTCCCTAAAGCCAGTTTCCGTGTCCAGAGATCGGGTCGTCGGGGGCCTAGCCTTCGACTGTTGCCTGATCCACTATGCACCGGCCCCATATGATCCCTCCCGCAGGTGGTGAGCCCACGGGAGGGTGGCCCCACGTCGCTCGTTCGGGCTGAGCCCGGCCGGGCCCCATGGGGGCAGGCCCGGCCACCAGGCGCTCGCATACGAGCCCCAACCCCGGGCCTGGCTCCAGGGTGGGGCCCCGGCTGCGCCATGCCGGGCGACGTCTCGGTCCTTGTTTTAATTAGAGACACAGGGAGCAAGGATTGTGTTCTGCAAAGAGAATTTAAGTAAAAAATACCTGAATTTGGATATCGGTCGATACCGATACTATTCCAATACCAGAGCTGTGTTCGCTTTAATATTATTATTATCATTATTGTTGATTTTATATTATGCTAAAATAAACTCCTCTCAACAGGAAAGTATGATATGTACGTATGTCCCAAAAGGCAACTTGAGGTAAGTATAAGGTCATAAAAGGAAGTCAGAAAAACAGGAAATCCTGTTAACATGAAAAATCCCATTCTGAAAACCAACATGCAACTGTAAGGGTTTCATATTCATCCATTATCTTCCGCTTATCCGGGGCCGGGTCACGGGGCAACAGTCTAAGCAGAGACGCCCAGACTTCCCTCTCCTAGCCACTTCCTCCAGCTCTTCCAGGGGAACCCCGAGGCTTTCCCAGGCCAGCCAGGAGACATAATCCCTCCAGCGTGTCCTAGGTCTTCCCCGGGGCCTCCTCCCGGTGGGACATGCCCGGAACACCTCCCCGGGAAGGCGTCCAGGAGGCATTCAAATAGATGCCCGAGCCACCACAACAGGCTCCTCTCGATGTGGAGGAGCAACGGCTCTACTCTGAGCTCCTCCCGAGTAACTGAGCTTCTCACCCTATCTCTAAGGGAGCGCCCAGCAACCCCTGCGGAGAAAGCTCATTTTTCGCCGCCTGTATCCGGGATCTTGTCCTTTCGGTCATGACCCACAGCTCATGACCATAGGTGAGAGTAGGAACGTAGATTGACCGTAAATCGAGAGCTTCGTCTTACAGCTCAGCTCCTTTTTTACCACGACAGACCGGTACATCGACCGCATTACTGCAGAAGCTGCACTGATCCGTCTGTTAATCTCCGTTCCATCCTTCCCTCATTCGTGAACAAGACCCCAAGATACCTGAACTCCTCCACCTGAGAAACTCTCCACCAACCTGAAGTGGGCAAGCCACTCTTTTCCGACTGAGAACCATGGGCTCGGATTTGGAGGTGCTGATTCTCATCCCGGCCGCTTCACACTCGGCTGCAAACCGTCCCAGTGCACGCTGAAGGTCCTGGTCTGAGGAGACCAACATGACAACGTCATCTGCAAAAAGCAGCGACAAAATCATGTGGTTCCCAAACCGGACACTCTCCGGCCCTTGGCTGCGACTAGAAATTCTGTGCATAAAAATTATGAACAGAACCGGTGACAAAGGGCAGCCCTGCCAGAGTACAACATGCACTGGGAACAAGTCCGACTTGCTGCCGGCAATGCAGACCAAGCTCCTGGTCCAGTCGTACAGGGACCAAACAGCCCTAAGCAAAGGGCCCCGGACCCCGTACTCCCAGAGCATCCTCCACAGGACGCCACGAGGGACACAGTCGAATGGTTGGGCAAACTCCCATGAACCCTCCAGCACCCTGGAAAGGGTATAGAGCTGGTCCAGTGTTCCATGACCGGGACGAAAAACCACACTGTTCCTCCTGAATCCGAGGTTCCACTATCGGCCGAATTCTCCTCTCCAGTACCCTGGCATAGACTTTCCCGGGGAGGCTGAGAAGTGTGATCCCCTGTAGTTGGAACACACTCTCCGGTCCCCCTTCTTGAAAAGAGGGACCACCACCCTGGTCTGCCAGTCCAGAGGCACTGTCCCCAACCGCCACGCGATGTTGCAGAGGCGTGTCAGCCAAGACAGCCCCACAACATCCAGAGACTTGAGGTACTCAGGGTGGATCTCATCGACCCCCGGTGCCTTGCCACCGAGGAGCTTTTTAACTACCTCGATGACTACAGCCCGGGTGATGGACGAATCCACCTCTGAGCCCTCAGCCACTGCTTCCTCAATGGAAGACGTGTTGGTGGGATTGAGGAGATCCTCGAAGTATTCCTTCCACCGTCCCAACGATTTCCCCAGTTGAGGTCAACAGCTGCCCATCTCCACTGTAAACAGTGTTGGTAGGGCACTGCTTCCCCTCCTGAGGCGGCGAACAGTTTGCCAGAATCTCTTCGAGGCCAACCGATAGTCTTTCTCCATGGCCTCACCGAACTCCTCCCAGGCCTGATGTTTTGCCTCCACAACTACCCGGGCTGCAGTCTGCTTGGTCTGCCTGTACCCGTCAGCTGCCTCAGGAGTCCCACAAGCCAACCAGGCCCGATAGGACTCCTTCTTCAGCTTGATGGCATCCCTTACTTCCGATGTCCACCCCACCGTGTTCGGGATTTCCGCCTGCAGGCAACGGAGACCTTATGGCCACAGCTCCGAGCAGCCGCGTCGACAAGGGAGGTGGAGAACATGGTCCACTCGGACTCAATATCTCCAGACTCCTCGGGGATCCGGTCGAAGCTCTGTCGGAGGTGGGAGTTGAAGATCTCTCTGACAGGGGGCTCGGCCAAACTTTCCCAACAGACCCTCACAGTACGTTTGGGTCTCCCAAGTCTGTCTAGCTTCCTCCCCCACCATCGGATCCAACTCACCACCAGGTGGTGATCAGTTGACAGCTCCGCCTCTCTTCACCCGAGTGTCGAAGACATATGGCCGGAGGTCAGATGAGACGACCACAAAGTCAATCATCGACCTCCGGTCTAGGGTGTCCTGGTGCCACGTGCACTGATGGACACCCTTATGCTTGAACATGGTGTTCATTATGGATAAGCTGTGGCTAGCACAGAAATCCAATAACAGAACACCACTCGGGTTCAGATCAGGGGGCCGTTCCTCCCCAATCACGCCCCTCCAGGTATCACTGTCACTGCCCACGTGTGCGCGTTGAAGTCCCCAGTAGAATGATGGAGTCTCCAGTTGGAGCACTTTCCAGCACCCTCCCAGAGACCCCATTAGGGCGGGTACTCCGCACTGCCGTTTGGGCCCGTGGGGTACATACGACAGTGAGAGACCTATCCCCTACCGAAGGCGCAGGGAAGCGACCCTCTCATTCACCGGGTTGAACTCCAACACATGGCAGCTGAGCTGGGGGGCTATAAGCAAACCCACTCCAGCCCGCTGCCTCTCACCATGGGCAACTCCAGAGTGGTAGAGAGTCCAGCCTCTCTCAAGAAGTGTGGTTCCAGAGCCCAAGCTGTGCGTGGAAGTGAGCCCGACTATCTCTAGCCGGTACCTCTCAACCTCCCGCACAAGCTCAGGCTCCTTCCCCGCCAGCGAGGTGACATTCCATGTCCCTAAAGCCAGTTTCCGTGTCCAGAGATCGGGTCGTCGGGGGCCTAGCCTTCGACTGTTGCCTGATCCACTATGCACCGGCCCCCATATGATCCCTCCCGCAGGTGGTGAGCCCACGGGAGGTGGCCCCACGTCGCTCGTTCGGGCTGAGCCCGGCCGGGCCCCATGGGGCAGGCCCGGCCACCAGCGCTGCCTCGAGCCCCAACCCCGGGCCTGGCTCCAGGGTGGGGCCCCGGCTGCGCCATGCCGGGCGACGTCTCGGTCCTTGTTTTAATTAGACTCATACTGGGTTTGTGAACTGCTCTTAGTCTGGCCCGTCACCAAGAACCTGTTTGCCTTGGGAGACCCTACCTGGGGCATATAGCCCCAGACAACATAGCTCCCAGGGTCATTCGGGTACTCAAACCCCTCCACCACGATAAGGTGACAGTTCAAGGAGAGGTACTAGGAAGTCTTTATGTACATTTCTGTCATGGCAACTCTGGGACAGAATGGTAATGGATATGTCAATGTTAATGTATTTTGTATTGGCGGAATAGATCTGCTACGCTGCTGCAGAGCAAGTACCAAGATTTGCTTCAGCCAATACATTTGCAGACATTGTTTTGAGCTTGTTAGACATGCTGCTGCTGTACATGTAACATTCATGAAATAACGCCCAGACAAGGCAAGAGACAAGACATCCCTCCCCCACACACACATCTTTTCCAGATAGTTGAAGGCTGTATGGCCAATGCCAAATAAAGCTGTACAGTTGCTCAGCTTTTCCCAGTTGCTCTAGATTTTAAGCTTGGAGCAAATTTGTTTTAGCAACTATTGCTATACTTTTTTAAAGCACTTTTTACCCTACACAGTTGTAAACGTTAATGTAAGAAATAGGACATACAACCATATATACACATGCTGCTGAGTGAGAAAACAAGCTGCTGCATAGGTAGAAGTGCATATATCAGTACATATGAACATAGAACTAGACAAACCCCATGCTCTACGTAGGCCTCATTTATGTTGTTTGGAATGTTGTGGGATTATATATTAAAAGTATGAAACTCACTGACAGAAGGCTGCTTTCAATTTCAAATGCTCACGTGTGCTATGTGAAGAGTGCTTGCGTATTTGGCTGTGTGCGACTCCATGTATGTGGTTAAATGTGCATCTCAACATGCTTTTATGACACAAAATTAATGTAAACTGTTATGTTTTAAGGGATTAAACAGGCAGGACAAACCACATCTTATATTTCAAAAGACATTTGTGCATTAGTGTGAATGTAGTGTTTTTGATCTCCCTGTCTATGATGTCATCAGTAATAAATAAACACAGTTAAGCTGAGAAAAAGCCGGCTTCCTCTTTATTATTTACTACTTGATTTAAAATTTTGAATCCATAGGCCTATTTGTTTATATATTAAAACTTCTTAACATACATTACATATGTAATAAAAATAAAAAATAAAGATTTTAAGATTTTTAAGTCAGTAAACTTATTAATTAGAAAAAAAAAGTAGATCAAGAATCGTTTTGGAATCGGATCGTGACTCCCAGAACCGGAATCGGATCGCGAGGTCCTTAAAGATCCCCACCCCTAATGTTTAGTAATCACTCCACAAGACTGTTGACATAACGCCTAGATTAACCTGTTATGATTGCTTATTTAGGAATTAATAAGCAAATCATGCAATATGCACAAAGATATGGAGTAAAAGAGTGTGCACTTATCGTAGATGTTGCTTTCAGACACTTTCTGAAAGCACGCTGCAGACTGCTATCAGCGACACTTACCGGTATTTGTTTGAATGTCAGTGGCATTGGTTAGTCTTCCAATAACTAAACTTCAGAAATCCGGAAAATGCCAGTATTATTCAGAAAGCAAGCAATATATCTTCACTTCCTACTAGCATCACTGTACTACCAAAACTACAGAGATGGACTGCAAAACATTGTAAAAGGGTGCATTCTCAATTGCCATTGCATCTTCTAATGTACATCTGCAATATTAAATATTTCACTCAAATTTTAAACATACAAAACATAAATATAAATATATTGTATAAATGTATGCATTGTATAAATGTATGCAGTGGATATGGTATTTAAAATTTCATGAATTATGATACATAACTTCAGATGTAGCTCCATTATATTCTGATTTAACATTTATAAAAATAAACAAGGTGTATTGCTGTGACCTTGCTGTGAACAGCTAATCTGCAGACAACTGAGAAATATAACCCCCATCAAAAACAAAAGCTAAATCTAAACACTGTTTGAATTATTAATGATATTGGTAGAAACACTACTGCAGTCTGGAGGGCAGAAATATCCATGAAACATAATTCTGCCTCCATGACGTAACAAACGGTTACTCTATGGTCCCAACTGAATTAAATGTAAAAAGGATATTTGCATTGTTTTGTAACATTTATTATTATATACAGTATATGTATTGTGTATGACATACTTAACTCCCTCTTTGCCCTCTAACGTGTGTGTGATCATTTGATCATTATGTGCACCTTTCTAAATTCTCATGGAGAATCTCATATCATTGTTCCTGCCTCCTTAAGAAATGATTTTTAACTTTGCAAAGTAAGGAAAATTAGCTATTTTTACCTTATTGACTGCTGCAATAAATAGCAATGCTCGTAAATGCTACTCAGAAGCTGCTGGAAAATTTTAAAGGAGGATTATATCTATGAAAATTACCTTAATTTGAAAATTTGTTTTATAAAGAATGTGTCTTTTGGCTGTAGTGATATTTATTCTCCAAACTAGAGAGTTTACATTATATATATCATAATGTGATGACTGAGAGCAATAGTGACACTTTTGCATGGGATGAAATCATGTTCATATACATTAATTTAAAATATTTTATACAAACCGATTAAAAAAAAAGTTGGGACACTGTACGAATTGTGAATAAAAACAGAATGCAATGATGTGGAAGTTTCAAATTTCAATATTTTATTCAGAATACAACATAGATGACATATCAAATGTTTAAATAGAGAAAATTAAAATTTTAAAATAATTTTAGAGGAAAAATAAGTTGATTTTAAATATCATGGCATCAACACATCTCAAAAAAGTTGGGACAATGCCATGTTTCCCACTGTGTGGCATCCCCTCTTCTTTTGATAACAGTCTGCAAACGTCTGGGGACTGAGGAGACAAGTTGCTCAAGTTTAGGAATAGGAATGTTGTCCCATTCTTGTCTAATACAGGCTTCTAGTTGCTCAACTGTCTTAAATCTTCTTTGTCGCATCTTCCTCTTTATGATGTACCAAATGGGTAAAACATCTGGACTGCAGGCTGGTCATTTCAGTACCCGGATCCTTCTACACAGCCATGATGTTGTAACTGATGCAGTATGTGGTCTGGCATTGTCATGTTGGAAAATGCAAGGTCTTCCCTGAAAGAGACGACGTCTGGATGGGAGCATATGCTGTTCTAGAACTTGGATGTACCTTTCAGCATTGATGGTGCCTTTCCAGATGTGTAAGCTGCCCATGCCACATGCACTCATGCAACCCCATACCATCAGAGATGCAGGCTTCTGAACTGAGTGCTGAGAACAACTTGGGTTGTCCTTGTCCTCTTTAGCCCGGATGACAAATTCAAATTTTGATTCAACAGTTTTTTGATTCAACAGTTTTTTGATTCAACAGTTTTTTGATGAACAGTTTTCCACTTTGCCACAGTCCATTTTAAATGAGCCTTGGCGCCTGCCAGAGAAAACGCCTGCGCTTCTGGATCATGTTTAGGTATGGCTTCTTTTTTGACCTATAGAGTTTTAGCCGGCAACAGAGAATGGCACGGTGGATTGTGTTCACCGACAATGTTTTCTGGAAGTATTCCTGAGCCCATGTTGTGATTTCAAATAAAATTTATTTTTAATTTTAAATTTATTTTCCATAAAAATATCTTGGTAATGGTCTCACAATTCTGACACTTTCTCTCAATTGCGAGTTTACATCTCACAATTCAGTGGGAGGGGGTGGGGGTGGAGTGAGAATTACAAACTTGAGTGAGTTAGTACAAACTTGTAATTGTGAGGAATAAGTCAGAATTGTGAGATATAAACTCACATTTGTGAAAGAAAAAAATAAAAGGTCAATTGCAAGTTCAAATCTCTCAATTCTGACTTTATTACGCGCAATTCTGGCCGGCTTATTATATATATATATATATATATATATATATATATATATATATATATATATATATATATATATATATATATATTGTAAAGTGAGATCTAGCCCCAGGGGAAATGGTGCGGGATTTATGCATGCGTTTATGCGTTTTATGCATGCGTTTTATGCGATCAAACATGCATAAATCAGCACAGAGGGGAATTTGGATATTAACAGTTGATTATAACGGATTATAACAATTATTAATATCTAGGGCTTGATTCAACTTTTAGAAATTTCTTTGATTCTAGAATTGTGTTCAAAGGACGGATAATTGTCCACCAACTATCTCCCCTTTTAATAACTCTTAGACAAGGCTTCTCTGGCCAGGAGAAGTATCTTTCTTTTTAATTTGTAACAGGGTCGGTTCACCGTAAAAGGGACCTATGGGTGAGCAACTCAGGCACAATCACGTGTGAAAATATATATTTTAATAAATCAACAAACAATAAACAAACATACACAAATTAACTGAAAGCAGGAAGGAGAGAGAGAGAGAGAGTGAGAGAGAGAGAGAGAGAGAGAGAGAGAGAGACAAGGAAACGGTGGTATTACCGACACAACCTATTGAGCACAAGCAAGAAATCAGTCCAACTTATTGGTATAAGCTCAAGACTTTATAACGACAGCTTAAGGGATACTTGCATATGTTTCCTTGATCGTGAATTCGTGCGTGTGGGGGAATTCCGCGATCCGGTCCGTGTTTGCATCTTGCAGGGTGGGTCCTTGGAGTCCGCGGGAAATTAAACTTTGGTTCCTTTGTGTGGTAATGTCCTTTGGAAGATGGCGCGCGGGCAACCCAAAAATCCACGTCGAGGACGAGTCCAGAGAGGGGATCAAAGCAGGGAAAGAGAGGAGCGAAGAGAGAGCCAGAGAAACGAAAAGGGGCAAAGAGAGCGAAGAAGGCGAAGAGAGAGCGGAGAGCCTAGAGGCCCCTTTAAGAAGGCCATCCCGGCCTCCTTTGTCGGAACAGCCAATCAGAGCGGAGGAACTCAGAAGCGGGAAATCTCCCTTTGTCTTCGGGTCTCGCCTCATTAACATGTTTATGGCTTTCTTAGGTTTGCAGACTTTGGGGTTTTGGCATAAAAGAAAGAGTTTGGTGCATCGTAGTACCACACAACGCACCTAGCCGGCCTACAAATTGCGAGACAAAGATTTCGAGACCAAGCACGGGGAGTTTAACTTAAGAATTAAAGGAACGGCGAGGATTGACGTCATTCTTCCTTAAGCATTCACTGGCTATAAGTTTCTAACCTATCAAACACATCTAAAATGGTTATAACAAAAAGCATGCATACATACAGGGAACACAGCACATCTAAAATGAAAAATAACTACGTTAAAAGTCATATAACCCCCTTTGGGTGCGTTGTGGTGTCCGTGGAATGCAGAAGGCTGGTTTGTGTCCTTTTTAGAACCGTTAACCTGTCAGTCTGTAGACTTCACGGCGCCGGTCTTGTTTGAGTCATTTTGAATAATCAAAGTATTGGTCCGTTGATCATTTATGAGCACCGTCCATTCGCTACATATCCCCCCTTTGGCCGACGAAGTTCGTGTTTGAACATCGTTGGACATTAGTTCTGATAGTCGAATGGCAGGTGCCTCATGATGGTCGACTTGATTGATGGGCGTTGAATCTCTGTGGCAGGCCGAACCTAGAGAAGATGTGGTTCTTCAGGAGGTCTGCCGTGGTTTGGGCAGTGTCGTTGGGTGCTGGCCGACACTCCACCCACTTGGTGAATTGTTGAGTTTTTATGGTCTTTTCAGCGGCAGTCTTTTGCTTGGTGTAAGCTTTATGGGCGAGGTCCTGCAGCTGTCGGATGGACATGCTGCGGGGACAGGCCAGAACTCCTAGCTGGTGACTCACTGTGTGATGCAGATTTCGGAGAAACAAAGTTTTGAAGTTAAAGTCCTCCTCCATCCCAGGCTCGTTACGTGCTCCGAAGTAGGTCTGTCACAGCCGATTGTAGTATGCTTGCGGGGTTTCTGCACGGCCCTGCTTAAGGTCCATAGCAGCAATGAGCCCCTGGTCTGACTCAGGGTCAGAAAACTCTTTGATCAAAGCCTGTCGCAGCTGCTGATAGTCTGTTTTGACAGTTTGTGGTTGTCGGTCCAAGAAGCTACGTACATCTCGGCTTGATGTGATTCTGAGCAAATACAATCTGTCCCATGTTGTCACATTGTCCAGTTTGTAAAAGAAAGTCTATGTCCTGCAGATACACATGCACGTCGTGTCCTCCTGCGGGGCTTGGGGTGAATGTGGGAATGTTTCTGGCCAGCTTGTCAAGTTCTTTGTGAGCGTTGCCGTGCCTGGCGGCCGGAATCTCTTGGGAAGGTCCCCACCCCTTCGCTGCTGAACGGGGTTCTGGGAAGCTGGCTGGTGACATTTTAAACCGTGGACTATCACAACCCTCCGGAACAAGGAACTCTTGACTCGGAGGTCTTGACCTACTGATCAGGGGAAACTCTGTGTTGTGTGTTTCCCCTTGCTGCTTGCTGTGCAGCGTGTAGGAATGTTTGAGTTCTCTGTTAGCATTGTCAAGTTCGTTTCTCAAATAGTCTCTTTCATTTGTTAGAGCAAGAATTTCGTTTCTGGCCACTTGCAGGTGTTTTTCGCACGCTCTGGCCTTAGCATCCTTCTCTTTCAGTTCATTTCCAGCTCTGATCAGGAGAGCTTCGCCTCGTTGGAGTTTTCCATTTAAATCCTCTATGTGTTCTTTCTCCACTTGCTCTCGTTGCTCAGTGTCGGCACGAAGTTCTGTCAGTGCATCTTGGAGTCTCTCGACTTCGTCCTGTAGATCTGTGTCAGTCTCATCCGCTCCGCGGCGTCGTTCCTGAGTCTCGACGAGTAGCTGGTCTAGACGAGTCTGGGCGTCGGCCTGGTTCCTCCGGGCCTCCTCAGCTTGAAGTTTGAGCGCTGTTGTCTCCTGCTCCAGCTGGATGTTGTTATTCTCGTTGAGCCGTGTCTGGACGATCAGATTGTGGGCGAGCCTCCCTATGATCTTGGCCCACTCGTTGTGATTGTGGCTCTGCGTGGGGTCATAGCTCATCAGCCTGTTCAGATCGTCGTCCAGCTGTTCTCTGCTCAGCTGCTGTAGGTCGCCGATGACTCTGGGCAGGAACTCGTGGGTCATAGCAGACAGCCAGGTCTCGAGGTTGTCCCAGTGGGCAGCAGGGCTGGATGAACGGGACATCTTGGCGTACTGTTGACGAGAGAACGCAGCACAAAAGAAACACAATGTTTCAAAATACAAATTTGGGCTAACAGTCTATGCTGTTAGTGAGCTACGGTCCAGATACTTAATATCTTTGGCCGTGAATATTGGTGAGGGCCAAGCCTAAATAAAGATTTTGACGGCGGCAGCCTATTGGGTCATGCGATGACTCTGGCGGCTGGGTTCCAATCTAATATTTAGCTTTCCTTGCTGGCTCTCACAGGTTCTGTCGGTATGTGAACTAAAAGAAACACAACACGACGGTGAGATACATAGGGTAGGATAAAACAAACAAAAATATTAAAGGGGAAGGGTAAAACAAGAACAAGTGAAATAAAATGAAAATTAATAAAATAAAATGCAAGGATTAAAAATTAATAAAAATAATAAATCAAGATAAAGTGGATTAAAATAAAATTAAAAATCAAAACAAAGTAACAGGAAGTGGTAAGAGGGGAGGAGAAACTTTAAGCTCGTTTTCGCCACTAGGTGTTATTACGGGCCTGACAGAGCGGTGGCGCTGTCGAGTAATAACCTTTAGGGAGACTGTGTGCTTAAAGTGTAGGGTCCCAAAGGCACTCAATGTTAATTTAAAAATGTTGAATTTAAACTCAGTTTAAACCAAATTTCAACTAACCAGGTGCTAGGGTACTAGAATAATTTTGGGAATTTGCTGTTACAGTAAATAGGCACTTAAAGCAGAAATAACACTTTCAAAGGAAAATCATGGGAGGAAAGATCTGAGCATGACCTCCAGGGGGCGTGTTAATAATTGAATGCCTGTGGTGACACAGATACAACTTTATTTGAATTTAAGTTAAACTTGTTTAACATAAATTTAAATAAGTGTGAAGAGTCGTAGAGACAGAGTGTGTCAAATAACAGTAACAGTGAGGAGAATTACAGTTCTGAGCAGAACTAAGACAGCAAAGGGAGAGGTAGAATTAACCTTCAAAGAAAAGCAGCAGAAGGGAAGCAGAACTACGAATAATGTCCACGAGATGGCGTTATCGAGTTCGCTGCGAAGATGACGTAGGGAGGAGGGACTGCGGTCGCCTTGGTCAGAGAGGCAGTACCAACCCCAGCGCTCGTGATTTAAATTTTGGGTGTGTTCACTGGTTCAGTGACGTTACAAATTAATCACGCATACAATAAATCTCTCTATATATATATAACTTTAGTTTCTCTTTCGATCGGAGGATCAAGGGTGTGCCTGGCATGAACCTTTCACTACCATTAAAGCACAAAAAATATACGAACAGGATTTCTTCACTGCCGTTTTTAGAGGTTAAGATGGATCAGAGCTTATACCTGGCTTCTGGCTAAGTCACACAACAGAGTCGCGGCGCGACTTCCTTTGTCTGATTTGCCTTGGGTGCACGTGGGTAATTACTTCACGTGGACTCAAACGGAGCGAAATGCGCCTAGTTTCCACAGCATCGGCTATACACGATGAATGACTAGCGCAAAGTCATTAAAAATACTTAATGAACCGTTAACCTGTCAGTCTGTAGACTTCACGGCGCCGGTCTTGTTTGAGTCATTTTGAATAATCAAAGTATTGGTCCGTTGATCATTTATGAGCACCGTCCATACGCTACAATATATATATATATATATATATATATATATATATATATATATATATATATATATATATATATATATATATATAGTCCTAGTAAGAACTGAGAGATAAAAAGTCGCAATTATATACTCTTTATTCCGTGACGGTAAGCTTTTTATAGGCTAAGCTAAGCTCACAGAAAATAACGAAATGAGGAAACGGACTAATAGGTTACATTCATAGGCTAAACATTTCTATCTCTGAATATCGGCGCTGTTTTTTTTCCCTTAGTGCTTTGGTGATCTAAGGTTTTGAAAGAAGTCTCTTATGCTCACCAAGGCTGCATTTATGTGATAAGATACAGTAAAAATGGTACAATTGCAAAATATTATTACAATTTAATACATAGATAGACTGTTAAAAAAAAAAATAATAATAATAATTAATTAATCCGTAAAATAACAGAAGTAGTACTGGCAGTTTATTACCCAGACATTATCCAGTAATTTTACGGACATTACAGCAAAGATACAGTAAAAATGGTACAACTGCAAAATATTATTACAATTTAATACATAGATGCACTGTAAAACTAAAAACCCGTAAAAATAACAGACATTGTTTTTAAAATGTCTACAGAGCTTTTATTAATTTTATTTCAGTATGTCAAATTAACTGCATTAAAATGAGAAATGTTGCTTTGGCAACTAGCTGAAATGCTGTATTTTATTATTTCTTTTTATGGTTTATTTATTTAGACATGGTTAATTTATTATTTTTTTACAGTTTCAGATGTGGTTAATTTAATAATAATAGTAAAATATAAAAAGCGGTGTGTGGGAGTAGGGGACAGCCGACTAGCCAGCCAGATCATCCGTATTCACGCATGGAGATCAATGGGGTGCCCCACAGCCATTTTTATCTACCCACACAAAGATTTCAAGATGTCTACCAAACGTTCTATATAACCCTAAAAAGACCCGTTTCTGTGTGGCGTCAATACATAAAAATTCAGCTGTATATGTTTGCTTTTATCTTTCTAGTAAGTTTTACTTTTTCAATCAAATATAGATGTCTTGCTCACTGGGGTTGTATGCAAATTCTTAACGCAGCACATTATTATTTACATCCAATTAAATCCAAAAGTTGTCCTATATACAGAATGCTTTTTTAATTGAAAATGCTTCTACTGGCACGCGTTTAGTGATTCCAACATTCTAAGCCAGTTGAAAAGTTCGACAAAGAATATGTTGTTTTTATAATGTTACACTAACCCTTTGCAGGACAACAGTTTATGATCAAGACTTGATGTGATCAGTCTTAGACTGAGTCATGGAGCATAGGATAACGAGAAATTTACTGAAGAAGTGCATCAGTTTCAATGGGCAGACTGGCTTCAGGTCTCACAGGGAGTAGCGCTGGTCTGCGTACATACATACTGGATATTATTTACATATCGACAGCATAATGCTATTTTAATTACACTAGACATTTATTAAATGTCATGTTGAGTAGCAGCAAAATAAGTCTGGGTTAGACATTGTAAACTGGTCACTGAGGGCGCTGAAGTATATCGCAATTAACAGGTTTATCAAAGGTTGGCAACTTTTCCTCAATCAGATCTGGATTCATGGTTTTAGTCTTCCAGCAAATTCTCCACATGTTCAAAGCTATAGAAACTGTATTAAGTAAGAATTGATGATTTGATATCAGTAAGAACAAACTACCACTTCTCTGAACTCATTTTTACCTACATTTCAGTCTATTCCTGCTTCAGAGGACTCAGATTAGTGCGAAGCTTTTATACCAGTGAATAAAAATCAAAACACATTTTGACTTTTTGTCTCAGAATTCTGATCTTTTTCTCAAGGTTGTTCTTTTACATCTCATAATTCAGTGGGAGGGGAGGGTGGAGTGAGAATTACAAGTTAGTACAAACTTGCAATTGTGAGGAATAAGTCAGAATTCTGAGATATAAACTCACATTTGTGAAAGAAAAAAATAAAAGGTCAATTGCAAGTTCAAATCTCTCAATTCTGACTTTATTACAACAATTCTGGCCGGCTTATTTTTCATAATTCTTTAGAACTTCTATAGCTATATATATATATATATATATATATAGTCCTAGCCCCCTACTGTCAGATAAAAGTCGCTCATTATATACTCTTTATTCCGTGTTTGACAATCGGCTAAGCCAGATGCTCACAGATATATTAACACAAATGAGAATGTTTTTACTAATAAAGTTACATTTATAGGCTAAACATTTCTATCTCTGAATATCAGCCCTGTTTTTTTCCCTGCAGTGCTTTGGTGATCTAAGGTTTTGAAAGAAGTCTCTTATGCTCACCAAAGCATTTATGTGATAAATACAGTAAAAATGGTACAACTGCAAAATATTATTACAATTTAATACATAGATAGACTGTAAAAAAATTAAAAATAATAATAATTAATTAATCTGAATAACAGAAGTAGTACTGGCAGTTTATTACCCAGACATTATCCAGTAATTTTACGGACATTACAGCAAAGATACAGTAAAAATGCTACAACTGCAAAATATTATTACAATTTAATACATAGATGCACTGTAAAAATGGTAAACAACTGCAAAATAACAGACATTGTTTTTAAATGTCTGCAGCTTTTATTAATTTTATTTCAGTATGTCAAATTAACTGCATTAAAATGAAAATGTTGTTTGGCAACTAACTGAAATGTAGTATATGTATTATTTTATTTCAGTTATTTATTTATTTATTTATTTTATGGTTTAGTTTCAGATGTGGTTAATTTAATAATAATAGTAAAATATAAAACGGTGTGTGGGATTAGGGGACAGCCGACTAGCCAGCCAGATCATCCGTATTGCATGGAGATCAGTGGGCGTCCCCAGAACATTTTTAGAGAATAAAAAGACAAAGCAAAAATAGATAGTCTACCAAACGTTCTGTTTCAGTTCTAAATGTTTCTCTCCTTTCTTGTCATATACATACTTTCCAGAACTGTATATGTTTGCTTTGTATCTTTCTAGTAAGTTTTTATTTTTTCTCTCCATAGTCCCCTTTGTCTTGCTCACTGGGGTTGTAAGGCAGTATTCTTAACGTAGCACATAAGCTGTTTACATCCAATTATTGTGAAAGTTGCTTATACAAATCATTTTTAATTGAAAATGTTCTTCTTCAAGGTTTGTGCATCCAACATTAAGCATATAGCCAGTTGAAGAAGTTCGGAAACAATATGTTGTGTTTATAATGTCACACTTAATATTGTTGAGGACAACAGTTTAGGACCCAAGACCAGATGCGAGGAACGAAGACCAAGAGTCAGGAGTGCGATTAATTAAAGAGAAATTTACTGAAGAATAGCTTGCAGTTTCATCAGCAGAAGCCAGCTTCAGGTCTCACAGGGAGTAGGCCACGCTCTCTCTGCGTACATACATAATGGATATTATTTACATATTGTGCACAGTACACTACTACTGTAATTACACTATTACTACTAATAGCATGTCATGTTGAGTGTAGCCTCCAAATAAGTCTGGGTTTACACATAGGCCTACTGGTCACTGGAGGGCGCTGAAGTATATCATTTAACAGGTTTATCAAAGGTTGGCAACTTTTTGGAACGTTCTGGATTCATGGTTTTGTCTGCCAGCAAATTAACCACATGTTGAAAGCTATAGAAACTGTATTAAGTAATTAATGTTTGATATCAGTTAGAACACACTACCACTTTCATTTCATTTTTACCCACATTTCAGTCTATTCCCTGCTTCAGAGGACAGAGATTAGTGGAAGCTTTTCCACCAGTGAATAAAAATAAAAGGTGATTTTGACTTTTTGTCTCACAATTCTGACATTTTCTCTCAATTGCGAGTTTACATCTCATAATTCAGTGGGAGGGGGAGGGTGGAGTGAGAATTACAAGTTAGTACAAACTTGCAATTGTGAGGAATAAGTCAGAATTCTGAGATATAAACTCACATTTGTGAAAGAAAAAAATAAAAGGTCAATTGCAAGTTCAAATCTCTCAATTCTGACTTTATTACGTGCAATTCTGGCGGCTTATTTTTCATAATTCTTTAGAACTTTATAGCTATATATATATATATATATATATATATCCTAGTAAGAACTGAGAGATAAAAAGTCGCAATTATATACTCTTTATTCCGTGACGGTAAGCTTTTTATAGGCTAAGCTAAGCTCACAGAAAATAACGAAATGAGGAAACGGACTAATAGGTTACATTCATAGGCTAAACATTTCTATCTCTGAATATCGGCGCTGTTTTTTCCTTAGTGCTTTGGTGATCTAAGGTTTTGAAAGAAGTCTCTTATGCTCACCAAGGCTGCATTTATGTGATAAGATACAGTAAAAATGGTACAATTGCAAAATATTATTACAATTTAATACATAGATAGACTGTAAAAAAAAAAAAAAATAATAATAATTAATTAATCCGTAAAATAACAGAAGTAGTACTGGCAGTTTATTACCCAGACATTATCCAGTAATTTTACGGACATTACAGCAAAGATACAGTAAAAATGGTACAACTGCAAAATATTATTACAATTTAATACATAGATGCACTGTAAAACTAAAAACCCGTAAAATAACAGACATTGTTTTTAAAATGTCTACAGAGCTTTTATTAATTTTATTTCAGTATGTCAAATTAACTGCATTAAAATGAGAAATGTTGCTTTGGCAACTAGCTGAAATGCTGTATTTATTATTCTTTTTATGGTTTGGTTTCAGACATGGTTAATTTATTAGTAACAGTAAGATAAAAAAAAACGGTGTGGGAGTAGGGGACATACGACTAGCCAGCCAGATCATCCGTATTCACGCATGGAGATCAATGGGGTGCCGAGTGCCACAGCCTCATCTACCCACACCAGATTTCAAGGTGCTTTCGCGGACTATATAACCCTGAAAAGACCCGTTTCTGTGTGACGGTAACAAAAAAATTCAGCCTGCGACTTTTACACGTTCCTTATACTTGCACAATCAAATATAGATGTATGAAACACGATACGAATGCAAACTCTACGTTTTTCCGATTATTATACCGGTTTTAAATCCAAAACGGTCCTATTACCCAGAATGCTTTGCTGCTTACGCAAACGCTGCTACTGGCACGCGTAAGTTAGTGATTACGAATTCTAAGCAGAAAAGCGGACAAAGATTCTTTCGTTTTTGTGAAGTTAGTTTAACCCTTTAGCACACACGATGATCAAACTTGTGTGATCAGTCTTAGCTGGTCCATGGAGCATAGGATAACGCTGTGTGATCGCAACGGTCAGTGCATCACGTGATCAATGGGCTCACTGGCTTGGCGCGGACACAGAAGCGCTGGTCGTATACAACAACTATTCAGCGTCATCGACCGCATAATGCTTATTTTAGGTTTCAGACATTTATTAAATACACATAAGTACCAGCAAAACAATACATTTAGAGTTTGTAAAATACACACTGATGTCTATAAAAGCGGCAATGATAATAATTTCCATTAAGCTTAGGCAACAAGTTTTCCTCACATCAGATACACATTGTGCGTTTAGCGTTTCCTCTGTTATTCTCCCAGTTCACCGCCACCTACTTTCATGTATTTCTGGAAGAATTGATGATTTCACGTGTTGTAAATCCAAAAGATCCGATTCTCTGAACTGCGTACACGAACTAAAATGGCGGGCGGCGCGCATCGCGCATATAGCTCAAATAACGCGATCGTTATTATACGGTGTTTAAACATCAAAACACATCCACTGTAATAACTTGCGAGAGAGACGGATCTGTTCAAGGTGGTTCTTTTACTCAGGGACATAAGCAGCAAGCAGTGCAATTGATAGCCTCACAGCCAGGTCGACTCCATAGGCACGAACAACAAGCTCTTCTTTGCTGCTTCTAAGCCAAGTCGAACAGCATTAGGTTGCCCCTACGGGTCAATCCACAAGAGCTCACTCTGTAACAGCCCGTGTTTGACAATCGGAATACCAGATGTGACACGCTATATAGTTAACACATTTGTGAATGTTTTTAATAAAAAAGGAGAAATTAAATAAAAGCAGGTCAGTCAGTCATACAGCCCTATTGTGCCTGCAGTGTTTCACGGGACAAGCAATGGGATGGAATTAATAAAGCAATAGGTTCTAAATCAGGGGTTTTTAAACTAGGGTCCGGGGAACCCCAGGGCTCCTCCAGAAGGGTCTAAGAATATCTCTGAATATCCCTCAGTGCTTTGGTGATCTAAGGTTTTGAAAGAAGTCTCTTATGCTCACCAAGGCTGCATTTATGTGATAGGATACAGTAAAAATGGTACAACTGCAAAATATTATTACAATTTAACACATAGATGCACTGTAAAAATTAATTAATGAATTCATTAAATTAATCAGTAAAATAACAAAAGTAGTACTGGCAGCTTATTACCTGGACATTATCCAGTAATTTTTATGGACATTACAGCAAAGATACAGTAAAAATGGCAAAATATTATTACAACTTAATACATAGATACACTGTAAAAAGTGGGCGTCCCCAGAACATTTTTAGAGAATAAAAAGACAAAGCAAAAATAGATAGTCTACCAAACGTTCTGTTTCAGTTCTAAATGTTTCTCTCCTTTCTTGTCATATACATACTTTCCAGAACTGTATATGTTTGCTTTGTATCTTTCTAGTAAGTTTTTATTTTTTCTCTCCATAGTCCCCTTTGTCTTGCTCACTGGGGTTGTAAGGCAGTATTCTTAACGTAGCACATAAGCTGTTTACATCCAATTATTGTGAAAGTTGCTTATACAAATCATTTTTAATTGAAAATGTTCTTCTTCAAGGTTTGTGCATCCAACATTAAGCATATAGCCAGTTGAAGAAGTTCGGAAACAATATGTTGTGTTTATAATGTCACACTTAATATTGTTGAGGACAACAGTTTAGGACCCAAGACCAGATGCGAGGAACGAAGACCAAGAGTCAGGAGTGCGATTAATTAAAGAGAAATTTACTGAAGAATAGCTTGCAGTTTCATCAGCAGAAGCCAGCTTCAGGTCTCACAGGGAGTAGGCCACGCTCTCTCTGCGTACATACATAATGGATATTATTTACATATTGTGCACAGTACACTACTACTGTAATTACACTATTACTACTAATAGCATGTCATGTTGAGTGTAGCCTCCAAATAAGTCTGGGTTTACACATAGGCCTACTGGTCACTGGAGGGCGCTGAAGTATATCATTTAACAGGTTTATCAAAGGTTGGCAACTTTTTGGAACGTTCTGGATTCATGGTTTTGTCTGCCAGCAAATTAACCACATGTTGAAAGCTATAGAAACTGTATTAAGTAATTAATGTTTGATATCAGTTAGAACACACTACCACTTTCATTTCATTTTTACCCACATTTCAGTCTATTCCCTGCTTCAGAGGACAGAGATTAGTGGAAGCTTTTCCACCAGTGAATAAAAATAAAAAGGTGATTTTGACTTTTTGTCTCACAATTCTGACATTTTCTCTCAATTGCGAGTTTACATCTCATAATTCAGTGGGAGGGGGAGGGTGGAGTGAGAATTACAAGTTAGTACAAACTTGCAATTGTGAGGAATAAGTCAGAATTCTGAGATATAAACTCACATTTGTGAAAGAAAAAAATAAAAGGTCAATTGCAAGTTCAAATCTCTCAATTCTGACTTTATTACGTGCAATTCTGGCCGGCTTATTTTTCATAATTCTTTAGAACTTTATAGCTATATATATATATATATATATATATAGTCCTAGTAAGAACTGAGAGATAAAAAGTCGCAATTATATACTCTTTATTCCGTGACGGTAAGCTTTTTATAGGCTAAGCTAAGCTCACAGAAAATAACGAAATGAGGAAACGGACTAATAGGTTACATTCATAGGCTAAACATTTCTATCTCTGAATATCGGCGCTGTTTTTTCCCTTAGTGCTTTGGTGATCTAAGGTTTTGAAAGAAGTCTCTTATGCTCACCAAGGCTGCATTTATGTGATAAGATACAGTAAAAATGGTACAATTGCAAAATATTATTACAATTTAATACATAGATAGACTGTAAAAAAAAAAAAATAATAATAATTAATTAATCCGTAAAATAACAGAAGTAGTACTGGCAGTTTATTACCCAGACATTATCCAGTAATTTTACGGACATTACAGCAAAGATACAGTAAAAATGGTACAACTGCAAAATATTATTACAATTTAATACATAGATGCACTGTAAAACTAAAAACCCGTAAAATAACAGACATTGTTTTTAAAATGTCTACAGAGCTTTTATTAATTTTATTTCAGTATGTCAAATTAACTGCATTAAAATGAGAAATGTTGCTTTGGCAACTAGCTGAAATGCTGTATTTATTATTCTTTTTATGGTTTGGTTTCAGACATGGTTAATTTATTAGTAACAGTAAGATAAAAAAAACGGTGTGGGAGTAGGGGACATACGACTAGCCAGCCAGATCATCCGTATTCACGCATGGAGATCAATGGGGTGCCGAGTGCCACAGCCTCATCTACCCACACCAGATTTCAAGGTGCTTTCGCGGACTATATAACCCTGAAAAGACCCGTTTCTGTGTGACGGTAACAAAAAAATTCAGCCTGCGACTTTTACACGTTCCTTATACTTGCACAATCAAATATAGATGTATGAAACACGATACGAATGCAAACTCTACGTTTTTCCGATTATTATACCGGTTTTAAATCCAAAACGGTCCTATTACCCAGAATGCTTTGCTGCTTACGCAAACGCTGCTACTGGCACGCGTAAGTTAGTGATTACGAATTCTAAGCAGAAAAGCGGACAAAGATTCTTTCGTTTTTGTGAAGTTAGTTTAACCCTTTAGCACACACGATGATCAAACTTGTGTGATCAGTCTTAGCTGGTCCATGGAGCATAGGATAACGCTGTGTGATCGCAACGGTCAGTGCATCACGTGATCAATGGGCTCACTGGCTTGGCGCGGACACAGAAGCGCTGGTCGTATACAACAACTATTCAGCGTCATCGACCGCATAATGCTTATTTTAGGTTTCAGACATTTATTAAATACACATAAGTACCAGCAAAACAATACATTTAGAGTTTGTAAAATACACACTGATGTCTATAAAAGCGGCAATGATAATAATTTCCATTAAGCTTAGGCAACAAGTTTTCCTCACATCAGATACACATTGTGCGCGTTAGCGTTTCCTCTGTTATTCTCCCAGTTCACCGGCCACCTACTTTCATGTATTTCTGGAAGAATTGATGATTTCACGTGTTGTAAATCCAAAAGATCCGATTCTCTGAACTGCGGCACGAACTAAAATGGCGGCGCGCATCGCGCATATAGCTCAAATAACGCGATCGTTATTATACGGTGTTTAAACATCAAAACACATCCACTGTAATAACTTGCGAGAGACGGATCTGTTCAAGGTGGTTCTTTTACTCAGGGACATAAGCAGCAAGCAGTGCAATTGATAGCCTCACAGCCAGGTCGACTCCATAGGCACGAACAACAAGCTCTTCTTTGCTGCTTCTAAGCCAAGTCGAACAGCATTAGGTTGCCCCCTACGGGTCAATCCACAAGAGCTCACTCTGTAACAGCCCGTGTTTGACAATCGGAATACCAGATGTGACACGCTATAGTTAACACATTTGTGAATGTTTTTAATAAAAAAAGGAGAAATTAAATAAAAGCAGGTCAGTCAGTCATACAGCCCTATTGTGCCTGCAGTGTTTCACGGGACAAGCAATGGGATGGAATTAATAAAGCAATAGGTTCTAAATCAGGGGTTTTTAAACTAGGGTCCGGGGAACCCCAGGGCTCCTCCAGAAGGGTCTAAGAATATCTCTGAATATCCCTCAGTGCTTTGGTGATCTAAGGTTTTGAAAGAAGTCTCTTATGCTCACCAAGGCTGCATTTATGTGATAGGATACAGTAAAAATGGTACAACTGCAAAATATTATTACAATTTAACACATAGATGCACTGTAAAAATTAATTACATTACAGCAAAGATACAGTAAATGAATTCATTAAATTAATCAGTAAAATAACAAAAGTAGTACTGGCAGCTTATTACCTGGACATTATCCAGTAATTTTTATGGACATTACAGCAAAGATACAGTAAAAATGGCAAAATATTATTACAACTTAATACATAGATACACTGTAAAAAGTGGGCGTCCCCAGAACATTTTTAGAGAATAAAAACAAAAAGCAAAAATAGATAGTCTACCAAACGTTCTGTTTCAGTTCTAAATGTTTCTCTCCTTTCTTGTCATATACATACTTTCCAGAACTGTATATGTTTGCTTTGTATCTTTCTAGTAAGTTTTTATTTTTCTCTCCATAGTCCCCTTTGTCTTGCTCACTGGGGTTGTAAGGCAGTATTCTTAACGTAGCACATAAGCTGTTTACATCCAATTATTGTGAAAGTTGCTTATACAAATCATTTTTAATTGAAAATGTTCTTCTTCAAGGTTTGTGCATCCAACATTAAGCATATAGCCAGTTGAAGAAGTTCGGAAACAATATGTTGTGTTTATAATGTCACACTTAATATTGTTGAGGACAACAGTTTAGGACCCAAGACCAGATGCGAGGAACGAAGACCAAGAGTCAGGAGTGCGATTAATTAAAGAGAAATTTACTGAAGAATAGCTTGCAGTTTCATCAGCAGAAGCCAGCTTCAGGTCTCACAGGGAGTAGGCCACGCTCTCTCTGCGTACATACATAATGGATATTATTTACATATTGTGCACAGTACACTACTACTGTAATTACACTATTACTACTAATAGCATGTCATGTTGAGTGTAGCCTCCAAATAAGTCTGGGTTTACACATAGGCCTACTGGTCACTGGAGGGCGCTGAAGTATATCATTTAACAGGTTTATCAAAGGTTGGCAACTTTTTGGAACGTTCTGGATTCATGGTTTTGTCTGCCAGCAAATTAACCACATGTTGAAAGCTATAGAAACTGTATTAAGTAATTAATGTTTGATATCAGTTAGAACACACTACCACTTTCATTTCATTTTTACCCACATTTCAGTCTATTCCCTGCTTCAGAGGACAGAGATTAGTGGAAGCTTTTCCACCAGTGAATAAAAATAAAAAGGTGATTTTGACTTTTTGTCTCACAATTCTGACATTTTCTCTCAATTGCGAGTTTACATCTCATAATTCAGTGGGAGGGGGAGGGTGGAGTGAGAATTACAAGTTAGTACAAACTTGCAATTGTGAGGAATAAGTCAGAATTCTGAGATATAAACTCACATTTGTGAAAGAAAAAAAAAAAAGGTCAATTGCAAGTTCAAATCTCTCAATTCTGACTTTATTACGTGCAATTCTGGCCGCTTATTTTTCATAATTCTTTAGAACTTTATAGCTATATATATATATATATATATATCCTAGTAAGAACTGAGAGATAAAAAGTCGCAATTATATACTCTTTATTCCGTGACGGTAAGCTTTATATAGGCTAAGCTAAGCTCACAGAAAATAACGAAATGAGGAAACGGACTAATAGGTTACATTCATAGGCTAAACATTTCTATCTCTGAATATCGGCGCTGTTTTTTCCTTAGTGCTTTGGTGATCTAAGGTTTTGAAAGAAGTCTCTTATGCTCACCAAGGCTGCATTTATGTGATAAGATACAGTAAAAATGGTACAATTGCAAAATATTATTACAATTTAATACATAGATAGACTGTAAAAAAAAAAAAAAATAATAATAATTAATTAATCCGTAAAATAACAGAAGTAGTACTGGCAGTTTATTACCCAGACATTATCCAGTAATTTTACGGACATTACAGCAAAGATACAGTAAAAATGGTACAACTGCAAAATATTATTACAATTTAATACATAGATGCACTGTAAAACTAAAAACCCGTAAAATAACAGACATTGTTTTTAAAATGTCTACAGAGCTTTTATTAATTTTATTTCAGTATGTCAAATTAACTGCATTAAAATGAGAAATGTTGCTTTGGCAACTAGCTGAAATGCTGTATTTTTATTATTCTTTTTATGGTTTGGTTTCAGACATGGTTAATTTATTAGTAACAGTAAGATAAAAAAAAAGCGGTGTGGGAGTAGGGGACATACGACTAGCCAGCCAGATCATCCGTATTCACGCATGGAGATCAATGGGGTGCCGAGTGCCACAGCCTCATCTACCCACACCAGATTTCAAGGTGCTTTCGCGGACTATATAACCCTGAAAAGACCCGTTTCTGTGTGACGGTAACAAAAAAATTCAGCCTGCGACTTTTACACGCTCTCCTTATACTTGCACAATCAAATATAGATGTATGAAACACGATACGAATGCAAACTCTACGTTTTTCCGATTATTATACCGGTTTTAAATCCAAAACGGTCCTATTACCCAGAATGCTTTGCTGCTTACGCAAACGCTGCTACTGGCACGCGTAAGTTAGTGATTACGAATTCTAAGCAGAAAAGCGGACAAAGATTCTTTCGTTTTTGTGAAGTTAGTTTAACCCTTTAGCACACACGATGATCAAACTTGTGTGATCAGTCTTAGCTGGTCCATGGAGCATAGGATAACGCTGTGTGATCGCAACGGTCAGTGCATCACGTGATCAATGGGCTCACTGGCTTGGCGCGGACACAGAAGCGCTGGTCGTATACAACAACTATTCAGCGTCATCGACCGCATAATGCTTATTTTAGGTTTCAGACATTTATTAAATACACATAAGTACCAGCAAAACAATACATTTAGAGTTTGTAAAATACACACTGATGTCTATAAAAGCGGCAATGATAATAATTTCCATTAAGCTTAGGCAACAAGTTTTCCTCACATCAGATACACATTGTGCGTTTAGCGTTTCCTCTGTTATTCTCCCAGTTCACCGGCCACCTACTTTCATGTATTTCTGGAAGAATTGATGATTTCACGTGTTGTAAATCCAAAAGATCCGATTCTCTGAACTGCGGCACGAACTAAAATGGCGGCGCGCATCGCGCATATAGCTCAAATAACGCGATCGTTATTATACGGTGTTTAAAACATCAAAACACATCCACTGTAATAACTTGCGAGAGACGGATCTGTTCAAGGTGGTTCTTTTACTCAGGGACATAAGCAGCAAGCAGTGCAATTGATAGCCTCACAGCCAGGTCGACTCCATAGGCACGAACAACAAGCTCTTCTTTGCTGCTTCTAAGCCAAGTCGAACAGCATTAGGTTGCCCCCTACGGGTCAATCCACAAGAGCTCACTCTGTAACAGCCCGTGTTTGACAATCGGAATACCAGATGTGACACGCTATAGTTAACACATTTGTGAATGTTTTTAATAAAAAAAGGAGAAATTAAATAAAAGCAGGTCAGTCAGTCATACAGCCCTATTGTGCCTGCAGTGTTTCACGGGACAAGCAATGGGATGGAATTAATAAAGCAATAGGTTCTAAATCAGGGGTTTTTAAACTAGGGTCCGGGGAACCCCAGGGCTCCTCCAGAAGGGTCTAAGAATATCTCTGAATATCCCTCAGTGCTTTGGTGATCTAAGGTTTTGAAAGAAGTCTCTTATGCTCACCAAGGCTGCATTTATGTGATAGGATACAGTAAAAATGGTACAACTGCAAAATATTATTACAATTTAACACATAGATGCACTGTAAAAATTAATTAATGAATTCATTAAATTAATCAGTAAAATAACAAAAGTAGTACTGGCAGCTTATTACCTGGACATTATCCAGTAATTTTTATGGACATTACAGCAAAGATACAGTAAAAATGGCAAAATATTATTACAACTTAATACATAGATACACTGTAAAAAAATTAACTGTGGGCGTCCCTAGCTGAGAACATTTTTAGAGAATAAAAAGACAAAGCAAAAATAGATAGTCTACCAAACGTTCTGTTTCAGTTCTAAATGTTTCTCTCCTTTCTTGTCATATACATACTTTCCAGAACTGTATATGTTTGCTTTGTATCTTTCTAGTAAGTTTTTATTTTTCTCTCCATAGTCCCCTTTGTCTTGCTCACTGGGGTTGTAAGGCAGTATTCTTAACGTAGCACATAAGCTGTTTACATCCAATTATTGTGAAAGTTGCTTATACAAATCATTTTTAATTGAAAATGTTCTTCTTCAAGGTTTGTGCATCCAACATTAAGCATATAGCCAGTTGAAGAAGTTCGAAAACAATATGTTGTGTTTATAATGTCACACTTAATATTGTTGAGGACAACAGTTTAGGACCCAAGACCAGATGCGAGGAACGAAGACCAAGAGTCAGGAGTGCGATTAATTAAAGAGAAATTTACTGAAGAATAGCTTGCAGTTTCATCAGCAGAAGCCAGCTTCAGGTCTCACAGGGAGTAGGCCACGCTCTCTCTGCGTACATACATAATGGATATTATTTACATATTGTGCACAGTACACTACTACTGTAATTACACTATTACTACTAATAGCATGTCATGTTGAGTGTAGCCTCCAAATAAGTCTGGGTTTACACATAGGCCTACTGGTCACTGGAGGGCGCTGAAGTATATCATTTAACAGGTTTATCAAAGGTTGGCAACTTTTTGGAACGTTCTGGATTCATGGTTTTGTCTGCCAGCAAATTAACCACATGTTGAAAGCTATAGAAACTGTATTAAGTAATTAATGTTTGATATCAGTTAGAACACACTACCACTTTCATTTCATTTTTACCCACATTTCAGTCTATTCCCTGCTTCAGAGGACAGAGATTAGTGGAAGCTTTTCCACCAGTGAATAAAAATAAAAAGGTGATTTTGATTTTTTGTCTCACAATTCTGACATTTTCTCTCAATTGCGAGTTTACATCTCATAATTCAGTGGGAGGGGGAGGGTGGAGTGAGAATTACAAGTTAGTACAAACTTGCAATTGTGAGGAATAAGTCAGAATTCTGAGATATAAACTCACATTTGTGAAAGAAAAAAATAAAAGGTCAATTGCAAGTTCAAATCTCTCAATTCTGACTTTATTACGTGCAATTCTGGCCGGCTTATTTTTCATAATTCTTTAGAACTTTATAGCTATATATATATATATACCAAGAGTCAGGAGTGCGATTAATTAAAGAGAAATTTACTGAAGAATAGCTTGCAGTTTCATCAGCAGAAGCCAGCTTCAGGTCTCACAGGGAGTAGGCCACGCTCTCTCTGCGTACATACATAATGGATATTATTTACATATTGTGCACAGTACACTACTACTGTAATTACACTATTACTACTAATAGCATGTCATGTTGAGTGTAGCCTCCAAATAAGTCTGGGTTTACACATAGGCCTACTGGTCACTGGAGGGCGCTGAAGTATATCATTTAACAGGTTTATCAAAGGTTGGCAACTTTTTGGAACGTTCTGGATTCATGGTTTTGTCTGCCAGCAAATTAACCACATGTTGAAAGCTATAGAAACTGTATTAAGTAATTAATGTTTGATATCAGTTAGAACACACTACCACTTTCATTTCATTTTTACCCACATTTCAGTCTATTCCCTGCTTCAGAGGACAGAGATTAGTGGAAGCTTTTCCACCAGTGAATAAAAATAAAAAGGTGATTTTGACTTTTGTCTCACAATTCTGACATTTTCTCTCAATTATGAGTTTACATCTCATAATTCAGTGGGAGGGGAGGGTGGAGTGAGAATTACAAGTTAGTACAAACTTGCAATTGTGAGGAATAAGTCAGAATTCTGAGATATAAACTCACATTTGTGAAAGAAAAAAAAAAGGTCAATTGCAAGTTCAAATCTCTCAATTCTGACTTTATTACGTGCAATTCTGGCGGCTTATTTTTCATAATTCTTTAGAACTTTATAGCTATATATATATATATATATATATATATAGTCCTAGTAAGAACTGAGAGATAAAAAGTCGCAATTATATACTCTTTATTCCGTGACGGTAAGCTTTTTATAGGCTAAGCTAAGCTCACAGAAAATAACGAAATGAGGAAACGGACTAATAGGTTACATTCATAGGCTAAACATTTCTATCTCTGAATATCGGCGCTGTTTTTTCCCTTAGTGCTTTGGTGATCTAAGGTTTTGAAAGAAGTCTCTTATGCTCACCAAGGCTGCATTTATGTGATAAGATACAGTAAAAATGGTACAATTGCAAAATATTATTACAATTTAATACATAGATAGACTGTAAAAAAAAAAAAATAATAATAATAATTAATTAATCCGTAAAATAACAGAAGTAGTACTGGCAGTTTATTACCCAGACATTATCCAGTAATTTTACGGACATTACAGCAAAGATACAGTAAAAATGGTACAACTGCAAAATATTATTACAATTTAATACATAGATGCACTGTAAAACTAAAAACCCATAAAATAACAGACATTGTTTTTAAAATGTCTACAGAGCTTTTATTAATTTTATTTCAGTATGTCAAATTAACTGCATTAAAATGAGAAATGTTGCTTTGGCAACTAGCTGAAATGCTGTATTTATTATTCTTTTTATGGTTTGGTTTCAGACATGGTTAATTTGTTAGTAACAGTAAGATAAGATAAAAAACGGTGTGGGAGTAGGGGACATACGACTAGCCAGCCAGATCATCCGTATTCACGCATGGAGATCAATGGGGTGCCGAGTGCCACAGCCTCATCTACCCACACCAGATTTCAAGGTGCTTTCATGCGGACTATATAACCCTGAAAAGACCCGTTTCTGTGTGACGGTAACAAAAAATTCAGCCTGCGACTTTTACACGTTCCTTATACTTGCACAATCAAATATAGATGTATGAAACACGATACGAATGCAAACTCTACGTTTTTCCGATTATTATACCGGTTTTAAATCCAAAACGGTCCTATTACCCAGAATGCTTTGCTGCTTACGCAAACGCTGCTACTGGCACGCGTAAGTTAGTGATTACGAATTCTAAGCAGAAAAGCGGACAAAGATTCTTTCGTTTTTGTGAAGTTAGTTTAACCCTTTAGCACACACGATGATCAAACTTGTGTGATCAGTCTTAGCTGGTCCATGGAGCATAGGATAACGCTGTGTGATCGCAACGGTCAGTGCATCACGTGATCAATGGGCTCACTGGCTTGGCGCGACACAGAAGCGCTGGTCGTATACAACAACTATTCAGCGTCATCGACCGCATAATGCTTATTTTAGGTTTCAGACATTTATTAAATACACATAAGTACCAGCAAAACAATACATTTAGAGTTTGTAAAATACACACTGATGTCTATAAAAGCGCAATGATAATAATTTCCATTAAGCTTAGGCAACAAGTTTTCCTCACATCAGATACACATTGTGCGTTTAGCGTTTCCTCTGTTATTCTCCCAGTTCACCGGCCACCTACTTTCATGTATTTCTGGAAGAATTGATGATTTCACGTGTTGTAAATCCAAAAGATCCGATTCTCTGAACTGCGGCACGAACTAAAATGGCGGCGCGCATCGCGCATATAGCTCAAATAACGCGATCGTTATTATACGGTGTTTAAACATCAAAACACATCCACTGTAATAACTTGCGAGACGGATCTGTTCAGGTGGTTCTTTTACTCAGGGACATAAGCAGCAAGCAGTGCAATTGATAGCCTCACAGCCAGGCCGACTCCATAGGCACGAACAACAAGCTCTTCTTTGCTGCTTCTAAGCCAAGTCGAACAGCATTAGGTTGCCCCCTACGGGTCAATCCACAAGAGCTCACTCTGTAACAGCCCGTGTTTGACAATCGAATACCAGATGTGACACGCTATAGTTAACACATTTGTGAATGTTTTTAATAAAAAAAGGAGAAATTAAATAAAAGCAGGTCAGTCAGTCATACAGCCCTATTGTGCCTGCAGTGTTTCACGGGACAAGCAATGGGATGGAATTAATAAAGCAATAGGTTCTAAATCAGGGGTTTTTAAACTAGGGTCCGGGGAACCCCAGGGCTCCTCCAGAAGGGTCTAAGAATATCTCTGAATATCCCTCAGTGCTTTGGTGATCTAAGGTTTTGAAAGAAGTCTCTTATGCTCACCAAGGCTGCATTTATGTGATAGGATACAGTAAAAATGGTACAACTGCAAAATATTATTACAATTTAACACATAGATGCACTGTAAAAATTAATTAATGAATTCATTAAATTAATCAGTAAAATAACAAAAGTAGTACTGGCAGCTTATTACCTGGACATTATCCAGTAATTTTTATGGACATTACAGCAAAGATACAGTAAAAATGGCAAAATATTATTACAACTTATTACCTGGACATTAAAATCCAGTAATTTTGTTTTTCTAAATGTCTACTCTCTTTTTTCTTACATTTTAGTATGCAAATTAACTGATAAAATGAGTAAAAATGGCAAAATATATGTATATTTTATTTCAATTTAATTATTTATTTATTTATTTTATGGTTTAGTACACTGTAATTTAATAATAATAGTAAAATATAAAAATATGTGTGGGAGTAGGGGACCCCTAGCCAGAGATCATTTTTCAGAGAATAAAATTTTTAGAGAATAAAAAGACAAAGCAAAAATAGATAGTCTACCAAACGTTCTGTTTCAGTTCTAAATGTTTCTCTCCTTTCTTGTCATATACATACTTTCCAGAACTGTATATGTTTGCTTTGTATCTTTCTAGTAAGTTTTTATTTTTCTCTCCATAGTCCCCTTTGTCTTGCTCACTGGGGTTGTAAGGCAGTATTCTTAACGTAGCACATAAGCTGTTTACATCCAATTATTGTGAAAGTTGCTTATACAAATCATTTTTAATTGAAAATGTTCTTCTTCAAGGTTTGTGCATCCAACATTAAGCATATAGCCAGTTGAAGAAGTTCGGAAACAATATGTTGTGTTTATAATGTCACACTTAATATTGTTGAGGACAACAGTTTAGGACCCAAGACCAGATGCGAGGAACGAAGACCAAGAGTCAGGAGTCAGCGATTAATTAAAGAGAAATTTACTGAAGAATAGCTTGCAGTTTCATCAGCAGAAGCCAGCTTCAGGTCTCACAGGAGTAGGCCACGCTCTCTCTGCGTACATACATAATGGATATTATTTACATATTGTGCACAGTACACTACTACTGTAATTACACTATTACTACTAATAGCATGTCATGTTGAGTGTAGCCTCCAAATAAGTCTGGGTTTACACATAGGCCTACTGGTCACTGGAGGGCGCTGAAGTATATCATTTAACAGGTTTATCAAAGGTTGGCAACTTTTTGGAACGTTCTGGATTCATGGTTTTGTCTGCCAGCAAATTAACCACATGTTGAAAGCTATAGAAACTGTATTAAGTAATTAATGTTTGATATCAGTTAGAACACACTACCACTTTCATTTCATTTTTACCCACATTTCAGTCTATTCCCTGCTTCAGAGGACAGAGATTAGTGGAAGCTTTTCCACCAGTGAATAAAAATAAAAAGGTGATTTTGACTTTTGTCTCACAATTCTGACATTTTCTCTCAATTGCGAGTTTACATCTCATAATTCAGTGGGAGGGGGAGGGTGGAGTGAGAATTACAAGTTAGTACAAACTTGCAATTGTGAGGAATAAGTCAGAATTCTGAGATATAAACTCACATTTGTGAAAGAAAAAAATAAAGGTCAATTGCAAGTTCAAATCTCTCAATTCTGACTTTATTACGTGCAATTCTGGCGGCTTATTTTTCATAATTCTTTAGAACTTTATAGCTATATATATATATATACCAAGAGTCAGGAGTGCGATTAATTAAAGAGAAATTTACTGAAGAATAGCTTGCAGTTTCATCAGCAGAAGCCAGCTTCAGGTCTCACAGGAGTAGGCCACGCTCTCTCTGTGCATACATAATGGATATTATTTACATATTGTGCACAGTACACTACTACTGTAATTACACTATTACTACTAATAGCATGTCATGTTGAGTGTAGCCTCCAAATAAGTCTGGGTTTACACATAGGCCTACTGGTCACTGGAGGGCGCTGAAGTATATCATTTAACAGGTTTATCAAAGGTTGGCAACTTTTTGGAACGTTCTGGATTCATGGTTTTGTCTGCCAGCAAATTAACCACATGTTGAAAGCTATAGAAACTGTATTAAGTAATTAATGTTTGATATCAGTTAGAACACACTACCACTTTCATTTCATTTTTACCCACATTTCAGTCTATTCCTGCTTCAGAGGACAGAGATTAGTGGAAGCTTTTCCACCAGTGAATAAAAATAAAAAGGTGATTTTGACTTTTTGTCTCACAATTCTGACATTTTCTCTCAATTGCGAGTTTACATCTCATAATTCAGTGGGAGGGGGAGGGTGGAGTGAGAATTACAAGTTAGTACAAACTTGCAATTGTGAGGAATAAGTCAGAATTCTGAGATATAAACTCACATTTGTGAAAGAAAAAAATACAAGGTCAATTGCAAGTTCAAATCTCTCAATTCTGACTTTATTACGTGCAATTCTGGCGGCTTATTTTTCATAATTCTTTAGAACTTTATAGCTATATATATATATATATATATATATATAGTCCTAGTAAGAACTGAGAGATAAAAAGTCGCAATTATATACTCTTTATTCCGTGATTTGGTAAGCTTTTTATAGGCTAAGCTAAGCTCACAGAAAATAACGAAATGAGGAAACGGACTAATAGGTTACATTCATAGGCTAAACATTTCTATCTCTGAATATCGGCGCTGTTTTTTCCTTAGTGCTTTGGTGATCTAAGGTTTTGAAAGAAGTCTCTTATGCTCACCAAGGCTGCATTTATGTGATAAGATACAGTAAAAATGGTACAATTGCAAAATATTATTACAATTTAATACATAGATAGACTGTAAAAAAAAAAAAAAATAATAATAATTAATTAATCCGTAAAATAACAGAAGTAGTACTGGCAGTTTATTACCCAGACATTATCCAGTAATTTTACGGACATTACAGCAAAGATACAGTAAAAATGGTACAACTGCAAAATATTATTACAATTTAATACATAGATGCACTGTAAAACTAAAAACCCGTAAAATAACAGACATTGTTTTTAAAATGTCTACAGAGCTTTTATTAATTTTATTTCAGTATGTCAAATTAACTGCATTAAAATGAGAAATGTTGCTTTGGCAACTAGCTGAAATGCTGTATTTATTATTCTTTTTATGGTTTGGTTTCAGACATGGTTAATTTGTTAGTAACAGTAAGATAAAAAAAACGGTGTGGGAGTAGGGGACATACGACTAGCCAGCCAGATCATCCGTATTCACGCATGGAGATCAATGGGGTGCCGAGTGCCACAGCCTCATCTACCCACACCAGATTTCAAGGTGCTTTCGCGGACTATATAACCCTGAAAAGACCCGTTTCTGTGTGACGGTAACAAAAAAATTCAGCCTGCGACTTTTACACGTTCCTTATACTTGCACAATCAAATATAGATGTATGAAACACGATACGAATGCAAACTCTACGTTTTTCCGATTATTATACCGGTTTTAAATCCAAAACGGTCCTATTACCCAGAATGCTTTGCTGCTTACGCAAACGCTGCTACTGGCACGCGTAAGTTAGTGATTACGAATTCTAAGCAGAAAAGCGGACAAAGATTCTTTCGTTTTTGTGAAGTTAGTTTAACCCTTTAGCACACACGATGATCAAACTTGTGTGATCAGTCTTAGCTGGTCCATGGAGCATAGGATAACGCTGTGTGATCGCAACGGTCAGTGCATCACGTGATCAATGGGCTCACTGGCTTGGCGCGGACACAGAAGCGCTGGTCGTATACAACAACTATTCAGCGTCATCGACCGCATAATGCTTATTTTAGGTTTCAGACATTTATTAAATACACATAAGTACCAGCAAAACAATACATTTAGAGTTTGTAAAATACACACTGATGTCTATAAAAGCGGCAATGATAATAATTTCCATTAAGCTTAGGCAACAAGTTTTCCTCACATCAGATACACATTGTGCGTTTAGCGTTTCCTCTGTTATTCTCCCAGTTCACCGGCCACCTACTTTCATGTATTTCTGGAAGAATTGATGATTTCACGTGTTGTAAATCCAAAAGATCCGATTCTCTGAACTGCGGCACGAACTAAAATGGCGGCGCGCATCGCGCATATAGCTCAAATAACGCGATCGTTATTATACGGTGTTTAAACATCAAAACACATCCACTGTAATAACTTGCGAGAGACGGATCTGTTCAAGGTGGTTCTTTTACTCAGGGACATAAGCAGCAAGCAGTGCAATTGATAGCCTCACAGCCAGGCCGACTCCATAGGCACGAACAACAAGCTCTTCTTTGCTGCTTCTAAGCCAAGTCGAACAGCATTAGGTTGCCCCCTACGGGTCAATCCACAAGAGCTCACTCTGTAACAGCCCGTGTTTGACAATCGAATACCAGATGTGACACGCTATAGTTAACACATTTGTGAATGTTTTTAATAAAAAAAGGAGAAATTAAATAAAAGCAGGTCAGTCAGTCATACAGCCCTATTGTGCCTGCAGTGTTTCACGGACAAGCAATGGGATGGAATTAATAAAGCAATAGGTTCTAAATCAGGGTTTTTAAACTAGGGTCCGGGAACCCCCAGGGCTCCTCCAGAAGGGTCTAAGAATATCTCTGAATATCCTCAGTGCTTTGGTGATCTAAGGTTTTGAAAGAAGTCTCTTATGCTCACCAAGGCTGCATTTATGTGATAGGATACAGTAAAAATGGTACAACTGCAAAATATTATTACAATTTAACACATAGATGCACTGTAAAAATTAATTAATGAATTCATTAAATTAATCAGTAAAATAACAAAAGTAGTACTGGCAGCTTATTACCTGGACATTATCCAGTAATTTTTATGGACATTACAGCAAAGATACAGTAAAAATGGCAAAATATTATTACAACTTAATACATAGATACACTGTAAAAAAAAAAAAATCTGTAAAATCTGTAAAATAGCAGAAAATAATAGATATTGTTTTTAAAATGTCTACCGAGCTTTTCTTAATTTTATTTTAGTATGTCAAATTAACTGCATTAAAATGAGAAATGTTGCTTTGGCAACTAGCTGAAATGCAGTATATGTATTATTTTATTTCAGTTATTTATTTATTTATTTATTTATTTTATGGTTTAGTTTCAGATGTGGTTAATTTAATAATAATAGTAAAATATAAAACGGTGTGTGGGAGTAGGGGACAGCCGACTAGCCAGCCAGATCATCCGTATTCACGCATGGAGATCAGTGGGCGTCCCAGAACATTTTTAGAGAATAAAAAGACAAAGCAAAAATAGATAGTCTACCAAACGTTCTGTTTCAGTTCTAAATGTTTCTCTCCTTTCTTGTCATATACATACTTTCCAGAACTGTATATGTTTGCTTTGTATCTTTCTAGTAAGTTTTTATTTTTCTCTCCATAGTCCCCTTTGTCTTGCTCACTGGGGTTGTAAGGCAGTATTCTTAACGTAGCACATAAGCTGTTTACATCCAATTATTGTGAAAGTTGCTTATACAAATCATTTTTAATTGAAAATGTTCTTCTTCAAGGTTTGTGCATCCAACATTAAGCATATAGCCAGTTGAAGAAGTTCGAAACAATATGTTGTGTTTATAATGTCACACTTAATATTGTTGAGGACAACAGTTTAGGACCCAAGACCAGATGCGAGGAACGAAGACCAAGAGTCAGGAGTGCGATTAATTAAAGAGAAATTTACTGAAGAATAGCTTGCAGTTTCATCAGCAGAAGCCAGCTTCAGGTCTCACAGGGAGTAGGCCACGCTCTCTCTGCGTACATACATAATGGATATTATTTACATATTGTGCACAGTACACTACTACTGTAATTACACTATTACTACTAATAGCATGTCATGTTGAGTGTAGCCTCCAAATAAGTCTGGGTTTACACATAGGCCTACTGGTCACTGGAGGGCGCTGAAGTATATCATTTAACAGGTTTATCAAAGGTTGGCAACTTTTTGGAACGTTCTGGATTCATGGTTTTGTCTGCCAGCAAATTAACCACATGTTGAAAGCTATAGAAACTGTATTAAGTAATTAATGTTTGATATCAGTTAGAACACACTACCACTTTCATTTCATTTTTACCCACATTTCAGTCTATTCCCTGCTTCAGAGGACAGAGATTAGTGGAAGCTTTTCCACCAGTGAATAAAAATAAAAAGGTGATTTTGACTTTTTGTCTCACAATTCTGACATTTTCTCTCAATTGCGAGTTTACATCTCATAATTCAGTGGGAGGGGGAGGGTGGAGTGAGAATTACAAGTTAGTACAAACTTGCAATTGTGAGGAATAAGTCAGAATTCTGAGATATAAACTCACATTTGTGAAAGAAAAAATAAAAGGTCAATTGCAAGTTCAAATCTCTCAATTCTGACTTTATTACGTGCAATTCTGGCCGGCTTATTTTTCATAATTCTTTAGAACTTTATAGCTATATATATATATATATACCAAGAGTCAGGAGTGCGATTAATTAAAGAGAAATTTACTGAAGAATAGCTTGCAGTTTCATCAGCAGAAGCCAGCTTCAGGTCTCACAGGGAGTAGGCCACGCTCTCTCTGCGCGTATATACATAATGGATATTATTTACATATTGTGCACAGTACACTACTACTGTAATTACACTATTACTACTAATAGCATGTCATGTTGAGTGTAGCCTCCAAATAAGTCTGGGTTTACACATAGGCCTACTGGTCACTGGAGGGCGCTGAAGTATATCATTTAACAGGTTTATCAAAGGTTGGCAACTTTTTGGAACGTTCTGGATTCATGGTTTTGTCTGCCAGCAAATTAACCACATGTTGAAAGCTATAGAAACTGTATTAAGTAATTAATGTTTGATATCAGTTAGAACACACTACCACTTTCATTTCATTTTTACCCACATTTCAGTCTATTCCCTGCTTCAGAGGACAGAGATTAGTGGAAGCTTTTCCACCAGTGAATAAAAATAAAAAGGTGATTTTGACTTTTTGTCTCACAATTCTGACATTTTCTCTCAATTGCGAGTTTACATCTCATAATTCAGTGGGAGGGGGAGGGTGGAGTGAGAATTACAAGTTAGTACAAACTTGCAATTGTGAGGAATAAGTCAGAATTCTGAGATATAAACTCACATTTGTGAAAGAAAAAAATAAAAGGTCAATTGCAAGTTCAAATCTCTCAATTCTGACTTTATTACGTGCAATTCTGGCGGCTTATTTTTCATAATTCTTTAGAACTTTATAGCTATATATATATATATATATATATATATATAGTAAGAACTGAACTGAGAGATAAAAAGTCGCAATTATATACTCTTTATTCCGTGACGGTAAGCTTTTTATAGGCTAAGCTAAGCTCACAGAAAATAACGAAATGAGGAAACGGACTAATAGGTTACATTCATAGGCTAAACATTTCTATCTCTGAATATCGGCGCTGTTTTTTCCCTTAGTGCTTTGGTGATCTAAGGTTTTGAAAGAAGTCTCTTATGCTCACCAAGGCTGCATTTATGTGATAAGATACAGTAAAAATGGTACAATTGCAAAATATTATTACAATTTAATACATAGATAGACTGTAAAAAAAAAAAAATAATAATAATTAATTAATCCGTAAAATAACAGAAGTAGTACTGGCAGTTTATTACCCAGACATTATCCAGTAATTTTACGGACATTACAGCAAAGATACAGTAAAAATGGTACAACTGCAAAATATTATTACAATTTAATACATAGATGCACTGTAAAACTAAAAACCCGTAAAATAACAGACATTGTTTTTAAAATGTCTACAGAGCTTTTATTAATTTTATTTCAGTATGTCAAATTAACTGCATTAAAATGAGAAATGTTGCTTTGGCAACTAGCTGAAATGCTGTATTTATTATTCTTTTTATGGTTTGGTTTCAGACATGGTTAATTTGTTAGTAACAGTAAGATAAAAAAAACGGTGTGGGAGTAGGGGACATACGACTAGCCAGCCAGATCATCCGTATTCACGCATGGAGATCAATGGGGTGCCGAGTGCCACAGCCTCATCTATCCACACCAGATTTCAAGGTGCTTTCGCGGACTATATAACCCTGAAAAGACCCGTTTCTGTGTGACGGTAACAAAAAAATTCAGCCTGCGACTTTTACACGTTCCTTATACTTGCACAATCAAATATAGATGTATGAAACACGATACGAATGCAAACTCTACGTTTTTCCGATTATTATACCGGTTTTAAATCCAAAACGGTCCTATTACCCAGAATGCTTTGCTGCTTACGCAAACGCTGCTACTGGCACGCGTAAGTTAGTGATTACGAATTCTAAGCAGAAAAGCGGACAAAGATTCTTTCGTTTTTGTGAAGTTAGTTTAACCCTTTAGCACACACGATGATCAAACTTGTGTGATCAGTCTTAGCTGGTCCATGGAGCATAGGATAACGCTGTGTGATCGCAACGGTCAGTGCATCACGTGATCAATGGGCTCACTGGCTTGGCGCGGACACAGAAGCGCTGGTCGTATACAACAACTATTCAGCGTCATCGACCGCATAATGCTTATTTTAGGTTTCAGACATTTATTAAATACACATAAGTACCAGCAAAACAATACATTTAGAGTTTGTAAAATACACACTGATGTCTATAAAAGCGGCAATGATAATAATTTCCATTAAGCTTAGGCAACAAGTTTTCCTCACATCAGATACACATTGTGCGCTTAGCGTTTCCTCTGTTATTCTCCCAGTTCACCGGCCACCTACTTTCATGTATTTCTGGAAGAATTGATGATTTCACGTGTTGTAAATCCAAAAGATCCGATTCTCTGAACTGCGGCACGAACTAAAATGGCGGCGCGCATCGCGCATATAGCTCAAATAACGCGATCGTTATTATACGGTGTTTAAACATCAAAACACATCCACTGTAATAACTTGCGAGAGACGGATCTGTTCAAGGTGGTTCTTTTACTCAGGGACATAAGCAGCAAGCAGTGCAATTGATAGCCTCACAGCCAGGTCGACTCCATAGGCACGAACAACAAGCTCTTCTTTGCTGCTTCTAAGCCAAGTCGAACAGCATTAGGTTGCCCCCTACGGGTCAATCCACAAGAGCTCACTCTGTAACAGCCCGTGTTTGACAATCGGAATACCAGATGTGACACGCTATAGTTAACACATTTGTGAATGTTTTTAATAAAAAAAGGAGAAATTAAATAAAAGCAGGTCAGTCAGTCATACAGCCCTATTGTGCCTGCAGTGTTTCACGGGACAAGCAATGGGATGGAATTAATAAAGCAATAGGTTCTAAATCAGGGGTTTTTAAACTAGGGTCCGGGGAACCCCAGGGCTCCTCCAGAAGGGTCTAAGAATATCTCTGAATATCCCTCAGTGCTTTGGTGATCTAAGGTTTTGAAAGAAGTCTCTTATGCTCACCAAGGCTGCATTTATGTGATAGGATACAGTAAAAATGGTACAACTGCAAAATATTATTACAATTTAACACATAGATGCACTGTAAAAATTAATTAATGAATTCATTAAATTAATCAGTAAAATAACAAAAGTAGTACTGGCAGCTTATTACCTGGACATTATCCAGTAATTTTTATGGACATTACAGCAAAGATACAGTAAAAATGGCAAAATATTATTACAACTTAATACATAGATACACTGTAAAAAAAAAAAAAAATCTGTAAAATAGCAGAAAATAATAGATATTGTTTTTAAAATGTCTACCGAGCTTTTCTTAATTTTATTTTAGTATGTCAAATTAACTGCATTAAAATGAGAAATGTTGCTTTGGCAACTAGCTGAAATGCAGTATATGTATTATTTTATTTCAGTTATTTATTTATTTATTTATTTTATGGTTTAGTTTCAGATGTGGTTAATTTAATAATAATAGTAAAATATAAAACTGGGGACAGCCGACTAGCCAGCCAGATCAAATTCACGTGGAGATCAGTGGGCCCCAGAACATTTTTAGAGAATAAAAAGACAAAGCAAAAATAGATAGTCTACCAAACGTTCTGTTTCAGTTCTAAATGTTTCTCTCCTTTCTTGTCATATACATACTTTCCAGAACTGTATATGTTTGCTTTGTATCTTTCTAGTAAGTTTTTATTTTTCTCTCCATAGTCCCCTTTGTCTTGCTCACTGGGGTTGTAAGGCAGTATTCTTAACGTAGCACATAAGCTGTTTACATCCAATTATTGTGAAAGTTGCTTATACAAATCATTTTTAATTGAAAATGTTCTTCTTCAAGGTTTGTGCATCCAACATTAAGCATATAGCCAGTTGAAGAAGTTCGGAAACAATATGTTGTGTTTATAATGTCACACTTAATATTGTTGAGGACAACAGTTTAGGACCCAAGACCAGATGCGAGGAACGAAGACCAAGAGTCAGGAGTGCGATTAATTAAAGAGAAATTTACTGAAGAATAGCTTGCAGTTTCATCAGCAGAAGCCAGCTTCAGGTCTCACAGGGAGTAGGCCACGCTCTCTCTGCGTACATACATAATGGATATTATTTACATATTGTGCACAGTACACTACTACTGTAATTACACTATTACTACTAATAGCATGTCATGTTGAGTGTAGCCTCCAAATAAGTCTGGGTTTACACATAGGCCTACTGGTCACTGGAGGGCGCTGAAGTATATCATTTAACAGGTTTATCAAAGGTTGGCAACTTTTTGAACGTTCTGGATTCATGGTTTTGTCTGCCAGCAAATTAACCACATGTTGAAAGCTATAGAAACTGTATTAAGTAATTAATGTTTGATATCAGTTAGAACACACTACCACTTTCATTTCATTTTTACCCACATTTCAGTCTATTCCCTGCTTCAGAGGACAGAGATTAGTGGAAGCTTTTTCCACCAGTGAATAAAAATAAAAAGGTGATTTTGACTTTTTGTCTCACAATTCTGACATTTTCTCTCAATTGCGAGTTTACATCTCATAATTCAGTGGGAGGGGGAGGGTGGAGTGAGAATTACAAGTTAGTACAAACTTGCAATTGTGAGGAATAAGTCAGAATTCTGAGATATAAACTCACATTTGTGAAAGAAAAAAAAAAAGGTCAATTGCAAGTTCAAATCTCTCAATTCTGACTTTATTACGTGCAATTCTGGCCGGCTTATTTTTCATAATTCTTTAGAACTTTATAGCTATATATATATATATATATATATATATATATATAGTCCTAGTAAGAACTGAGAGATAAAAAGTCGCAATTATATACTCTTTATTCCGTGACGGTAAGCTTTTTATAGGCTAAGCTAAGCTCACAGAAAATAACGAAATGAGGAAACGGACTAATAGGTTACATTCATAGGCTAAACATTTCTATCTCTGAATATCGGCGCTGTTTTTTCCCTTAGTGCTTTGGTGATCTAAGGTTTTGAAAGAAGTCTCTTATGCTCACCAAGGCTGCATTTATGTGATAAGATACAGTAAAAATGGTACAATTGCAAAATATTATTACAATTTAATACATAGATAGACTGTAAAAAAAAAAAAAATAATAATAATTAATTAATCCGTAAAATAACAGAAGTAGTACTGGCAGTTTATTACCCAGACATTATCCAGTAATTTTACGGACATTACAGCAAAGATACAGTAAAAATGGTACAACTGCAAAATATTATTACAATTTAATACATAGATGCACTGTAAAACTAAAAACCCAGAAAATAACAGACATTGTTTTTAAAATGTCTACAGAGCTTTTATTTAATTTTATTTCAGTATGTCAAATTAACTGCATTAAAATGAGAAATGTTGCTTTGGCAACTAGCTGAAATGCTGTATTTATTATTCTTTTTATGGTTTGGTTTCAGACATGGTTAATTTATTAGTAACAGTAAGATAAAAAAACGGTGTGGGAGTAGGGGACATACGACTAGCCAGCCAGATCATCCGTATTCACGCATGGAGATCAATGGGGTGCCGAGTGCCACAGCCTCATCTACCCACACCAGATTTCAAGGTGCTTTCGCGGACTATATAACCCTGAAAAGACCCGCTTCTGTGTGACGGTAACAAAAAATTCAGCCTGCGACTTTTACACGTTCCTTATACTTGCACAATCAAATATAGATGTATGAAACACGATACGAATGCAAACTCTACGTTTTTCCGATTATTATACCGGTTTTAAATCCAAAACGGTCCTATTACCCAGAATGCTTTGCTGCTTACGCAAACGCTGCTACTGGCACGCGTAAGTTAGTGATTACGAATTCTAAGCAGAAAAGCGGACAAAGATTCTTTCGTTTTTGTGAAGTTAGTTTAACCCTTTAGCACACACGATGATCAAACTTGTGTGATCAGTCTTAGCTGGTCCATGGAGCATAGGATAACGCTGTGTGATCGCAACGGTCAGTGCATCACGTGATCAATGGGCTCACTGGCTTGGCGCGGACACAGAAGCGCTGGTCGTATACAACAACTATTCAGCGTCATCGACCGCATAATGCTTATTTTAGGTTTCAGACATTTATTAAATACACATAAGTACCAGCAAAACAATACATTTAGAGTTTGTAAAATACACACTGATGTCTATAAAAGCGGCAATGATAATAATTTCCATTAAGCTTAGGCAACAAGTTTTCCTCACATCAGATACACATTGTGCGCTTAGCGTTTCCTCTGTTATTCTCCCAGTTCACCGCCACCTACTTTCATGTATTTCTGGAAGAATTGATGATTTCACGTGTTGTAAATCCAAAAGATCCGATTCTCTGAACTGCGGCACGAACTAAATGGCGGCGCGCGCGCAAGATATAGCTCAAATAACGCGATCGTTATTATACGGTGTTTAAACATCAAAACACATCCACTGTAATAACTTGCGAGTAGAGACGGATCTGTTCAAGGTGGTTCTTTTACTCAGGGACATAAGCAGCAAGCAGTGCAATTGATAGCCTCACAGCCAGGTCGACTCCATAGGCACGAACAACAAGCTCTTCTTTGCTGCTTCTAAGCCAAGTCGAACAGCATTAGGTTGCCCCCTACGGGTCAATCCACAAGAGCTCACTCTGTAACAGCCCGTGTTTGACAATCGGAATACCAGATGTGACACGCTATAGTTAACACATTTGTGAATGTTTTTAATAAAAAAAGGAGAAATTAAATAAAAGCAGGTCAGTCAGTCATACAGCCCTATTGTGCCTGCAGTGTTTCACGGGACAAGCAATGGGATGGAATTAATAAAGCAATAGGTTCTAAATCAGGGGTTTTTAAACTAGGGTCCGGGAACCCCAGGGCTCCTCCAGAAGGGTCTAAGAATATCTCTGAATATCCCTCAGTGCTTTGGTGATCTAAGGTTTTGAAAGAAGTCTCTTATGCTCACCAAGGCTGCATTTATGTGATAGGATACAGTAAAAATGGTACAACTGCAAAATATTATTACAATTTAACACATAGATGCACTGTAAAAATTAATTAATGAATTCATTAAATTAATCAGTAAAATAACAAAAGTAGTACTGGCAGCTTATTACCTGGACATTATCCAGTAATTTTTATGGACATTACAGCAAAGATACAGTAAAAATGGCAAAATATTATTACAACTTAATACACTAGATACACTGTAAAATAGTAATAGGTATGTCAAATTAACTGCATTAAAATGCGCAACCCAGAACATTTTTTAGAGAATAAAAAATAATAGACAAAGCAAAAATAGATAGTCTACCAAACGTTCTGTTTCAGTTCTAAATGTTTCTCTCCTTTCTTGTCATATACATACTTTCCAGAACTGTATATGTTTGCTTTGTATCTTTCTAGTAAGTTTTTATTTTTTCTCTCCATAGTCCCCTTTGTCTTGCTCACTGGGGTTGTAAGGCAGTATTCTTAACGTAGCACATAAGCTGTTTACATCCAATTATTGTGAAAGTTGCTTATACAAATCATTTTTAATTGAAAATGTTCTTCTTCAAGGTTTGTGCATCCAACATTAAGCATATAGCCAGTTGAAGAAGTTCGAAAACAATATGTTGTGTTTATAATGTCACACTTAATATTGTTGAGGACAACAGTTTAGGACCCAAGACCAGATGCGAGGAACGAAGACCAAGAGTCAGGAGTGCGATTAATTAAAGAGAAATTTACTGAAGAATAGCTTGCAGTTTCATCAGCAGAAGCCAGCTTCAGGTCTCACAGGGAGTAGGCCACGCTCTCTCTGCGTACATACATAATGGATATTATTTACATATTGTGCACAGTACACTACTACTGTAATTACACTATTACTACTAATAGCATGTCATGTTGAGTGTAGCCTCCAAATAAGTCTGGGTTTACACATAGGCCTACTGGTCACTGGAGGGCGCTGAAGTATATCATTTAACAGGTTTATCAAAGGTTGGCAACTTTTTGGAACGTTCTGGATTCATGGTTTTGTCTGCCAGCAAATTAATACAGTTGCTATAGCTTTCAACATGTAGTTAAGTAATTAATGTTTGATATCAGTTAGAACACACTACCACTTTCATTTCATTTTTACCCACATTTCAGTCTATTCCCTGCTTCAGAGGACAGAGATTAGTGGAAGCTTTTCCACCAGTGAATAAAAATAAAAAGGTGATTTTGACTTTTTGTCTCACAATTCTGACATTTTCTCTCAATTGCGAGTTTACATCTCATAATTCAGTGGGAGGGGGAGGGTGGAGTGAGAATTACAAGTTAGTACAAACTTGCAATTGTGAGGAATAAGTCAGAATTCTGAGATATAAACTCACATTTGTGAAAGAAAAATAAAAAGTCAATTGCAAGTTCAAATCTCTCAATTCTGACTTTATTACGTGCAATTCTGGCCGGCTTATTTTTCATAATTCTTTAGAACTTTATAGCTATATATATATATATAGTCCTAGTAAGAACTGAGAGATAAAAAGTCGCAATTATATACTCTTTATTCCGTGACGGTAAGCTTTTTATAGGCTAAGCTAAGCTCACAGAAAATAACGAAATGAGGAAACGGACTAATAGGTTACATTCATAGGCTAAACATTTCTATCTCTGAATATCGGCGCTGTTTTTTCCCTTAGTGCTTTGGTGATCTAAGGTTTTGAAAGAAGTCTCTTATGCTCACCAAGGCTGCATTTATGTGATAAGATACAGTAAAAATGGTACAATTGCAAAATATTATTACAATTTAATACATAGACTGTTAAAAACAATAATAATTAATTCGTAAAATAACAGAAGTAGTACTGGCAGTTTATTACCCAGACATTATCCAGTAATTTTACAGACACTACAGCAAAGATACAGTAAAAAAAAAAAAAGGGTACAACTGCAAAATATTATTACAATTTAATACATAGATACTGCTATGGATTTGGTGTGGAACAAACTCACAAGGCGAAGGAGAACTCGGAACTGGAACTTTAATCATAAACTCGGGAAACAGGCAGGGAAACCACCAACAAACATGAACGAGAACCAACAAACACTAAGGGCACACAGAGGGCTTAAATACACAGGGGAAACAAGGCGACGACTAGACTAATTAACAGGACACAGCTGGGACAAATGAACTCATAATGAGGGTGACCATGGAAACGCAGGAGTGGCGGGAAAACAGAACAAAGGAACATGTGACAGGAGAACACAACATGTAACAGATACACTGTAAAACTAAAAACCCGTAAAATAACAGATATTTTTTTTAAAATGTCTACATAGCTTTTATTAATTTTATTTTAGTATGTCAAATTAACTGCATTAAAATGAGAAATGTTGCTTTGGCAACTAGCTGAAATTCCTATAACTATTGTAAATAAAAGCAGGTCATCAGTCATACAGCCCTATTGTGCCTGCAGTGTTTCATGTGACAAGCAATGACATGGAATTAATAAAGCAATAGGTTCTAAATCAGGGGTTTTTAAACTAGGGTCCGGGGAACCCCAGGGCTCCTCCAGAAGGGTCTAAGGGGTCCCCAGAAAATTTTTAGAGAATTAAAAGACAAAGCAAAAATAGATGGTCTGTCACAGACTGACTGTAACCCTGGACTTTCATTATGAAGGGACTGAACATGGGTATGTGCACACAACAAACTGTGTCCACCATTACACATAGACACAAACTAAATACCGGCAAAATATACCATCCTTATGTTGTGTTTGTAGCTATGATGTTGGTGTTGTAACATCCCATTATTCATCCCAAGTTGTTAGTTTCATTGTTTTGTTTGTTTAATGCTGGAATTTGTTGAAATGTTTAATGTTCAGTGATGCATGCTGTTATAATATCATTACACAGAAAAAGAACACCAAAAGTACTTTGACATAAAAGTTTTTATGTACTTAATGGCATAAAAAATCTGCAGTCCAGATTTAATTTCATTCAGTATTAGTTTAACTTCAATGCATTTCAAACTGCTACACATTGCTTTGTATCTTTTTTTTTTTCCTCTCACCATAGTCCTCTTTGTCTTGCTCACTGGGGTTGTAAGCACTGGTGTAGTGCAGGTATATATACTCACTTCTTTATCAGTCAGCATTGCGTATACCCGCTTTTAAATCCCCTCTGATACACATCATTCAGCAATGTTCTGCATTATCAAAATCAAATCAAATCACCTTTATTTATATAGCGCTTTTAACAAGTCCAATTGTTTCAAAGCAGCTTCACATTGTTAACAGGAAAATAATCCAACAGAATTTGTACAGCCGTTCTGGTGAAACGGTGATGTTATCCAGCTAATTTCAAGTATCATATAGCGTCAATGCGGGCAGATCGGTAATATAGATGAAATTTAGGTGTCCCCAACTGAGCAAGCCAAAAGCCAGAGGCAACGGTGGCAAGGAACCAAAACTCCTTCATGGTCAGAATGGAGAAAAAAACCTTGGGAGAAACCAGGCTCAGTCGGGGTGCCAGTTCTCCTCTGGCCGACGAACAAACAGTGTATGATTATAATTCTGGCAACATAGCAGGTCTTAATTCATATTAGGCAAATAGATATTTATTAGATTATTAGAGAGATTGGAGTCGTCACGCCGAAGACAGGTTTAATGAGGATGTCGTGTCGATGCAGCATTTACGGGGGGAGTTTATTTGACATGTTCTCTGCAGACATTTCAGGGATGCGTTGGTCATGTCCAGGCGCTGGTCCACCATCTGATCTGGATACGGCCTGGATCCGGCTGACTGCAGTAAACCTCGGGATAAACAGAGAGACTAACATTAGCATAGATGCCATTCTTCTTATGATGTAACGAGTACATCAGGTGTTATGGGAAGTGTTCCCGGTTCCGGCTGACCTAGTTAATGCAGCCTAACAATCATTTACTGATTTGCATAATAGAAATTGATAATGTTTTATGTGTAAGCCATAGTAAAGAGATGCGTTTTTAGTCTAGATTTAAACTGACAGAGTGTGTCTGCTTCCCGAACAATGCTAGGAAGACTGTTCCAAAGTTTAGGCGCTAAATAGGAAAAGGATCGACCGCCTGCAGTTGATTTTGATATTCTAGGTATTATCAACTGGCCAGAGTTTTGAGACCGCAATAGACGTGATGGAGTATAATGCGTTAAGAGTTCGCTCAAGTACTGGGGAGCTAAACCATTTAGTGCTTTGTAAGTAATAAGCAAGATTTTGTTTAATAGATTTTCAATGTTTAATAGGGAGCCAGTGCAGTGTTGACAGAACCGGGCTAATATGGTCATACTTCCTTGTTCTAGTAAGAGCTCGAGCTGCTGCGTTTTGGACCAGCTGGAGTTTGTTTATTAAGCGAGCAGGGCAACCACCCAGTAAAGCATTACAGTAATCTAGCCTTGAGGTCATGAACACATGAATTAACTGTTCAGCATTTTGCATCGAAAGGATGTGCCGTAATTTAGATATATTTTTAAGATGGTAGAATGCAGTTTTACAGATGTTAGAAACGTGGCTTTCAAAATGAAAGATTGGTATCAAAGAGCACATATAAGAAATGTACATTAGCCATGACAGTCCAGCACATGTTAATCCAATCTCATGTGAATAAATGCAAATACAAACCCGATTCCAAAAAAGTTGGGACACTGTACAAATTGTGAATAAAAAAGGAATGCAATAATTTACAAATCTCATAAACTTATATTTTATTCACAATAGAATATAGATAACATATCAAATGTTGAAAGTGAGACATTTTGAAATGTCATGCCAAATATTGGCCCATTTTGGATTTCATGAGAGCTACACATTCCAAAAAATTTGGGACAGGTAGCAATAAGAGGCCGGAAAAGTTAAATGTACATATAAGGAATGGCTGGAGGACCAATTTGCAACTTATTAGGTCAATTGGCAACATGATTGGGTATAAAAGAGCCTCTCAGAGTGGCAGTGTCTCTCAGAAGTCAAGATGGGCAGAGGATCACCAATTCCCCCAATGCTGCGGCCAAAAATAGTGGAGCAATATCAGAAAGGAGTTTCTCAGAGGAAAATTGCAAAGAGTTTGAAGTAAGAAGATTTTATCATCATCTACAGTGCATAATATCATCCAAAGATTCTGGAGAATCTGGAACAATCTCTGTGCGTAAGGGTCAAGGCCGAAAAACCATACTGGATGCCCGTGATCTTCGGGCCCTTAGACGGCACTGCATCACATACAGGAATGCTACTGTAATCACAACATGGGCTCAGGAATACTTCCAGAAAATTGTTGTCGGTGAAAACAATCCACCGTGCCATTTGCTGTTGCCGAAAAGACAGCTAAAACTCTATGGGTCAAAAAAGAAGCCATATCTAAACTTGATCCAGACACTTAGGCGTTTTCTCTGGGCCAAAAATGGACTGTGGCAAAGTGGAAAACTGTTCTGTGGTCAGACGAATCAAAATTTTAAGTTCTTTTTGGAAAACTGGAACGCATGTCACATGTCATCCAGACTGAAAAGGACAAGGACAACCCAAGTTGTTCTCAGTGCTCAGTTCAGAAGCCTGCATCTCTGATGGTATAGGGTTGCATGAGTGTGTGTTGCATGGGCAGCTTACACATCTGGAAAGGCACCATCAATGCTGAAAGGTATATCCAAGTTCTAGAACAACATATGCTCCCATCCAGACATCGTCTCTTTCAGGGAAGACCTTGCATTTTCCAACATGACAATGCCAGACCACATACTGCATCAATTACAACATCATGGCTGCATAGAAGAAGGATCCGGGTACTGAAATGGCCAGCCTGCAGTCCAGATCTTTCACCCCTAGAAAACATTTGGCGCATCATAAAGAGGAAGATGCGACAAAGAAGACCTAAGACAGTTGAGCAACTAGAAGCCTGTATTAGACAAGAATGGGACAACATTCCTATTCCTAAACTTGAGCAACTTGTCTCCTCAGTCCCCAGACGTTTGCAGACTGTTATAAAAAGAAAAGGGGATGCCACACAGTGGGAAACACGGCCTTGTCCCAACTTTTTTGAGAAGTGTTGATGCTATGAAATTTAAAATCAACTTATTTTTCCCTTAAAATGAGACATTTTCTCAGTTTAAACATTTGATATGTCATCTATGTTGTATTCTGAATAAAATATTGACATTTGAAACTTCCACATCATTGCATTCTGTTTTTCTTCACAACTTGTACAGTGTCCCAACTTTTTTGGAATTGGGTTTGTATTAAAAACACCCAGTAAAGATGCTGTCAGGGCCGAGGTGCCGGCTTCCCTTGAAATATTGTGTTGTGAAAGTATTGTGAAATACTGCCTGATTCTTGTATAGGCCTACACACGTTTCATAATCAACATATGAAATAAAAAATAATTAAAAAAAAATATAATATCATAGGCTAATATTTAAACATAGCTTAACAATGAAACTAAATAGGCTATGTACATTTTCTTTAATCATCTGTCTGACGAAGGCGCCAGCGATTATTATAATTGTTTTTTTCCTTATGACAGCAGAAACAAATCACACTCCGTCATTTTTAGCCATACAGATAAGTACAAGACATAATCATAAACTGTCTACTTTTATTCTTATTGTGTACACTCACAATAAGAACAAAGGCCGTGGATTCAGGGAACGGATTAGTTTGCATGCACTCCACTCCAAACGCTGTCTTTATTTCAAAAAAACAAAATTTTGTTTATTTAAACACAAAGTTTTTAATTGCAAAAGCATTTCTAAATTCAGTTCATATTTCCAACAAACAAAATTCCAAGTCAAAATAACGAAGTGGTGTAAAAAAAAAAAAAAAAAAACATTTCACTCTTCGCAGTGACTATAATCAGTAATTAGTAAGGAACAGTAATTAACTAAACAAATAAACATGCACATAGCCTAATAATAATAATAATAATCAAATACACAACTTGTAATAAATAAACTCAAATATGTTCACAGTCTATTCATCATCAAACTAAAAATGCAGTCAACCAAACAGAAAAAGTTTTTGGCTCAATTTAAAATGTCTGTTGTATACAATCGTGACTACCGCTCTACAGCGCAGTGGTGTTATTCCAAACCCGTTTTTGCTCATGTGAATGTTGTTTTAGACTGGGACACGAGTCATACAAAGCATTGTTACCATAATACATAATTTGTTACATTTAAAGGATTTGTTGTGGAAACAGCCTAAAATAGCTACATGTTGATTTTTACCAGTATTTTTAATAAAATGCGACTGACACACCAGTTTGATTTACCTGGGTTTATTTCTCTCAACAACTTAAGTCTTACCCAGTGCATACTCAAGTAGACTCAGTGTGACAAAGGCACATATGCTAGCCGATACATTCTCTAATGTGGATAAAGGCATATTTTGTACACATCACTATACAACACGTCCTTATTAGGAGAAAATATATGTAGTTTTAACAAGAAAAATATGTCGTTTTAACGACATTTCTCGTTATTACGAGAAAAGATCTCGTTAAATGCAATTGGGTTGTTTTAAGCAAACATTTAACCCAACCGCTGGGTTAAAACAACCCAATCACTTGGTTAGTCCATTTTCAACCCAACTTGGGTTGTTTTTAACCCAGCATTTTTTTAGAATGAACTGATGGGGTCAAAAGTAACAATGTGCAACTTATGTTCAAAGTGAAATTATACTGTAGTCGTTCTACATTTGTACAAAATACGACCTGCTATTGATAGACCATATTTGTGAGTTATTGATCACAGCAAAAATCTCTGCCTAAAACATTATCTTTTAAAATTAAGTTTTTCTGAAAAATTATACTTTCGCCCCAGCTCTCCCCTACCGATTGAAAGCATATTTGGGTTTGGGTCGGATGGCTGCAATACAATGATGGAAAAAAACAATTCTGTCTCCAGCCGCCTTAGAAATGATCTGCCAGGCATCACAGTGCAGTGATGTGTGCCACTCATTACACCTCTCCATTTAGCCAGAGATATTTATGGATATTTCAAAAACAGCGCAAAACGTGTCGCACAGCTCAGAGAATTTCAAGACTTTTGCCATGTTGCGTTTGGACCTTCTCACTAAGGGATGCCTAGTTATTTATCTATTGTGGTCATTTGCAGGTTGTGTCAAAAAGTTGTTGGTCTAGATAAACTGCTTAATTCTGTACGACTCTTGTATGATAATTTTCTTCCAAATACAATAATTCTAAGCTTTTGGTACGATACCTGAACATTTCCAATCTGGCGACACTGGTTCCCCATAGTGTCAGCTTCTGATGCAATGTTAAGTAGCTCAAACAGTAGAATGTGACACTAGCAACGCTAAGGTCATGGGTTCAATTCCCAGGGAAAGCAAGAACTGACAAAATGTGCAACTCGCGTTGGATAAAAGTGTCTGCCAAACGCATAAATGTGTGTAGAAAGTGAATGAAACTCGAAAGCCACTTGCAACCATTGTTGGCTAATGATGCCTTTGGGAAATGTACCCCTGCTGGTTGATTAGTTGTTTGGATTGTGAGGAGTGTAGTTTACTTTAAAAAAAGCTTTTTTTACTTTTTGGTTTTGATTGTTAGTAGAACTACTAAGTATTAATTTCTTGCTTGCTTTATTTGGTGAGGTAGTGGTAAGTGTTTTTTTAATGGCATGTGAAAAGGGAAAAACTGTTGTCAATATCTGATGGCATTGCAGTTTTTATGTACACCCACCATATCTGTACCCTGTGAGAGTTTTGAGAGAATGTTCTCAAAGGAAGGGGAAGTATTGTTCAAGAAGAGAAATAGACTCGGCCCAAACAGTCAAACAACTTTTATTTCTCATTAAAAACACACAAGTACATTTAATAACCACATGATCCCTGGTCTCCACAATATCTCCACACATTATGTTCTTATTTTATTTTTCCACCTTTGTAACAAAAGCAAATGTATGTTTTTTTATTATTATTATTTTTAATTTTTTTCAAACTTAAAAAAACAAAACAAAAAACTTCAAACTTATTATATTATGATATATAATGCTAAGTTAAATAAATAATACAGATGATGTTAGCATGTTACTATACACATAATTGTATGTCAAATGCATGCCATATACAACTCTTTTAATTATAAGCTATCAATTGCTTGCTTACTGGGCACCCACAACACAGTTAAACAGTATGTTATTGTATTACACTGACTAATATTAACTTTTATTGGCAGGAATTGCAACATTATGGTACATAAAATATATAAAATTACATCAGTGAAGAGTAGGATGTCCAGATTTCTGAAATGGAAATCAGGGACATTTCCTATTGAGTGGTCAAAATATCACTGAAATCTCATTTGTTATTATCTATCCATTAAACATTTCATTATACATTTTTGAACGTTATTGCTGTGGGTTTTACATTAGGGTTCTGTATTAGGCTATCAACATTAATATTTTTCTCATTTAGTCTGATTATAAGGATTTTTGGTCTGGTTTTAATACAATACACCCCCCAAAATAAGAAAACATTTAATAGTAACCACTATTTAATAGAAACCAAGCAGTTCAAAACAATGTTATATTGTAACAAAATTATGTCTTTACAAAAACACATTATAAAATAAAGCAAATATGAAAATATGAAAAGATATAATTAAATAAAACTATTGTTTATGTTACTGTATTTAATATTTTCATTTTTACAAACTGTGTTTATACAGCTATTACTTTTTCTAAATTTTTCAAATGGTTTATGTTTGTGCTTGGAAATGTCTAATTAGGCTTAATATTTGTTTATTTTAGGCTCATTTTAAGTAACTTACAAAGTATGTTTTCTGCAAAAAGTTTGGGGACGTTTAAAATTGTGCAAATCAATCCTGCGCCTTCTTAAGGCCCTGTTATAAAGCGCATACAACCAGTATAACTTTAGTTTAAAATGAATGTTAGTACGTTACTACCTTGGAATCGATAACGATGTTTCTTTTGATATTTGACGATGACGTCCTGCTCTGGTCCACGTTCTTCGTGAAGTATCGACGCGCGCGATCAAGTTGAGTCAGCGTAGCTTGCAGCGCCATCTGATGGTGAAAATAATCACTACACTATTGGCTGTTTGTTGGACGGGTTTTATTTGTAATGTATTTGCGGGTTGTTTTGAAGGAGCTGTAAAACGGGGACATTTCAGGGGACAGCTCCAGTCGGGGACACGACACCAAAAACCGGGACTGTCCCTGGAAAACGGGGACGTCAAGGGGGAGCTTCATCCAGTGGAGCTTCCTCCCAAGGACCGGCTGCTGTACATTTCATTAACCACTAGATGGCACTGTAATCAATACTCCGTAACTTCGAATCTTTTCCTTCACGTGGCTTCATAACCAAACTTCCCATAGATTTAAATACAAAACAGCGGCACAAAACAACGTCCGTACACAGCCGGTAGGCTTGAATAACTTAAGAAATCACTAAGATTAAACATGTCAAGTAATTATGTCTAGCCAGCCTGCCGTAGAGCGTGAAAGATACATCCACACACTTAATTTGGTCAATTTAAAAAACATATCCCTTCATTCTCCCACCGTCAAATTGGTGAAACAAGTGAATGATTTTACTTCATTTTTTGCAAGTAAACATCTTTAAATGTATATATTATATATTTATATTTAGAGTACTGAGTGCATTTTTCTGTCCAGCCATACAACTAGCCTGACTTAGCTTTCGATAGCATCATCCATACTTCATGATTCAAAAACGAAGTTAAATTATTCACTGGCTTACCTGGTGACTCGATGAGGTACGAGTAAATGTCCTCTGGCCACTAGGTGGGGTTGTTAGACCAATTTGACGGTGGGAGAATGAAAGGACATGTTTTTTAAGTGTGTGGATGTATCTTTCACGCTCTACGGCAGGCAGACTGGACAAATTTGACATACCTTAACATGTTTAATCTAGGTGGTTTCTTAAATTATTCAAGCCTGCCGGCTGTGTACGGACATTGTTTTGTGCCGTTAATTTGTATTGAAGTCAATCTTTTCGCCTAAAAGTGGGCGTGAATCTGTTCAGAGACATTCTATGACGTTGTGCCGGTTGTGCGTATCCCATATATATAAAACACATCTCACAGATAGCTCATGATATAGTTAACAAGTTTGTGCATATTTTGTAATAAAAAAGGAAAAACAAAAAGCGTAAACACCTCACATTACACAGAACTCTGTCATTCTCTGCCTAAATGCCTCACATTGAGCTGCAGTGTATTCATACAAATGTAAAATAAGAATGAAAAAGGGACATGCCAAGTTTTTGAGGAATAATAATCATCCCTTGGGGTGAAAAACCCCGGAAGCTGGCAAGGATTTCTGGCTGCTATGCCCTCTGCAGTCTGGAGGAGGAACTGTAGTTTTGATCTCTGACCTAAAGCTTTAAACGTCATGGCAATTACATAAAATCTTTTTCTGGTTCTTGAACTTTATTTCTGTTCGTCGAAATCTCCGATCGGCAGGTATTTTTAGTGGGACAGAATTTAGCGATAATTGACTGGTTAACGTTAGATGTTTTTAGTCACTTCCTGTGAGTGTGATGAGGAAGTGTAAACAGCGCGCATGGAGGGCGTGTCTGTGTCATATATGTTCCTGAAGCTGTGATCATGGGGATTTCTCTTTAAAATATGTGTCTTTAGTGCTGGATTATGGGGGACGCGGCGGTAGCGAAGCGTCGGGAGCAGCTGACGCGTTGGTCGGGCTCCAGCACAGACAGAGAGCCGGCGGTGCCGCGGAGTCGCTGGAGGGGAGAGACGAACACCCGAGCTCTTGATGAAGGCAGAACAGACACAAATGAGCAGCATAAAAAAAACAGGTTTGGAGATTTATCACCACGATAATGACAAAACCAGAGCAAAGAGAACATTTTACTATTAATTAGTAATGTAGTTCATCGATGTAAGCAAACATTTCCGAATAAAATCTGTTTCTGTGTTTCTCAGCTTAACTCTTTAATGAAGATCTCCAGATTTAGTTTGCTATTTTGGGTGTCGAGGACCATCTGCCATGCATTGGATTACTATCCTGTTAGAATGTGTTTCCTGATTAGTCCATTCTTAATGGATCAAAGAACCAGCACAATTTGAAAATATTGTTCTTAGAGCTGATGGTTGCTGAAGCTAAAGGTTGCAGTTGCAGACACAGTGTAGAAACATGAATTACACAATATTTGTCAAATCTAGTAACCGTGTAATACTGTGTAGTTTTTGAGGTGTCACAATGACCAGATACCCTGTCTCTCCCTTTCTCAGGTTGCGGGTAAGATTTGAGAAGACTGCAGAGTTCCTAGCAGTGTGTGCTAGTGGTGACACAGAGGAGGCAAACGAGATGCTGAGAGAAGTACGAGTAAAGAATGGAGATGACGATGTGGTCAACTGTGCCAATGCAGATGGAATAACAGCTTTACACCAGGTCAGAATCTTACTGCATTATAAAGGGTTAGTTCGCCCAAAAATGAAAATTGTCATTAATTACTCACCCTCATGTCGTTCCAAACGCGTAAGACCTTCGTTCATCTTCGGAACACAAATTAAGATATTTCTGATGAAATCCAAGAGGTTTCTGAACCAGCCATAGGCAGCAACGTCATTGCAATTTTCAATGCCCAGAAAGGTAGTGAAGACATTGTTATAGTCCATGTGACTACAGTGGTTCAGCCTAAATGTCATGAAGCGACAAGAATACTTTTTGAGTGCAAAAAGCAAACAAAAATAACGCCTTTATTCAACAATCTCTTCTCTTCAGCGTCATTCTCTTATGCTGTTCATGTAGTCAACACAGTGCAGCGCTTCCAGGTTTTCTACGTCAGAACAACGGCTCATTGGCTAACAGACTATTTTAACGATGTCTTTGCAACTTTTAAGGCCCAGAAAGGTAGTAATGACATTGCTGCCTATGGCTGGTTCAGAAACCTCTTGGATTTCATCTAAAATATATTAAATTGTTGTTCCAAAGCTGGACGAAGGTCTTACGGGTTTGGAACGACATAAGATTGCGTAAGTAATGACATAATTTTCATTTTTGGGTGAACTAACCCTTTAAGCCATTTTATTGTCTTGCTAAAGTGAAAATATACTTCTTCAGTGCTATGTTGCTACAATGGTTTTAGGATCTTTTCTTAACTTGCAGTTAAAGGGATAGTTCACCCAAAAATGAAAATTAGCCCATGATTTACCCTCAAGTCATTCTTGTATTCAGACAAATACAATTGGCGTTATATAAAAAAATGTCCTGGTTCTTCTAAGTTTTATAATGGCAGTGAATGGCTGTTTCTGTTTTGAAGTCCATAAAAGTGCATCTATCCATCATAAAACTGCTCCACATGGCTCCTGGGGGTTAATAAAGGCCTTCTGAAGCGAAGCAATGCGTTTGTGTAAGCATATCCATATTTAAAACTTTACAAACTGTAATCTCTAACGTCCACTAACTGTCGTACATGCGGTCACAAGAGAGGCAGGCGTAGCGTAAGTTCCGGTGATGAACATGGAAGCACAGAGGATAGAGCAAAACAAAACTTGGTTCTCGCCAGAACTAACATATTCTCACCGGAGCGTCCTATGCTGAAACGGCAGTCTCTTGTGAACACGCGCATGACAGTTAGCGGAAGTTAAAGATTACAGTTTGTAAAGGAGCCGTGTGGAGCACTTTTATGGATTTCAAAACAGAAACACCCATTCACTGCCATTACAAAGCTTGGAACAGCCAAGAAATTTTTTAAGATTGTATTCATCTGAAGTAAAAATGTCAAATACCCCTAGGATGACTTGAAGGTGAGTAAATTATGGGCTAATTTAAATTTTTGGATGAGCTATCCCTTTATGTAACATAAAGCAACATGGTTGGTTTTACGTTTTAGAGTATTACTTTTGATTTATTTACCCAAAGTATTTATTTGGTTTTTAGAATTCAGAATTTAACATTGGTTATTGGCTGTAACAGGCTATAAATGATTGTGCCAATATGATGGCCAAAATCAAGTACGTTTCTTTCTTGTTCGAAAAGCCGTTTCAGTCAGATATATATCAAAATAGGAAAGACTATTGCAACTTCTGTTTCATGCTAACTTTAATGTTGGTGCATTTCTGTAAAAATCTGATAGACTGTACATGGTTTTCTTTGCTAGGCCTGTATCGATGGTAGTATGGAGATGGTGGCATTTCTTCTGTCTCAGGGTGCCAATGTCAACCAGGTGGACAGTGAGGGTTGGACTCCTCTTCATGTGGCTGCATCCTGTGGAAACCTGGAGATAACACAGTATGACTGAATTTAATGAATATATGTCTTTAGATTGAGTCTGTCCAAGGTTTTCTATTATGTTTAGCGATTAGATAGCTTTGATATTCTGTTGAGTGTGATTGAAATATATTATGAGATTCACAAACTAGCACAGCCTCAAGGGCCTTATTACTTTTATTGAACCATTATTACTATAATGACATTATGACTATGAATCAGTTAATTTAACTTTTAACTATTGCACAGTATTCTGTGATGTCATGATTAAATGCACCTAATATTAAAATGTGCCATTTTTTCCCCCCCTAATTAATATAGAATCAGCATAAAGGTAGTATAAATCAGTGGCATGCAGTCCATATAAGCTGTGAATGCTCTGCATACCCAAGCCATTTGTGGACTTGTGATTAGTATTAACACTATAAATTACTATAAATTCCTTTGTTTGAGGTGTATCATAAAGCGTACATGATGAAATTATACGTATGTAACTCCATCTATTTATTTGCCAAACAACTGTAATTTTCTTCAAATCTGCCACTGTCTGAGTGTTCCGGGTATGCAGATCCACAGCAGCTTTGACGCCTATGCTCTGTTATCTATCATCATCATTGTCCTGCGTTCTCATTGGTTTGGTGGCATATGGGCAATTTCATTAGCAGGGTAAGCTGTGAGTGAGAGGAAAAATTAGCTGTTGCTGCCAGATCTCGATAAATGAAAATCATATTGTTTGATACAAAACTAAATAGTGAAAAAAAAAGTCATAACAAACTATTTTCATAGTGTTTTATTTTCCCCATAGGGAATTTTTTTTAACGAAAACTGTTAAAAGACATTTACTGTCATCAATTTGCATTATTTCAACTTAATTATTTTTATTATGCTTTAATTTATTCTAATTATATTTTACATACAAACCCGATTCCAAAAAAGAGTGCAATGATGTGGAAGTTTCAAATTTCAATATTTTATTCAGAATACAACATAGATGACATATCAAATGTTTAAACTGAGAAAATGTATCATTTTAAGGGGAAAATAAGTTGATTTTCAATTTCATGGCATCAACACATCTCAAAAAAGTTGGGACAAGGCCATGTTTACCACTGTGTGGCATAACCTCTTCTTTTTATAACAGTCTGCAAACGTCTGGGGACTGAGGAGACAAGTTGCTCAAGTTTAGGAATAGGAATGTTGTCCCATTCTTGTCTAATACAGGCTTCTAGTTGCTCAACTGTCTTAGGTCTTCTTTGTTGCATCTTCCTCTTTATGATGCGCCAAATGTTTTCTATGGGTGAAAGATCTGGACTGCAGGCTGGCCATTTCAGTACCCGGATCCTTCTTCTACACAGCCATGATGTTGTAATTGATGCAGTGTGTGGTCTGGCATTGTCATGTTGGAAGATGCAAGGTCTTCCCTGAAAGAGACAACGTCTGGATGGGAGCATATGTTGTTCTAGAACTTGGATATACCTTTCAGCATTGATGGTGCCTTTCCAGATGTGTAAGCTGCCCATGCCACACACACTCATGCACCATCAGAGATGCAGGCTTCTGAACTGAGCGCTGAGAACAACTTGGGTTGTCCTTGTCCTCTTCAGTCTGGATGACATGGCGTCCCAGTTTTCCAAAAAAAACTTCAAATTTGGATTCGTCTGACCACAGAACAGTTTTCCACTTTGCCACAGTCCATTTTAAATGAGACTTGGCGCCTGCCAGAGAAAACGCCTGCGCTTCTGGATCATGTTTAGGTATGGCTTCTTTTTTGACCTATAGAGTTTTAGCCGACAACGGAGAATAGCACGATGGATTGTGTTCACCGACAATGTTTTCTGGAAGTATTCCTGAGCCCATGTTGTGATTTCCATTACAGTAGCATTCCTGTATGTGATGCAGTGCCGTCTAAGGGCCCGAAGATCACGGGCATCCTGTATGGTTTTCCGGCCTTGACCCTTACACACAGAGATTGTTCCAGATTCTCTGAATCTTTGGATGATATGCACTGGAGAAAGGAGAAGCAGCAGCAAGCAGGAGGAGTTACTCCAGGAGAAACTACAGACATACTATTGTAAAGATGGAGCTTGAGGAAGAGCCCTGCAGAATGGGGTTTTCCTTCATTCTCTTTAATGAGGAACATTAAGATTAAAACTGACATATAACAATACATCTAAAACTAGACACTAGTAGACTCGGTAGTAAACTCGATTTGTGCTAAATTAAGAATTCTCAAATGGCGCCGCCGTGTTGATCGCCGTTCAGGTGCGCTCCCGCGAAGACTGTGCTTTTATTTACTATTTTACTTTCTTTTACTCTCAATTTTTACAAACTTATCATCTGCATTGATGTACTACGACAGCAAAACTCTTTTGGACATTGGTTACCTCTACACTGGACTGTTTCAGGACACTTTCGCCGATCCTCTGTGGCCATCTGAGATTCTTCGCAACGGCGAGTTGAACAATGGACAGAGCCAGCGGCGTAGAACAAAGAAACACCGTGGGAAACGTGCTGGTATCCGTAACAGACTGAGGAAAAGGGCATTCAGACCTCCTCTCCCGAGCATTCTTCTAGCAAATGTTCAATCCTTGGATAATAAGATGGACGATCTTAGAGCCAGGATAAGTTTTCAACGGGACATGAGAGACTATTGTTTGTCTGAAACATGGCTCACGCCCGCGGTCCCGGACACAGCTGTGACGCCGTCGGAGAACTTCTCTGTTTTTCGGATGGACAGAACAGCCGAGGCCGGTAAATCCAAAGGCGGTGGAGTGTGTTTCATGATCAACAAGAAATGGTGCGATCCCAGGAACATCACCATTCTCTCGCGGTCCTGCTCGCCTCATCTGGAACATTTAACAATCATCTGCCGCCCATTCTATCTGCCTAGGGAGTTTTCTGCGGTTGTCGCGACCGCCGTTTACATCCCACCGCAGGCAGACACAGCGCTGGCTTTATCTGGCCTTCATGATGTTGCCAGCGGCGTCATAAACCAACATCCCGACGCGGCATTCATTGTCGCGGGCGATTTTAACAAAGCAAACCTAAAGAAAGTCCTGCCAAACTTTCACCAGCACGTCTCCTGCCCCACACGAGGAGCAAACACACTGGATCACTGCTACTCTCCGTTTAAGAACGCCTATAAAGCGTGGTCACTTCCAGCGTTTGGCAAATCGGATCATGCCGCCATTTTCCTCACTCCCGAATACAAACAAAAGCTCCTCCAGGAACCCCCGGTGAGGCGGGAAGTTAAGCGTTGGTCACCCCACTCAGAGACCGCGCTACAGGCAGCTCTGGGCGATGTGGATTGGGACATGTTCGGCGAGTTCAGCTGACGTAAGCGAGTTCACAGGCGTGGCGCTTTGCTTCATCAACACGCTTACAGAGCAAGCCACGCGCAAAACAATAACAATAACGTCCTTCTCAAATCAGAAACCGTGGGTGGACAATTCAATCCGCGCGGCAGTGAACGCACGCACTGCTGCTTACAACGCCAGTCTCCATTCAGGGAATATGAATGAATACAGATCGTCCTGCTATGCTCTCAGACGAGCAGTTAAAGCCGCAAAACTCCGTTATAAAGACCGAGTGGAGTCTCATTTCCAACTCAACGACTCGCGGCGCGTGTGGCAAGGTCTGAGGTCCATCTGCTCTTTTGGATCTAAATCCTCTGCAGAGGCAAGCGCTGATCCGTTGCTCGTGAGCGAGTTAAACTCTTTCTATGCTCGCTTTGACTGTAACCGCGGCAACGCGACTCCGCCAAGTGGCGCGTCAGAGGGAATTACTCAGAGCAGCAACAATCACGTGATCTCTGTCTCAGAGGATGAAGTTCGGAGAGCACTCAAGCGTGTGGACGTCAGGAAAGCTGCCGGGCCAGATGGTATCTCAGGTCGTGTTCTGCGGTCCTGTGCTGATCAGCTCGCCGGGTTGTTTACATCTATCTTTAATGAGTCCCTCGCTACATCTGTGGTCCCCACCTCCTTCAAAAAATCCACCATCATCCCTGTCCCTAAGAACAGTAAACCCTCTTGCCTAAATGACTATCGTCCAGTGGCTCTCACGTCTATAGTCATGAAGGTCTTTGAGACTCATTAAAAACACCATTTGCGCCTTCATTCCTGACACTTTGGACCCTCTTCAGTTTGCCTATCGTCCCAATAGATCGACTGAAGATGCCATCTCTCATGTCCTCCACTCCTCCCTCACTCACATCACATCGACAGCAAAAGTGGGAACTACGTAAGACTGCTATTTATTGACTATAGCTCAGCCTTTAACACCATAGTTCCCACCAAGCTAACCTCCAAACTCCTGGATCTCGGCCTGAATCCTTCTCTCTGCCACTGGATTGAGGACTTCCTCACTGGCAGGCCTCAGGTGGTGAGAATAGGCCAGTCCACCTCCACCTCCATCACCCTGAGTGTGGGAGCTCCACAGGGCTGTGTCCTGAGCCCCCTGCTCTACTCTCTCTACACGCATGACTGTTTGTCCACACACAGCTCCACCTCTATCATCAAATTTGCTGATGATACTGTTGTCCTGGGCCTCATTTCCAACAACAATGAGGCGGCATACTTGGACGAGGTGGAGCATCTAACATCATGGTGCCAGGACAACTGTCTCTCTCTGAATGTTGGCAAGACCAAAGAAATGATTGTGGACTTCAGGAAGAGACAGCAACGGACATACTCCCCCTCATGATCAGCGGGTCACCAGTAGAGAGAGTGAGCAGCTTCAAGTACCTGGGAGTAAACATCTCCGAGGACCTGACCTGGACTGCTCACATTCAGACACAGGTGAAAAAGCCAGGCAAAGACTGTACCACCTGCGCCAGCTGAGGAAATTCAGGGTTTCACCAGCTATCCTGAAAACTTTCTATTTAGGGGCGATAGAAAGTGTTTTAACTCAGTGCATCACAGCGTGGTATGGGAACAGCACCAATCATGACCGCAAAGCCCTGCAAAGAGTAGTGCGCTTATCCGAAAGCGTATCTCAGGGTCAGCTCTCCGTCTCTGCAGGGCGTCTACACCAAACGCTGCAAAGGTAGAGCTACCAAGATCATCAAGGACTCTAATCACCCTGCAAACCCTCATTTCACGCTGCTACCATCTGGTAGCGCTTCCGGCTCTGATGGCCAAAACTGAGAGACTCAGGAGGAGCTTCTTCCCCAGGCCATCAGACTCCTGAACTCAGTCACTTAACATCACGTGACTTCACGTCCAGGATAAACATCGATACACTGACATTGCACTGCACTTTCTGTTCTCGTTGTTACTGTGTAACAACCTGTTATAAACCTGTTTGCACATTATACTCTTTATACATTTGTTAACCACATATTTATAAGTCTACAGTTTACTCACTGCAAAGTCTACTTCAATTATTTTATTCCACTTTATCCTTATTTGTTACCTTTTTTTCTCTTGACTTGATTATTTATAATTCTACAGATATAGACATATATATATATATATATATATATATATATATATATATATATATATATATATATATATATATATATATATATATATATATATATATATATATATATATAGTACTTTTTTTTTATATCCTATTTCTATTATAATTTCTTCCTTGTGTTTTTAACTGTGAATTTGCACTGTCCATGGAGCGGACCTGTTTACATTTCACTGCCGGTTGTATATTCTGTATATAACTGTGTATGTGACAAATAAAACTCTTGAATCTTGAATCTTGAATCTGTAGATGATGATAACTTCAAACTCTTGGCAATTTTTCTCTGAGAAACTCCTTTCTGATATTGCTCCACTATTTTTCGCTGCAGCATTGGGGGAATTGGTGATCCTCTGACTTCTGAGAGACACTGCCACTCTGAGAGGCTCTTTTATACCCAATCATGTTGCCAATTGACCTAATAAGTTGCAAATTGGTCCTCCAGCTGTTCCTTATATGTACATTTAACTTTTCCGGCCTCTTATTGCTACCTGTCCCAACTTTTTTGGAATGTGTAGCTCTCATGAAATCCAAAATGAGCCAATATTTGGCATGACATTTCAAAATGTCTCACTTTCAACATTTGATATGGTATGTATATTCTATTGTGAATAAAATATAAGTTAATGAGATTTGTAAATTATTGCGTTCCTTTTTTATTCACAATTTGTACAGTGTCCCAACTTTTTTGGAATCGGGTTTGTATTTTTTAATTTATAATAGTAGGCTACTATTATCTATTATATTATACTTATTTTTAATTCTAAAAAAAAAAAAAAAAACACTTCTGGCATACATTTAAATTGACGCCTGCCATGGTGTTTCATATTTGTCGTCTCTGATGTAGATGCATGTCCTCTTCCGGTCCTCAGTCAATGCTCTGTACCATTTAAAGGTAAAGCATTTAGTTTGTGCGACGTTAGTGCCACCTAGCAGAATTACAAAAATACAGCATATCTTGTAAACGCAACTTCCGCGTGTCGTGCCTGACTCAACTCATCCGCTTTTATGGGTGCTTGTGAAGGCATCAATAGGTAAATGTACTTTCAGGTAAATGGCTACTTTCAATATATGGTCAAATATATTAAGAAACTTTTAGCTGTGTTGCTATGTGTCATGAGAGTAAGCAACTGAGATAATACTCTGTATAGAGCGAACGCACTTATTATAAACCCATCCAATGTGCAGGTGCATTTTTGACATAACGCATCACCCAGCATACCCGGGTAAAAAAAGTCACCGCTTGACACTGGTATAAATCTTTTTTTTTTTTTTTAGCATATTTTAAGTACTTTTAAGGCCATAAACCCGTTTACATAAACCATTATAATTCTTGTTTTGCTTTTATTTTTTTCCCCTTCAAAGCTATTTACATTTTCTGTTTTCATGGCTAGTTAAAAACAGTGTATCTATTTGCACGTGCAGCCGTTGCCTTAAGCCAGTGATTATAGTTTATAAAGTTTTAAATATGGATATGAGAAAAGCAATGTTTTTTTTTAATGTTTTAAATAAGGCATTTATTAACCACCTGGAGTCATATGGATTACTTTGATGATGGATGGATGGATGCGCTTTTTTTTAGCCTGGGCCTACCAGACTCTCATACATTTCATTTGTACAGAGAGTCTGGCCACTCTCCATTGACCAGCGTTAACTTCCTTGAATGCGGGTACTCTGTTGAAGTTTAAAACTATTGGATCTGTCCAGAGTCACTCTGGATCTGCCATAACCAATCGTTAACGTTTGTTCCTGATGTATGTCATCTCAAACTAGCGACATCAGTGTCATCGTTTTCAGCCACTCCCTCTGTTAAAATCTGACTGGAGTAAATCAGAGAATATACCACAAACCCAGATGGAGTACTGAAGGAAAATGAAAATTGAACGGAAGTATGTAGGAGGGCGGAGCCAGGCTAGCGCTTTTAGGAGCTTCAAGGACTCGGTTATGAACCCCATTAGCATTTATTATACTGTGCTTATTTAATGGTACTGTCACTCAGACATTGTACAACTTGTTTGTTGTGTGTGCAGTTGTCTTGAGTTTATAGTGAACTACAAACTTTTCTGAGTGCTGTAAACTTTTAGGCTCATTCCAGTTACATTCACAATGTAAGATTACATTTGTGTTTCAGATTTCTGCTCCAGCAGGGCGCATCTCTCTGCTCAGTGAACTGTGATGGTGATATACCACTGGACATTGCAGAAGATGAGGCCACAGAGACACTGCTGCAGGAACACACATTAACACAAGGTTAGACAACACAGCATACAGTATTGGATGTCACATTATGAATCTAACTGTATAGAAATCAATAGTGTAGAGGTAGCAGAACTTAAAGCCTGACACATTTATTAAGAATAATTATCCAATTCAAGTTGATTGGAGTAGAGGTGCAAAGCAAAAAATGCATTGTAAATTAAAAGCACAAATGTTCAGGTTATTCAACAACTCGCAAGCTTTTGACCTCTCAGAGTCAAAAAGTTACCTGACGAAGACATTAAGAGATAGTTTACTCAAAAATTTGATTTACTCACTCTCATGTCCTTCCAAAACTGTATGACTTTATTTCTCAAAATATATTTTTAGAAATTACTCATTGTATTTTTGACATTGTACAATTGGTTACCAAGTCAGTGGTTACCAAAATTGATTGATTACCAACACTTTCAAAATAATGCATGTAAATGATGAACAGAATTTTCATTTTTGGGAAAACTATCCCTTTAGTGTGCACAAAGATAAAAATAAAAAAGAAGAAAAAGAAAGGCATTTTTACACAATGTATTATGCAACTTTTTTTAAATATTTGCCCTATAGTCATTTACAAATAACTTGACAACATATATAAATAATTATACATATTATATATGTTTCTAAAAATACATAGATTAGTACATTTACTAATTTATTGTTCTCTTAAATTTGTAATTTTCCAAACCAACATCAGTTGGTTTGATGAATAATAATAGCATACTCAAATTCAGTAGGTAGTTCTCCTCAGAGAATCTTGCATATTTTGTTGTTTTATGCAGTAGGAGTGTAGGAGATACACTTATCTATATTACATAATCAGTCCATCTCTCATCAGGCATGGATGTGGAAGCAGCTAAGCGAGCAGAAGAGGAGTGGATCATGCATGATGCCCGCCATTGGCTCACCGATGGGCTACCTGCTAATATTTGCCACCCCCGGACTGGTGCTACTCCCTTACATGTAGCTGCAGCTAAAGGATATTTGGAGGCCATTAAGTAAGTGTGAATGCAAACAGGAAATGTGAAAAATCCTTTTCACGCAAAATTTTCACTCATGGTATCATGTTAACATTTTTACTGTTTTTGTTAAAAATGATTTTTACTTCGACTACTAGAATTTTGTAGTGTTTGGTATGTCTCAAACCCTAGGGACCAATCCACCCTTATTTGGCCAGTTTAACACCCCGTACTCATGCAGAGTATTCCACTCATGTGGCAGTGTTCTTCCAGCACTGTTTTCGTTACATTGAGCTGTTTAGAGTAGAAGTCACACAAACTTCTTGTACACTGCATGATATCTCAAAACTTGACTGAAGAGAAAAAGAATAGTCATTGTTTAGAGATTGTTGCAGGTATTCTGCAAGTGTGCTGCCTCGCTGCCCTATATAGGCAGCTGCCCTTTTACAGTAATTACCCCCATTTATCACAGGTCATGCACTCCTGATTTGAAATCAGCTCAATAAATGGTTGTTGAAAGCTGTGTAAAGGTGGGAGGGTAGAGAAAGGGAAGAGGGGAGGAGAGAGAATTGGGAGGAAGGCAAACCTATAACACACTCACTATTGAGATCAAAATGAAATCAACATGAAATCAAAATGTTTCATAGAATGTGGCAATGTCTCAATTTATGGTTCTTCCATACTTTAAAGTCATAAAATAAAAAAGGCAATTCCTATTTTTCATGGAATAATGTATTTATTAAAAATGGTTTATCTGTGAACATCATTTTTTTAATCACATGCAACGTGCATTTAATCTAAATAATTTTCCCTCGCTCTTGCTTTGACATCTCTTCACTGATGACTTATTTTTTGGAGCAAGGGTGGGGCAACCTGTCACTCACATGAGATCGCAGCAATAGCAAACCACAACGTTTCAATCAATTCACGATGGACAAAATTAATTCCCACCCTACGTTTTCATTCCGAATTTACAATGTGAAGACAAAGTAAATTTATATTAGTTATGAGACCGAAGACGATTTAACTGGTATGTCGTATTAGCTGGGATTTGCATGCAGGTATGATGTTTGTTCTATTAATCAGGAATTCGGATCAATGGGTAGTGGCTTTATGACCATGGGAAACTGTGGGTCCCATGGCAATGTATTTGCGCATAGTGAGTACTTCATGACAGCAAATTAATGGAAATCCAGTGTCTCCTCAAAAGAGTCCGTTTGCAAGCAGCAGAAAGCGACACACATATAGTAAACCCAAGTGTTGTTCACTCATCTGCGCATAATAGCACCAAATTAATAAAAAACATAATATATTTACAGCAGTCTTTTTTCTATCATGCTCCATGCATGTTTTTGATGATGTAAGATGAGCAAATGCACCAGGATTCGATAGAATCAAGTTGAGTGTGAAACCAGATCAACGCTGCGGGAGGTGCCGGGAACAATCGCGCTTGGACTCGGACCTAAACAAGCATGCCTGGGGCGTTCACACTTGGCATGTTTTGTTCAATTAAAACAAACAAAAGTGTGATTGGTCTGTTAGTGCGGTTCATTTGAATAAGTGTGAACGCTGCCATCCGAACCCTAGTGGTATCCGAACCAGCACCAAACAAGCGGACTGACAACACTGAAAAGATGGGCCTCGGTCCGCTTCCAAATGAGCTCTGGTGAGTTTCGAATAATATATGAGTGCAACAGAACCAAACACAGGAAGATAAGATTCCCAGATCAGGTGCGTGGGGCAGAAGAGGGGAGGGTCGGCAGAGTCGGGAGGGAGTTCAATGCCCTGACATCTTGGGGAATGAAGCTGTCCTTCAGTCTGCTGGTCCTTGCTTGGAGACTGCGAAGCCTCCTCCCTGAAGAAGCTGTGCGATGGGTGGGTGGGGTCTCTCGCAATGATGAGGGCTTTGCGGGAGAGGCGGGAGTTATAAATGTCCTGGAGGGGTGGGAGAGAGACACCAACGATCTTCTCAGCTGCTCTCACTATGCGCTGAAGTGCTTTACGGCAGGATGCGTTGCAGGCGCCGTACCACACAGTGATGCAGCTGGTCAGAATGCTCTCGATGGTGCCTCTGTAGAAGGTGCGCATGATGGGGGCTGGGGCTCCGGCTCTTCTCAGCTTGCGGAGAAAGTAGAGTCGCTGCTGTGCTTTCTTGGTCAGTGCTGTGGTGTTGGCGGTCCAGGAGAGGTCCTCTGTGATATGTACACCCAGAAATTTGGTGCTCCTCACCTTTTCCACGGTCACACCGTTGATGGTCAGAGGAGCGTGCTGGGTGTGCATTCTCCTGAAGTCAACAACAATCTCCTTCGTCTTCTCCACGTTCAGAGAGAGATTGTTGTCGCCACACCACCTGGCCAGGCGGCTCACCTCGCTCCTGAAGTTTGTCTCATCATCGTTGCTAATGAGACCAACTACGGTCGTGTCGTCCACAAACTTGATGAAGAGATTGCTGTTGTGTATGGGTGTGCAGTCATGTGTCAGCAGAGTGAAAAAGGAGGGGGCTCAACACACATCCCTGAGGGGCTCCAGTGTTCATGATGATGGAGCTGGATGAGTTACTGCCGACCCGAACTGCCTGAGGTCTTCCCGTCAGGAAGTCCAGCAACCAGTTGCACATCGATGTGCTGAGTCCCAGCTGTGACAGTTTTTGAGTGAGCTGTAGAGGGATGATTGTATTGAATGCTAAACTAAAGTCTATGAACAGCATTCTGACATAAGTGTCTTTATTTTCCAGGTGAGTGAGTGCTGAATGGACGGTAGTGGCGATGGCGTCATCGGTCGAGCGTTTAGACCGATATGCAAATTGGTAGGGGTCTAGGGAGGGGGGGAGGACAGACTTAATGTGGTGCATGACTAGCCGCTCAAAGCACTTCATAAGGATGGGGGTAAGTGCGACTGGACGGTAGTCGTTGAAGCAGGATGGAGATGATTTCTTAGGGACTGGAATGATGGTGGTTGCTTTGAAGCATGTGGGGACGACAGCTTGACTCAGTGAGATGTTGAAGATGTCTGTGAAGACATCAGTGAGTTCCTCTGCACAGTCTCTCAATACACGTCCAGGAATGTTGTCAGGACCTGGAGCTTTGCGTGCGTTGACCCAGACTTGAATCTGCTTCTGGACTGGTTTGGTGGCTTTCACAAGTGGTCTGTATGCTGGCATTAACATAACAGTGATGTGATCTGAAGCACCAAGGTGGGGGAGGGGAAGGGCTTTGTAAGCTCCTCTCTGTGTAGTGTACACAAAGTCCAAAGTGTTTTTACCACGTGTTGGGAAGTCAGTGTGTTGATGAATTTTTGGAAGCACACTCTTTAAGTCTGCATGGTTGAAATCTCCAGCAAAGATGAGAAAAGCATCTGGGTGGGCTGTCTGCTGATCACTGATGTGTTTATAAAGATTATTTAGTGCCTCACTCCTGTTGTTGTTGGAGCTGGGGGGGGATGTATACAGCAACAAGTATAATAGCTGAATATTCCCTTGGTAGATAAAGCGGCCGACATTTAATAATCATAAACTCCACCAGGGGTGAGCAGTGTTTGCAGACCACAACAGCATCGCGGCACCACGCATCATTGGTGTAAACACAGAGTCCGCCGCCGCGGGTCTTACCTCCCTCGACGGGCACTCTGTCCGCCCGATGGCATGTGCGCTGATCGAGCTGAATGGCGCGGTCCGAACGCTGTTGTTGAGCCATGTTTCCGTGAACACAAAAACACAACAGTCTCTTACAGTCTTCCGAGTAGAGCAAAGAAGACGAAGATCATCCAGTTTATTGTCCAACGGCGTGCGTTAGCGAGAATGATGGTGGGGATAGCCGGCTTGTGTGGTTTAGCCGCTAGCCTGACACGGATACCTCCGCGCTTCCCCCTCTTCTGTTTCTCCTCACCCCGTTTGTGGCGCCTCCACTGTGGGAGAGGTGCAGTAGTGGGGGACGGTGATGGGGTAGGCCCCCGGAGAAGGCCATGATCCCGCAGATCTTGAGCGAGCGGCGATCTTGGATTGAAGACTGTAGTTTTTCCAACCTCGAGCAGAAACTCACGTCTGTAGCTGAGTTTGCAGATGAACGGACGCGACAAGGACGTACAAAAACACTGTGATTTTTACATGACGAAAAACACAAAAACACGCGCCGCCATCTTAGATACTTAGATCTAGATACTATAATACGGGGATTATTAGGAGGCAATGATGGACCTCCCAGGATGCTGGGGTTATACTCCTACTGTTTTTCCAAAGGACATCCTGGGATTCTTTTTTTTATGATCACAGAGAGCCAGGATCTCGGTTTAATGTCTCATCCGAAGGACGGTGCTCTTTGACAGTATAGTGTCCCCATCACTATACTGGGGCGTTAGGACCCACACAGACCACAGAGTGAGCGCCCCCTGCTGACCTCACTAACACCTCTTCCAGCAGCAACCTGGTTTTCCCAGGAGGTCTCCCATCCAGGTACTGACCAGGCTCAGCCCTGCTTGGCTTCAGTGGGAAACCAGTCTTGGGTTACAGAGTGATATGGCTGCTGGCTTAAGAAGTGAATTCTATTAAGAAGTGAAACTTCTATTAAGAAGTGAAACTTCTATTAAGAAGTTTAAGGTCCATCGGACTGTAGCCAGTCTCACTGGGCACAGCAACAAAAGGAAAATCGACCCCAGATTGAACAGAAGGATAGTGCAAATGGTAGACAAACAGCCAAAGAAAACTTTCAAAGAGATACAAGCTGAACTCCAAGGTCAGGGTACATCAGTGTCTGATCGTACCACAGTCCTCCATGAAGGAAGTAAAATGTATATTGGCAACCCACAATGCTTTTGGGAGAATGTCCTTTGGACAGATGAAACGAAACTGGAGCTTTTTGGCAAGGCACATCAACATTTGAATCTGTGTAGGGCACAATGAAGTCTCAAAACTATCAAGGAATAGTTTGTACTGTTTATAGTGTATTGCTGAGCATCAGAAAGCTCTGTCTCAGTCGCAGCTCATGGGTCCTCTAACAGGATAGTGACCCAAAACATGCAGCTGAAAAACACCCAAGAATGGCTGAGAACAAAACACTGGACTGTTCTGATGTGGCCTTCTGTGAGCCCTGATCTGAATCCTATCAAACATCTCTGGAAAGAGTTGAAACATGTTGTCTGGAGAAGCTTCCCATCCAACCTGAGACAGCTGGAGAAGTTTGCTCATGAAGAGTGGGCCAAAGTATCTGTTGACAGAAGCTACAGAAATTGTTTGTTTGCACTGATTGCCTCTAAAGATTGCAACAAAATATTAGGTTACGGGTCCCATTATTTATGTCCATGCCACTTTAATTTGTTTTATGAACAAACAACAATATCAACAATATCAAAAATCCAAAGCAAATTATGTAATAAATAAAAAAAATTAAATATGGTATAAACAATGGTGGATTGTAATTTGTTTTGTTTTGGGTTTTTTTAGAAAAAATTGTGGGTTCTCTTTTTTTATGGGTACCAACAAATCTGTACACATCTGTATGAGGTAGCCTATTTGTAATATTATAGCCTAAAAATGTGACTTGTAGACCTGGAAAAGTCATAATAGTAATAATAGTTCAAAATCCTTAGTCATTAAATAGCAAACAATGAGTTGTGTAAATTCATTGGTGATTAAAAAAGAACATTTTAAGTTGCTAAAACTTCTTCCCCAGTTTCACAGACCAGGTTTAAGCTAGTCCCAGACTAAAATGCATATTTGAGCTGTTTTAACTGGAAGCAACTTGCAACTTAAAATGTCAATGCCATTGTTTTGTCTCAAGATGCCCACCAGATAAGGTTTTTTTTCTAAGGCACATTTATAAAAGCTACTTAGATGTCCTAATTGAACTAAGGCCTAATCCTGGCTGAATCTAAGCACTGTTTGTGAAACTGGGCCCTGGAATCCTACAATTTTATTATTTTAGTTTTAAATATAATCGTTTAGTTCCTGTTGTGTAACTAAGTGCCCATGTGCCCATAGATTAAAGGGCTTTGGAGTCAAACCTTTTTTTTTTTTAAGTGGAAGCGTGTTTTGTAAATCATGTTTGGAAGTTGCCTGCAAAATCCACTTGATCAGAAAATCTGAGGGGGCATTTCTGGGATGGTCTCTGGTTTATGGTCTAAAACATTAGTTGTAGCACCATTTTTCCTTGTGCAGAAACCACTGTTCTCAGCAGCTATTTTTACCAGTCACAGTTTAGACTTAACTAATACGTCACATTCTGTGTCTGCTTTGGTTATTAACCTGGAAGAATGAAATGGATCAAAATAACAGAAAAAGTAACCACTTTCCCCTTAATATTTATTGTGTGAAATATTTTTTTATTTTATTTTTTTCAGTTATGTGCAGTGCATACTGTGCATAATCTGTTGACATCTATTAAAAAAACATGTTTTAGCGTTTCATTACCCTTTTAAAATGATCACTAGGTTTTGGAACAGAGTGTGTCTTTACATTATATTGAATACACAGTTGACCATACAGCTTCTTTCATTCTCTCTCAGATTGTTGTGTCAGTGTGGTCTGGATGTGAGTACTAAAGACTATGATGGCTGGACTCCTCTTCATGCTGCGGCTCACTGGGGGCAAAGTGAGGCCTGCCGTCTGCTTGCAGAGCAGCTGTGTGACATGGAGGCCCATAGTAATGGGGTAAGTGATAGAGGGATAGAGTGCACTGATTGAGAACAAATGTGCTAAACCATTTAGCAGCAAATTCTGTTTGCTTATAACTATTGTTTATGAGAAACAAAGCTGTCTTCCTCAGACAGTTATAATGGTCAGATCCTCCATTGGGCCACATTTATATTTCAGGACAATTCCATATTTTATCTATTCATATTTTTATGTTGGAGAAATGTGGTAACAATAGCCAATATACTGTAATCATATAATCATCAATAATATGTAATCATCAGTACACAGAAATGTACCATAGTTCTAAATGGGGAAAGTAAAAGCAATAGAATAGCAATAGCAAGAAATAAGGGCAGAGTGCTCATGCGCTCTTAAAGGAAGAGGAAGTGTGGAGCTACTGTTTAGTCAAATGCACCACAGTTCTGCAGGCAGCAGCAGCAGCACTGCAGTTAGCCATAATTCTGTTTCATAATGTGTGTGTGGGTGTGCGTGCATGTTTGCTGAAATGATAATAACTGAAAGGTTTTTTTTTTGTTTGTTTGTTTTTTAAGGGTCAGACTCCATTTGATGTGGCAGACGAGAGTGTTGTGTCTTTACTAGAAGAGCTGTCACAAAGACAGGCTAATGTGAGAACACACACGCACACACAGACATACAACTCTTCTATCTAAACCAATCAGTCATTTTAGACGCACAAAAGGAAGAAAGTCACAGCATACAGCATGTAATATAGCATGCCTTTTCAACTGGTGGCCTGTGGGCTGAATCCGTAATTTGTAAAGGTTGTCAGTTATTCCTCCTAGACTGAAAACATTTTTTGAAGAAATTAAATTTTTATATTAACACCCTAGTGTGTTTTTGTGACCTCAATAACAACTTCTAAAGTGAGTTTTTTTTTTTTTTTTTTTTTTTATCTTACAAGTGCTCTGCTTTCTTTTTCTTTGCTCTGTGTCTGAAAGTGAACAAACCTTGCAATCTGTTCGGCTGTATAATAACCACATAATTATTCCAATGGACTACACTTGGAATCTGTTTTTGATTTCTGTGAATCATCACTCACATTGCTGTCCCAGGCTGTGTTCACAAAGACATGAATTTTTCCCCTATTCTTTCACATCATTTACTATGGAAAAAAATGTCTAAAATAGGCAAGCAAAATAGGCAAAATATAATTTTATATATCCCAGAAAGACAGTAAAGCATTTAGAATTATCTGTACAAGTTTACTAAAGTTTATAATATTTAAAGGTACTTAAAGATTTTTCCTTTCCTTAAGAAACAAATACATTTAATGTTAACTTATTAATTAATCTATTGACAACCTTAACTTCATTTAATAAATCATGTGAGGCTGTTTTTTTTGTTTTGTTTTTGATGTTGATGTTTTTGTACCTAAGCCATGATTTTGGTGCAGACTCAACCCTAGTGAAATGTCACTCATTAAGCTCATTACTATTATGTTTAATCAGAACATAAATGAATGGTCTATTTAGATCCAATATTATTGAGGTGTGATGAATATATTATTTTTTATGGTTTATTTTAGTGGAGGACTGAACAGGCACTTATTGAGCAACAAAATTCACAGATCTCAAATGCCTCCAGTGCAAGCAAGAAACGCAGGTGAGAAAGATGATTTGTCTTTCAGTATTTGTCTGTCTGTCACGGGCATCTTCACTCATGTCTCTCTCTCTTAGAAGCTCTGTGTGCCGGATGAGCAGCAGGGACAAAATTAGTGTACAGGACCAATCTAAAGAGCGAGGGGTCTCAGGTGGCCTGGGACTCAACGATGAGAGAGAAAGCAGCCCAGGTTTGTTACACTCTCTCTCTCAAACATATACAGCAGCATTATCATATTTACATACAGTATATGAAACATACCTGTACAAGAGTACATCTGTTTGATGATGTTTGTTTTGCTCTCTGTTCTAGAAAGTTCAACAGTATCGTCTCCAGAGAGCATTGTTCCTTCTTCAGGGGTAAGACGCACACTCATCTGTCTTAGCTTTCACTGTCAGAATGTATCTGCAGTTGCTTGCGATTAATCATTGTATGTTCGTGTTTTTCAGACCAGTGAGGATCAAGAAGTCAAGGTGATTGATCAGGACAGAGCAAGTCGTACAGCAGTTGTGCAGCCCACCCCTCAGAGGAGAGAGTCGCCTGTTGAGAGCCCCAGTAACGCCTCTAGTGATGGAAGGAAGTAAGATCACTTGATCCATTTCTTTTTATTTTCATGCTTTTATGTTACTGCTGCACAAATCTTATGGGTAATACTTTATAATAAGGTTCATAAACTAACAGTGATCAATATATTTGTGACAGTATTTGTTAATCTTTATTAACATTAGTTAATAAAAATACAACTGTTCATTTTTAGTTCATGTTAGTTCAGGTCCAATAAATAATATTAACAAGTTCAACTTTTGATTTAAATTATGTATTAGTAAATGTTGAAATTAACAGTAAGATTAATAAATGCTTTAGAAGTAGTTTTCATTTTTAATTCATGTTAACAAGTTTAACTTTTATTGTAAAGGGTTACCACATTATGTAATATTTGAAGTGCATATAGAGTGGTGCAGGTATGACATCACTTTGTAGGTCAATCGGCAGTTACAATGTGGCAATCACACTAGTTCCCTCGAGGAAAAACCCAATTGGATTTTCCCATAGACTTTTGGATTATCGCAAAAAAAAAAGCTCTGAGATCAACAACTTTTTATGATACATGTTTTGTCCATCAATATAATTATCACAGATGAACCAAACTTTTATTAATTTTGAAGCCTAAATGCAGTCACCATGAAGTAAAAGGCTAAAGGTAGGCTATGAACGAACTACACCATGGTCCCGTGATTTCAACGTCACCATCACTAAGCTTCTGACAACTCTTTCAGATTTTATCTCAAAACATTTTCCCAGAACGTTTGAGTTAGACTAGTTTATAAGAGCACAATTATGAGCATAATGAGGCTGTAAAAGCGGACTGAGCTTACCTTTTCAGCGTGATGACGTTTAATCTCCTCGACAGCCTCTGTAGTCCCATTTAGCCACTTGTTAGCAACCGCCTTTTTCAAGACACGTAACGGCTTCAAAAAAATCACGAGTGGGGTAATGCTGACGTATTTTATGTCATAGAATAAAATGTAAAAGTGTCTTGAGCTTTTCAAGTGTCTTGAGACCATTTATTATTTCAGCCATTTAACCAAAATCCCATTGACTTCTGGACGAGGGAACCGGAAGTGCTAACTCGCTTCCACGTTTTGGCCTACAAAGTGACGTCATACCTTCATTACTCTATTCTTCAAGATTAGCCAGTGTTAGTTATGTCAAAAAGTACTGCTACTACCAAGTCAATGTTACAATAAAAATTAATATGACAATGTAAACTTCAGTAACTTGAAAAAGCCCTCTACTGCTAAATACTGAAAGTACATGTAATGTTATGATACTTGTTGCTCTTCTTTATTACTATTTACTTGTTTGTTTTGAAGAAGCTATATTTAGTTCTTGACTACATAGAACATAGTGTCAATTTATTATATCTTTTTTTTTTTTTTTGAAATAGTACTTTTATAATTATAATTAATTTATATTTTTTTCTCTACAGCAGTTGGATGGTTTAAATTTGTGCTTAGTAGCTTCTTTTTAAATCTTTTGTATCGAGAATTTTTACATTGAGAATCAAATTTGCTAAAGTAACTAAGCAGTATGTAAATAAATGGGACTGTTTTTAAGCTCTGTTCATGAATAATGATTCAATTGTTTTTCAGGTTTCAGGCTCCAGTGAGAGACGAGGAATCAGAGTTTCAGAGGAAAGCTCGTTCGCGTCTCATGCGGCAGTCACGACGATCAACACAGGTGTGTGTTCACACCCCTAATCACACACACACTGTGATAAATGCTTATTTTCCATTATTATTAATTTTGTTTTTTTCAGGGGGTAACACTGACAGATCTTAAGGAAGCAGAACGGAGTATTGTTAAGAGCAATGAACCTCAGCAACTCAGTGTTCAGTCTGTGAGCCCCAACATCACAATAACACCAGCTGAGAGAGGTGAGTCTTATTACTATCAAGTGTGCGTGAAGCACCTGGATTTGTTCTTTCATTTGAGAGTAATGTTCTTTGATCTTTTTGATTCATTATGAGTTCTGTATGAATATTGAGAGTTTTCTCTCTGCAATAGACACAGAGCCAGTGAAGGAATCTGGAGAGGCGCAGACAAGACTAGGAGTGAGAGATCGCAGGAAAGGGAGGAAAGAGAGACGCTCAACTGGTATCGTTCAGCTGGCTGAAGAGGTGAGCTACACACATTCATAAAAACTCCAGTGCATTCTCTCTCCCAGTGCTTTTTCAACATGAATATACTTTAAAAGTATGCTTTTTTGCAGCTGCTTACTAGAATATAACACCAAAATAAACGTCTAATCAGTAGCTTTGTTCCTTTACTATTTCCAATAGTTTTTGGAAGTGTGCATCTGTGCCTTTATTTTAAGCTAATGTTGCCCACAACCATGTTATAGAACAGGATGAGTTTGTTTCCCTTTTTGACTTGTTTTAAAATGGTGGCTAAAGTGATTTACATGACAAAGTGTCTATGATATGAAGAGGGTTTAGAAATGAATGGGGACTTGGGGCAAAAATTCTACCAAAATAAACAAAAATGCCCCCATATTCAAAATAAGGTGGAAAAAATGCCCCTGCACAATTAAACTAAATCTATTACAGCTGTTGCAATTAAAGTGTAATGTGAAAATGAATGAAAAGTGTTGATTGCGTTGATTACATTTAGATCTGCTCATGTTGCATAGGATTTATTTTTACCCATTTTTACCCATTATAAAAACAGTCACACAAATTTTCAAAATAATCATTCAAAAATGGATATTAGCTGTTTTATTAATCAACATTCATAATCAACAGTGATAATTTTGTCATAATCTTGCAGCCCTATCCTGTAAGGAGCTCCTGTTTTTTTATATGTTTACTTCGTGTAGTATATAAATATATACTTTATGTGCCATTTACATTTATACAATTGTTGTATAAATGCATGCATTCCACCATTGAGCAGCATTAAGGTCTGTGTAATTACACATAAATGCCATGTCAGATGCAGTTTCTGTTCCACCTTTGCAGTGTAAACATGAAGTTGATTAAATTTTATTGGTAACAGTATTGTATTCTTATTTAAGTAATTGGGTTAATTAAGTATTTGACATAAAAGACAACACAGATAAATTTAACAAGGTAATTGAAAAAAAAATGCCCCTAGAAGGTAAAAAGTAAATCTATTCCTGTGGGCAAATATAAGTTAATTTCGAACCCTGACAAAGACCTCAACTTTTTAATGACATGGTCGTCCCAAAACAGGTATATCAGAAGAAACAACTGGGTAACTGAATGTGGTGCTACTTTTGTGTCTTTCGCATCACACTCTCACTCTCTCGTTTCATACAAAAGCAAGGGGTGCCATTTTGAATCTTAGTTTTTGATTGTATTAAAAATGACCAGAGGATTTTAGAATCAATATTATTGTAGTATTGTTGCAGAGTTGATTGCTTTGTACAGTGAGGACATTTTTACACTCCTACTGTAAATTATTTTTGCAGTTGTGTTTGGTGTCACTAGTGGCAAAGACATTCCTTACTTCAAAAATGTAAAAGGACTGACTTTTATTGGCATGTTACTTTTTTCAGACAGATGATATGGATGCAAATGAAGACGCTGAACAAGACAAAAGCACAAGGTTTGTGATTTAATCTCCTGGGGCCGTATTCACAAAACGTCCTAAGGCTAAAAGTTGTTCCTAATTTGCAGATTTAAGAGAAACTCTTTAAAAAATAATGGCCATGTCAGGGGCAATCTACCTTAGCAATCCGGCCAAAGACACTGGACGCCATTGAGGCAATAGTCAATAGAGCCTTGGGTGCTGAGCCTTTTTTTCATAAATGCAATAAATGTTTTGATTTATAGATTTTAATCTGCAATGCCATAACATAAAGGTTCATTTATGTACAGGCAAAATGCATTGAATGATGGAGAATAAAACATTGCAGTCAGGCTCAAAATAATGTCCTATGTTTGATGCCGATATCCTTGTGGGCAGCTCCAGTGACCCGAGTTCCGGCTCATGGACCGTATTGTTTGTTTGATGCTAATTAATTGAATGGAGATCCATGTGTGAGATGACAATAAAATAAATAATAAATATATTTGAATTGAACTAACATTTAAACTTTTTATTTTTTATTCTAATTCTAATTTAGAATTAATATATAATATTATATATATTATATATTGTATTATATAACTGAAACAAATTTGGTTATATTAATAACTATATTCGTTATATAAAACACATCTGAATACCTCTTATGCAAACTAACCCTGGAACATAACTTTGCTCTGGAGCAGGTTATGTTGAGAGAGTGAGTTGCCATGGCTACTTGCATACCCTGAAAGTTACCTCCGTTTTTGGAACCGAAAATTGAGATTATCCGCTAACTTACTCTTAAACATACCCGGGTATGTCACATAACCTGCTTTCTGGAATACCCGCTGGTGTATTGTAGCTTTGTTTGAGTGGTTTGGGTTGCATTTTTGTTTTTTATTTGTTCTGTGACATCTGTTTGTTGTGACATCTCTCTATTTAGTGTGTCGTTCGGGTTTGCCTGTCGGAATTGGCAAAATAATTAGTGCACAATTTTAAATAAGCTGCTTATAAACTCACTTTGAGAGAGTCATGTTGAGGCTTTTGCAATATTTTTAAGTGTTGTTTGTTTTTGTAGTGCTCCTCTGTTAGACGATTCCAGACACTCTTCTCTGTATTATAGAAAGGTAATTTTTTTTTTTTTTTTTTTACACAACAATCATTAAGATACTGATGAGTAATATAAACGCTGGTTCACACCCATATGTTATCATATGTGTTATCTCAGTTGTATCTGCAGGTGTTGCAAGAGAATGGAGATCTAAAAGAAAAACTGCAGGAAACTCAACTGCAGTTAAATGAGAGTAAAGTTCAGCTGGAGAAACTCAAACAGGTGAGAGGTGTTTTTTCTTGTCCTGAGCCTGGAAGAAAGGGGAAAGATATGTTGAACCACTAAAGTGAGAGAGAATTCTTTATCTGTTCTGTTTGTTTGCATGTACCCAGAATCAAGAGAATGGATCCGACAGACCAGCCCTACTGGAGCTGGAGAGATTTGTAAGTTCTCACACTGTAAAAAAAAAAAAAACTACATATACAACTGTAAGCAACTACATAATTTTTCAGACTTGAAATGTTAAAATGTGTTTGTACATGTTGTAATTAACCTAGATTAAGAAATTATGTAAAAGTATTTGTCGTTAGTTCAACTAATGCACAAATGTTAGTGATATGAGCCTTATTATAAAGTGTTTTCCTCTACACAGGAAAAGAAACTTCTTCAGCGGAAAGCATCCGAGTTAGAAGATGAACTCAAAGTAAGAACTTGAGCTTTAAAATTTGTCAGGACTTCGTTTTCTTCTTTTTCATATTTAAGTATGATTTTTCATGGGAAATCTGTGTAATTTTGAAGAATAGATTTAAACATAGTCAAATTTGTTAAAAAGGGCTATGATTACTACACTACATTACTATTAATCTGTACTATTTTGACAGATTAGCCAAACAATTTATGGCTAATTTCTACCGAGCGGTAAGGTTCAGTACAGTTAAGTACAGTTCAGTATGGTACGCAGTTTTTACCAATTACATGGTACCCTAATTCCAAACTGTACCGCACCACTTTTTTTGGCACCCTTCCGTTGGGGTACCTAGCACAGTAGTCACTTGCGCATGCTTTTTCAGCTGTGTTTTTACTTGCAGCCTTTGCTCAAACAAAGCATGTCATCTTCTTGTGACAAACAGCCACATGCAGAGAAGCAAGAACAAGATCTGCTCTGTCGTCCACTGTTGTTTATTGTGTCGCATTCTTCTACGCGCTAGAATGACATTGATCACTGCAACACGCCTATCAAGTAAGGGTGCTGTTGGCGGTGGAAATGCAAGCTGGATCAGGGTTTAGCATCCCGAATCGTACTGAACTGTACTGTACGGAAACTGTATTGTACGGAACCTGTACGCTCAGCGTACCCATTAATAAACAAACATACAAGAGGTGGGAGCTCTGTAGAACTTGTTAAATGATGGTCATGCCAAATCTGCAGAGCTTTCTGCAAAGTTCCATGTGGGCCTGCTCATCTCACTCTCTGTCACCCCCCACCCCCTTTCTCTAGGTGCTTGTGGATTTGCGTGCTGATAACCAGAGACTGAAGGATGAAAATGCAGCTCTCATTCGTGTCATTAGTAAGCTGTCGAAATGAACCTTTGGGCTCTTTGTATTGTTTTCCTGAATTCCTTGGGAAACTTGCTGTGCCACTGTCTGCCCAAAGTACTGCACAGCATTTTTCTTCCCCTCTCTCATCTCTGGGACATATGCCTCTGCCTGGGGTGATTAAACTACTGTTCTTCAAATTGATATGTACATATGTAAGGCCTTGTTTAGCTGCCACTCTAGATCCATCAAAACTGGAATTTTCAACGACTCTAGAACTCAAGCCATTTGCCGTTCAGCTGCTCTAGATTGTGGTGTCGAGCTCTAATTCAGGGTGCTCATGTCATTTTGTAATGCTATTGATTTCTTTTGTGCAATGTGCTTGCTGCTTTTCATTAATAGCACAGATTAAGCTTGCATCTTTAATGTTTCTTAAAATTCTGCAGACTAGCCATCTCATTAATTTAGTTCACGCCCTTATAGTACCCTTATTACTCTGGGCTGCACTGATGACAAAGTTATTGATACTTTTAAGTTTCAGTTCAGGTTTACTGTTCAGTTTCACTTAAAGACATTGCAACATCTTTTGCCTTTCAGCAGGTACCTCTAGAAACCTGCAAAGAGTTTATGATATACAGAATATAGAATAGAATATAGTTCATTAATAACAAAAAAAAAAAAAAAAAATATATATATATATATATATATATATATATATATATATTACAGGTCATAGATCTGTAATGTTAACAGATCAGATTAATGTACATTGAAATAGAAATTTAATTTAATTTTATATATTTTCATATGCATTCATATTTAAATGTACATAAAGTACTGATCTGTTAAGCATGATCTAATATTTGTTAAAGGCTTATTACTGAAATTGCAGTGTTACCAAACTCACAAATGTTTAAACTGAGCTTTTTAATGTCATGGCAATGTTAGCTTGCCAATGCCGCCATCATTTTAGCTTAAATTCTTTTAATATTTCTTATAATAGTAGGAGAAAAAAATGTGCCAAACAGTAACGACATTGCTCAGGGGTCTCTTGGTGAGACAGTAGAAGATCTTGGGGTTGTGTGTCTTTTTCTCAGTATGTATCTAGATTAACACTGTATTTTAGCTGACTACTGTTCTTTGGACCAAACAGGCATTAGTATGAATCTATTTCTCTATTATTGCGTATTTATGAATATATTATATATGGTGAATTTTGATGCTGTTGTGTTCTGCCAGTGGTGTAATCTCTTTTTACTAGGAAGAGACACAAAGTGTTTTGTACTGTGACTATGAGTTTTGTCCTAAACCAAACTGGCGCCATAGGTCAAAGCTTTTAAAGTTTACCACTGTTTATTTGTGTTTTTCCCTCAAATTATTGCTTTCAGAACTTAAGCATTTTTTCATCCAGCAAGTGTATTTCGCCAAAAATGTGCCTTATATATATATCTGTTGCTTTGTTAAAAAGGATGGAGTCAGTTTCTCTGACCAATAAATATCAATGCAAATGGTTGTGTAACAACCATTGAAGTGGTCTATGCACCATTGCTTTTAGCTTTTGCATAAATAAATAGCAGCTTGCTAGACATTACTTTCAAAGGTTTGATTTCCCATTAGTGGCAGTGGTAGAAAAATGAAATGAGATGCAAGTAGTAGACAAATGTGTGGTTCCTTGTGAAAAGTGATACATTTTGATTAAAGGCACAATATGTAATATTTTCGGATTAAAATGTCCAAAAACAACTAGAACAATGTTATATATTTTGTTGACTTGTATACTTCCATTATCCTAAATGTTACCCTCAGTTTCTGGTTTTATTTTGTAGAAACCATGGAAACACCAAAGACGCTTTAATATATTATGTTTTATTAAAGTGTATAAAACATAATATATTGTTTTATCAGGTGAGCAACTGTTTGAATACATTCATCGACAGAAAACGAATCATTGGTATACACGTTCAACAAGTTCAACACAGTCTTGTTGTTTACCGCAACTACCATGTTTTACCATGCCTAATATCGATCTAGCTTATTAGAGTGTGCAACAAGTGTCTCATAGTAGCCGCCGAGCGAACGCACAGTGTAGCATTATAACAGAACTTTCGACACACTCAAATGTATGCAATATGATAAAACAGTGCTGGGTTCCCCTACATACGCATGAGCGGAAGAAGTGGAAGCAGTCGTCTGGGGCATAATAAAAACTCTACTGCTCTTGAGGCGTGTCGCACTTGTCTCTCATTAGCAATCGCTCCAGTGGCCTCGTTCCACTCCAACGGCTTTCAAGCCCACATTGCTTCATACTACAGCAACGTTAGTAAATCTTCATACATTAACTCATCCATTAATATGATTTCTGCCCGAGTCCCATCACATTCTATTCCAAAGGCTAGAGGTAAAAACAACTTCCATGATTCTGTGAAATCAAGGCTTCATCAAGCTACGCCTTTGTTTTGAATAAGCAACGTTTAGTGCCGAAAATGGCATATTTTGCCTTTAATTCAAATGACTCAGTATGATTAATTAAATTCATCCTGGGAAACATCACAGGGCAATTTCATACCAGTCTTAACTAAGTCTTGCTACACTTGCTACAGTGTTCATGTATTTCATTATTGAAAGAGGAAGTTGGACTGGGACATAAGCCTATTGAAATTTATCCATGAATCATGGTTTACTAATTGCTATTGCTAGTCAGAAATGGGGTGGTATCAAAATATCAATGACACAAATACACAAAGTGTGTAACCATTGACAGTGTGTGTGTAACCAATGACATTTTAACCATACTCTCGAGTAGGTATTTGTTTTGAATAATTACTTCACAACCGCTAAAAAAGTACACTCTGTATAATATGAATGTAATCTGGACATACTACATTCACCATGTTGTCATCACGTGGCCTACCAACGTCAGTGTTGCTTCACTGCCATTCATAAATCCTTTCCTGTGGCCTCAGGGGATAGTAAAATTAAAATCTTTAAATTCACATCTTGGTAAGATATGTCAACATTTGAACAAGTGTTTTTTTTAAACACTTGTGTTGTTAGATATTAAAGTAGAAACAGCTTTTGTCTCGCCACTATGACTCATTCGGCCTTTGAATGCAGACCTCGAAGGTCTTTGAAGCTTGTGACAGAGTCTGTTAAAAACGCAATTATGTTGAAGTAATATGCCCCAAAGCTTGCTCTTCTGCTACACACTCAAAAGTATGTACTTTTTTTAAACAAAAAGGATTACATAGGCCATAGAGCAGTGGGTCCCCAGGACCAGTATTAAAAACCACTGGTCTCGCGCTCACACAAGAATTTTTGTCAAAAATGTTTGTATTATCAGTGTTACATAAGATGAATTTAGAAACCAGGGATAGCAGGATCCAAATGCAGATGATAGTATTAATAATGATAAAATGACTAAAAGTATATACAACACAAGGAACAGAGCTGAGTAAACCAACAGGCAAGATCCAAAAAGGACAAGACCTCACAAAGAACAGAGGAAACACTACAACAACCTTATTTTTAACCTGAGAGTAACCTAAAATAACTGCTTCCAGTTATTTTTAGCTGTACAAAACAGCTTTAATATTGCAAACTGGTATTTCATATAATTTTAATGTATTGTCGTAATTATGTTGTGTAGCGCAAACAGTTTTACTGTTTACTGCACATTGTTGTTCTTCTAGTTATTTACCTAGCTAATGAATCAGAAGTCTCACACGTTCACCGAAAATAGCTTACTTCTGCATTGCAAAATAAGGTTGATACACAGGGTAATAAGACTAATAGATGGTAGTAAAGACTAAGATGACACAGGTGCAAACATAAGGGATCACAGCAAAGCCCTCCCAATTAAGGGGCTGCTCCAGAAGCCCCAAACCACAAAAACAAGAAACAAAATGTTACAGGTGGGAGGTGGCTGCGTAGAGCAAAGGAAAGTGTAGCAAAGGAAAATGTTAATGTAATGTAATGAAAGGTGTGTGGTCAGGCCTGCAAGGTGGAAGTTGACCTGAAAACCACAGGACTGCCGGCTGAGCATGGAACCAAGGCAAAACAAGGGACCAAGTTGGCGCAAGAGGACCACCATGGTGGAGCCAACTGAGCTGGAGACCATGGCAAAGCCAGTGGAACAGGCTAGGCCTACCACAGCAGAGCAGAAGACCACTGGGGATCAGGAGACAACAGTCAATTTGTTTTCACAGCACAGTTTCAAAGCAGCTTTACAGAAAATGCATGTCTACATTACAATTTAGTGATCTGTTATCAGAGGAGACTATGTCCAAGCAATGTCTATATTTCAGAAAAGTACAGTTCTAAAATAATACAAATCACACAGTTATCTAACACATATTAATTTAAGGAAAAAACAATGAACTTGTTAAAATAATGATTACAAGTTGTGAACATAATGATTATAAGATATAGCCTAGATAATTTGACAGTGGTGTATGTTATTTCAGAGTTAGCGTCATCGGTAAAAATGTGTTTGATCAATGAGTTATATCAACATACAATTTTACATTGCTTTAACTCATCAAAATAATTCTTTAAAGTCAGTTTAATACAATTTAAGTTGAATTGACTTAAACATGCAAGTTGATGGTACTTACAAATTTAAGACAGCAACTTTTTTTTTTTTTTTTTACAGTGGCATATCACAAACATCAAAGTTCAATTTTACTGTAATTAATGGACTAACTGTTCAATGTTAAAGGGAGAAGAGAAGTAAAATTTTTACCCATAAAAATAGACTGTTCTATATCTTCAGATTAGATAACTGTACATAAAAATATTTTCTTTTGTATTCAGCAGAAGAAAAAAGAAAGACAGGCCGATTTACAGCTTCGTTCCCTCGACTTGCTAAACCTTCCACATGATTTACTAATTTGTTCTGACAAGTTGAAGACTGGAAAGAAGTCATCAAGTCATCACTGACACATTTACTCAAAGTCAAGACAAGTCATATTTATGTTCTCAAGTTCACCAAAAATCTTTTCAACCCATTAAAAGGTTTCTTAATCCTACTACTGTCATTTATACCCCCATACACAGAATGTTGTGAGAAGTTTTTAAGTGTCTTTACTGGGAAAACTAAAGGCATTAGGTCAAGGTTTTATGTGTTAGTTGGAAAGGTGGGTGATGATTCTTTTGGTATTAACACATTTTCAGCTTTATTACGGGTTACCGGGTCTTTACTTTTTATTGGGAACTTAAGGAGCTCTAATTATGCTCGACCTTAGTAGTGCAGCTTTTGATTTGATGGATAATGATATTCTCTTTGAGCACTTAGAGCATGTTGTGGGTCTGAGAGGGGCCGTCTTAAAATGCTTTTCCTCTTATTTGAAGGAAAGATCCTTTTCAGTGAGGATTGGGGAATTTTCTTCCTCTGTAGTTCATATTGACTGTGGAGTTCTCAGGGCTCCATTTTGGGGCCTGTTTTGTTTTCTTTATTTTCTGCTGCCCTTAAGTCTTGTCTTTAAAAGACACGGTATGTTATATCACCTTTACACCGATGATATTCAGGTTTACTTGCCTATTTAATCCGGAGGATCAGCTTCTCATTCATCATCTTTGTTATTATGTCTCGAGGAGGTGACGTGCTGGTTAGTCTCCAGCTAAACGCGACCAAATCTGAACTGATCATTTTTGGGTCAAGTGACGTAAAAGACGCTTTGGGTCCTTGGTCAACGAATGTCCGGCCCCAGATAAGGAATCCGGGTGTAATATTTGACTCGTCCTTGTCATTTGCTGCTCAGATTAAGTGTGTGGTAGAAAGTTGTTTTTTTCAGCTGAGGACTATTGCTAAAATGAAATCTTTTTTGTCTGTTGCTGATCTTGAGACTGTGATTGACGCATTTATTTCCTCCCGCTTGGATTACTGTGATGCAATTTAATTTGGCGCTAATCAATCTCTTATTTCGAAATTACAATTGGTCCAGAATGCGGCTGCGTGGCTCCCCACGAGTACAAAGAAAAGGGAGCATATTACCCCAGTATTGGAAAAACTGCACTGGCTTCCGGTTAAATTTCAGATTCATTATAAGGTGTTGCCCTATGTCTAAAGCTGCCCCAGAATATATGACAAATTTGATTCATATGAATTCTAGTAGACTTCAAGGATCATTAAATTTCTTCCTACTCACAATTCCAAAAACACGCCTGAAAACCTAAAGGGGATCGGGCATTTTCTGTTGCTGGTCCGAGACTGTGGAATACCCTTTCACCTGACATCAGAGCTGTACCCTCAATTGGCACTTTTAAATCTCGATTGAAAACTTGTTCTCTATGGCTTTTAACTGTTGATTTATTTTCTGTTATTACTGATCTGTGTTTTATGTTCTGTTTAACATTACTGACATTTTTTATTGTTATTGTACAGACCTTTGGGCTACTCTGTAGTGGAAAGGGCTTTATAAATAAACCAGACTTGAGATTTGAGACTATATAGTGCTTTGTATATGACCAATCTGTATATATGACCCCTGTAAATAAATGCCTTCAATGAATACAAAAGAAATGCTTTTAAACAGTCTTTGCCTATGAGAAACCTTTGAAGTGAAAAGGCATCTTGTGCTTCCTGAAATAAAGCTGTTTACAATCTCTATCTACATGGTTGCAGACTTCAGTGCAATGTAGAGCCTGTCTAAAACATAACCCTACAATAAATGAGACTAGAGCCTGTGGACAATAATAATAATAATAATAATAATAATAATAATAATAATAATATAGATGATATTATTATAAGAAATATAAAGAGCTATTCTTGTATTATTAGAAAGATTTAGGTCAATCTTGAAGTTTATAGGAATAGTTACCCAAAAGCAAATAAAAAGTTCTGTCATGAAACTCTAGATGGCGCAGGTTGAGGTTAAGGTCCTTAAAATGTACTGAAAATTTACCCATGGCTGTTTTTCAAATGTACATAACAGATTTTCAATAAAATATCCAAGTCTCCCAGTCAATGGCTTTTGCTAAAATTGTATTATTTACAATCCACTGTTGTTAAAAATTGTTTAGATAAAACCAGATAAAAAAAAAAAAAATGGGCATTTATACCTAAAACCGCCTGCTGGTCAAATTTACCCCTATATAATTCCTTTATTTTCACGCTGTGTTTGAGCAACGTGTAGGCTTACTGTGGACATTCACACAAGGCACGATCAAATGAAGATGTTTTAGCCTACTCATACATGTTCAAACTTTGGATTTATGATACACTTTTGTTTTGCAATTTTTATTGTGTATTGTTTGCTACTGTGTTGCTATTTATTTATTCAAAAATACAGAGCCTTGACGTGCAAGAAAAAAAAAAAAACCGTGAGGCCGATTTACTGCTTCGTTCCTCGACTTGCTAAACCTTCCACACGATTTACTAATTTGTTCCTCGATTTATAAATCGTGCGCACGATTAAACCTACCACTTTTTTCCTGCGTGTCATGTGCGGGGGCTCTACAAAAAAACATAGTTGATGACTAAAAATAATAGTTTCATGACTGTAAGGTTGGGTTCGGGGTTGGTAAAACACAAGTTTATTCAAAATGACTAATTTTATAATATCTTACACTTTTACAATGGCAGAGATCAAATGAATAGGCTACATGATGACCGTACATCCTCTCGGGACTCTCTTTTGTATCTTAAGAATCCTGGAAGCCCACGACATGACTTCACTCATTCTCAGCAATTTAAAACGTTTTTATAGTTTAAAGTTTTTAATCCATACATTTTTCCCCAGTTAGTTTTTCATCACACCATCTTAAAATTATGACTCATATAATTATTGCTCATATAACGTTAAATATTTGAATGCAAGATCCACACAAACAGTTTAAATTTAGTTAAAAAATATAATCGTTTAATTCAGATATAGACTATTTCTTTGATTGGGATTCTGTTATTTGATTTAACGGAAATGTAGGAATCCATGTCATTAAAATTAAAGTTAATTTTATTTCGACGTATGATTTTATTACCACACATTATTCATAGCGCTTCTGCCTCCGTAATATTCCAGTCCGAATCGGCACATGACAGCGCAGACTTTAAGTTAAACTGTTAATAACTGAAATAATCTGTTAAGCATTGTTTGAGAAAGACAGTGCTTATCATTATAAAACACATGATGAACGTCATCCTCCACTCCTTCATTAGTGAAATCATAAATGGGCTTTATTAATTTGGATTTCTTCACCATTACTAACCGCTTTGATGACGCATTAGTGACACTGAAAGCTGATTGGCCTTGGTGGTTATATATGCGGAAAAGTGCAAGTTGAAATGAATCCATTTACTCTTTATAAGATGACATCTGATTTATTATCCTCCCTTGTGCCTTTTTGCACGCATTTTGGACAGAAGCAATGACTGTGGGATTCATTAGACTGTAAGTGCCTTGCGTGGGCGCTTTTGCTCAATGAATCTAATGAAGATTTTGGGCACAAATAATTCCACGGATTATAATAACAATAATAAGAATAATTTATTATTTTACTTATTAACTCGCGCTCGCGTATGCGTAAAAAACGATGTGACCAACTGTCTGTTTGTAAACATACAGGATGGCTTTACACTTTCAATGTAAATAGTTTTAAGTAATACACAATAGAAATAAGTTGGTTTCTTCATTGTCGACTAAACTATAATTTGTTGGTATTCAGAATGAATAGACTGATTATTTTCAGCAGTCCATAAGCTTTTGTTTGTTTATTTATTTATTCATTCATTTTTATTTTCCTTGTTTTTATATTTTTTAAATAGCTCATGTTCTTCATCTTGAGCAGACAAACGAATAGACTTTATTCACAGTATCCTTGAGTTTTAACGGGAATGAAAGCGAGGCTGTGAGGGATAGACATGCATCTCTTCATACCAGTGGGTTGTACTCATAGACCGTAAAAAAATAGGTTGTGCTATTATTTAATGTGTTTTTGGATTGTTCTGCTGACGAAACACTGCAAAACTATTTTTCCAAGTAATTTCAGTTGACAAAAAAAATCCAGACAATATGAGCTGTGGAAAATTATAAGTGATCTATCATCTATGAGTTTTATACAGATTTGTTTTACAGCGGATGCCATTGAAAACATGGTAAGTCTATATCCCTCACAGCCTCGCTTTCATACCTGTCATGGCGCCGCTCTGAATAAGGTCCACTGACTGTCTTGCTTGCTTCACGCGATTGGATGTTGGCTGGAAACGTCACACTTTGTGAACAACTCAGGAAGGAAACCACCAGAGTTGACAGAGAACGTTTATGGGAGCTTTGCAAAACCTTGAACCAGATCTAAATTTGGATTTGTCATCTCGAAAGCAGCACTAAACACTCTAAAACACAAAGATTTGCTCAGCTTTCTTTGTGAGACTGGTCTCTGCTTTGCTGGATTATCCCCGGTTTTATGTTTTGCGTGTTACCATAGGAACCGCTTTGCTGCTTTTGCATTTGTGACGTGAGTAACCCTTTGCTTTGACGTCCAAAATATTAGCTTTTTTTTTTTGTCTATGGCAATGGCAAGCGGATCAAAATATAAGGAGTCCAGAGTCACTAACTACAGAACAGAGACACGACAGTTAATACAATGTGCGTATGTGTGTGTGCGGGATAACAATCTTATCAAAAAATAAAAAAAAATTTATCTTTATTGGCTCCATCTGTGAGTTTGTTTTGTTTCATTGTAGTAATGATGCAAGAGTCTCGTCTAACGGACTTTCAACAGAGACAGATCAATAATCAGCTGAAAAGTGAGTTCATGTGACAGATTTTATAATATCCTACAATCCTGACAGCTGGAGTTCACGCTTTATGCACTTTTTATTTTTTTTTATCAGATGGTGGCGCTCTTCCTGTAACCTTTACCCCACTTGAGCAGAAAAAAGTGCAGTCAGTGCCCAGAGTCGCCAGAGTGACCTCACTGATTGGTCACCAGCAGAAGCGCAGTGCAGAAAGGTGTAGTGCTGGAGATAATTACAAACGAGAACAGTTTCAGCCTAGTGCAACACGTGAGTGCAAAAAATTAATACTTTCCCTATACTCTATTCTTTATCACCCGTTTCATCTTCACACACACCATTGATTTTAAATGTGTTGAAACTTAAACTTATTTCTGTTTCTTCATTTTATTCTTACCCCATTAGCTTCTGTAATGCATTTCATTGCATGTATGCAGCACTGTGCTCTACACTACTTATGTAAACACACATTTGCATTGAACCGAACTTCACTGTCACTTATTATTTCAATATACACCGATCAGGCATAACATTATGAGAGGTGAAGTGAATAACACTGATTATCTCTCCATCACGGCACCTGTTAGTGGGTAGGATATATTAGGCAGCAAGTGACCATTTTGGCTGCATCCAAGTACCTAGGCATCTGACTTGTTGCTTCGCTGTCTTATCAGACAATGACTTGTAAGGCAGCGTTTGTGCATGAAGGCACCTCACAAAACTGATTTCGGACAGACTTCGGCAGCGTAACAAAACTTCCAAACTTCTGAGAGCTTTGGTGAGAACTAAACAAATATTGAATTACTACATTAGTAATTTTGCGCTAGAAAAACCTACATTTACACACAAACTGACCAGCAAACGCAACTTTCGGACGGCATCTTTTTTTTTCTAGCTCAACTGTCACAGAATGGAAAGCACAGGATTGTGAGATATCAAAGGCAGTGAAGGATACATTTATGCTGCCTTCAAAACTCGATCAGATGAAGGCATCTCAGGAGACAGGAAGTGAAGCTAACATTAGATTCGGACGTGCCTTGATGACTTCCTACCTTTAAATGTGTCCTCTGAAGGCAGCATTTTCCAGGTTTTGGACGCAGCCTTTGTCCTCAAACCAGGAACAAAATTGGCAACTGTAAGGATTTGAGCGAGTTTGACAAGGGCTAAATTGTGATGGCTAGATGACTGGGTCAGAGCTTCTCCAAAACTGCAGCTTGTGGGGCGTTCCCAGTCAGCAGTGGTCAGTATCTATCAAAAGTGGTCCAAGGAAGGAACAGTGGTGAACCGGCGAGTAACACCACAACAGTTTTGAACTGTGAGAGGTTTTACACTTTCTTCGTAACCCTCCGGAGACATGTGAATTACTTTTATAATGGATGGATGCACTTTTTTGGGCTTAAAATTTTATTTTTTTATTTAATTTTAAAATTAGCCCTGACTGTATTCATCTACACCTAGCGAACCATCCCTTTAAAGGATCTGCTGCTAACAACTTGGTGCCAGTTACCACATCACATCTTCAGGGGTCTAGTGGAGTCCATGCCTCGATGGGTCAGGGCTGTTTTGGCAGCAAAAGGGGGACCAACACAACATTAGGAGTCATAATGTTATGCCTGATTGGTGTAAGTTAATAAAGAAATCTCCAGGGGGATATTTCAGAAAGCAAGGTTAACTTACCGTCACATACACCTTGAACTCTCGGTTGATTAACCCAAACCTTGCTTACTCGAGTCCGGGAGTAGGTTCAGACAACTCTGAGTATGTTAACCATGAACTCACAAGACATTCTCAACAGAGCAATGAATCAATGATTCACCATGGAAACAGATGCTAAGAAGCACCATTCTACTTCCTCTTCTTCTTTTATTTAATGGCAAGTTACATAACCTACTTAGTGCACATCGCCACCTATTTGGTGGTTATGCAATCATTTTTTCAATGTCTTTGTTTAATAAGTCATCTTTATTCACTGAGAATAAGGATTATATTGTTTGTTTGATGCTAATTAATTGCAGATCCATGTGTGAGATGACAATAAAATATATTTGAATTGAACTAACATTTAAACTTATTTTCTATTCTAATTCTTTAGAATATATAATATTGTATAATATATTATATAACTGAAACAAATTTGGTTATATTAATAACTATATTCGTTATATAAAACACATCTGAATACCTCTTAAGCAAACTAACCCTGGAACATAACTTGCTCTGGAGCAGGTTATGTTCAGAGACTGAGTTGCCATGGCTACTTACATACCCTGAAAGTTACCTCCGTTTTTTGGAACCGAAAGTTGAGATTATCCGCTAACTTACTCTTAAACATAGCCGGGTATGTCACATAACCTGCTTTCTGAATACCCCCAGTATGCTTCTGGTAAAGTGGGACAGAAGGAACAAAATCTCTTCAGTCATTCACCTTCATCAAATAAATGTTTTGATCTCTTTTGAAGCTTTTGTAGTATGCAGGATTCTTAACCATGTCTATGCTTACAATATTAGCTGTGAGAGGTTCATTGATTTATTATTTTGTCATTTTCCTTATTATTGCTTTCCTGTCTATGGTTAGGAATTGAGCTCTGCAAACAAGTCCAAAATAATTCAATTTAAAGCTTAATGCTTTTAATGTCCCAGTTTACCCATATTCACCCCTATATAATTAAGAACTATATTGATAGTTTTTGTTTTGGTTTGTAATACAGTATCCATGGTCATCATCAGTGAGCCATCAAGTGTACTTTAATGTCTATATACAGTACATATTTGAGCCTACGTGTATTCATCCAACCTGTGTTTGTTGCAGAAGTATTTACTAAGATATTTCCTTCCTCTGCTGATTCTGCTCTTTCTAGGGGATCTAGAGAAAGAGAAGAGAAGGCTACAAAATGTTCTTTCTACTGGTCAAAAGGATGCTGGGCCAACTCACTCCCAAAGAGACTCCACAGAAAGAAAAGAGCAACAGATAGACAGATTCCAAGAGGGTGAGACAGTTGCTGTTCATTTCTCATTCGAAAGTGATCTGATTGTATATTGATTTTTTTTTTGTTGTAAAATATTTTCTATTTATTTAATGTTTTTATTTCAGTTTATTACTCTTAATTTAAAGAACAGGGAAAGTCATGTTTACAGAGACACTAAAATTACCTTGATAAGGAGCTCAGTAGTACGCATTAACATGAAAACTATTATTCATTACAGCGATGTGGTCTTTCTGCTGGGCCTTAGTCCTGTCACACATAATTAAATGTAATTTCTTACCAACAGTTCTGGATGAGATCGAGGACAGGAGGCAGTTTTTAGAGGAGATGATGGCATTGGGAAAAGGTCACCAATACCAGCACCTCATCAACACAGAGATTTCCCAGGTGAAGATACAAACACATAAGCTCATAACACGTAACAGCCAATACTCTTATGCAATGTCACCAGCCATCATCAGTTTTTACATGCAACTCCACCTGCAGTTTCAGTTTAAAAACCTAAGAAATTAGGAAGTTATTTATGAATGTTTATTACAGCACCGTAACCAGCATAGACATTGAGGGATGGTGGTTATGGCCATCCCTCAATGTTTTTATTTCCTTAAATCCCTTTTAATCCTTTAATAATTTAATTCCTTTAAATAAAGCAATAAAACCAATACCCTCTCCCCCAAAATACTTTGGGCCCCCCCAATGTCTAAGACATGGTTACGGTTCATTATTAGCTGTTTCTTAGTCTTAAACTAAAGCTACTTTGTTCGAAACTGTCTGGTGGATGCAGTGAGACCTGCTGTTAATTGTATGATATTTTCTACCAGAAAATCTGTGAACTTGAAGAGATTGACAGGACACGTAGTGAAGAACTCTCAAGGACCCTAAAATTAAACGGAAAAGAGGAACTACAAAGCCAAGAGAGGGATGGAGAAAGAGAAGGTGATAATAGTGTTGAGTGTTAGACAAGTATGAGCATTAAACCTTTTTTTTTTTTTAAATCTCAAAACTTTGGAAGGTTTTTTTTTCATGAAGTAGTTTTATTTTTGGTGTCCTCCATCCTAAAAGCACTGACTGTTTTAGAGACAACGAAAAGCCCTTGGAGTTGGTCAGGCACACACACTCTGACTAAAACACAATACTGAAATCTGATAAATACAAATAAACACCCAAATACTTGCAGATGACACACAAACTGAAATGTCAACAAAATATTCAAAGACACTCAACAGCCAGTGAGAGAACATATACATAAATTAAACAGATCAAAGGCACTCCTCCAGAAATACACACCTGCTTGGGTTTACAGAGATTAAGGCCCAACACTCAACATGCAACATTCTACAGTGAAAATTGTAAAATTATTTAACCAACTTAATATTGCATAATCTCTTCTTGTCAGGACTTTAAAGAATGAGGAACATCTATTAGTGTATAACATTAAAAACATGCCTACAGTTACCATTTGTGTGAGTTTTGTCTTTTTTGTTCTTTCATTAAAAGGGTTTAGACTCATTTTATCTGTCACCGATGCTTCTGGGTGCACAGCTGTCTGGTCTCTCTGTATCAAGCTTAATGACATTTCAGAGGGTCATTAGGTTAATTCACAAGTTTGATAATTTCTTACACTTTAGGTAGGTACATTAAACAAAAATTTGCACTGAAATTCAAACCACATCGGTTTCTAAATTTCTGCTATGAACTAATATTCTGGCAATAAATACCATTAAAATTTAGTGTTATACCAATATCTTTAAACAACATTTGCAACATTAATTCTTTCAATATTAATCTTTTATTATTATTATTATTATTTTTATATTAATCATTAAATACACTGATTGACCAAAAACATCTAGGATTGGATAATTATTGCAGTGATCAGTATATTTCAGGCATGTTATATGTTTGTAACAATTCTTTTAACTCTAACTGATGCAGTGTAGCTTTTTATTTCTTAAATAACAAATGTCAGAACATAATATGGCCATATTCTAGGATGACAATGGCAAGAATTATTAGGTTCAAACTGTGAAAAAGTGGTTCAGGGAGCATGAGGAATTATTTTCACAAATGAATTGGCCACCAGAGTCCTGACCTTAACCCCCATGAAGAATGTAGGCTGTAATCAAATCTAAAGGCTGTCCCACAAAATACTTTTTTAGCCAGTCAGTCTATGAATCAGTATTAATCATACTACTAAAAATAATGTGTATATAAAAATGTTGTCCGGGGTAGGGTTGCACCAGCTGTTTGTAAGTTCTTATTTAAATTGGAACATAAATTCTACACTAGACTACTAGACTTAAGCTAGTCGTAAAGTAATGTATAGTCACATAATATGACAATTACCTTCAATGTTCCAATAGTGAATTTCAGTTTAACATCTTGAAGTTGAATCTAACTGCTTTTGCCTCATGTAACTAACAGTAAAGTTATGTTTCCGTTGAAATACGATGTTTAAATCACAAAATAACATAATAGATTTTTAAGTAAATAATATTATAAATAACATTGTAAATACTAATAACAAAATAATAAGAAGCAATAAATAAATGCTAATGAAAAAAACAAAAACAACAATTAACATTTATTTTGGCACAGAGCAATACACTGAGAGGTGCGCTGTTTAGATCAGGTTCATGTTGGAGAGCTCCAAGTAATTCACAATGTTCTCTTTCTTAAAAAAAATTAAAAAATAAACAAATGTAAACGTCAACAAATGGTATATGTCTATATTACCTTATATTAATTCTGTCAGATAAAGCATGAGCTTATTGAATCTGCAATTTTGTTACTCCTGGTCAGCCACTTTCATGAAATTTTTTGTGTACTAAAGATTACAAACATATGTACAGTTACATTTAATGGTGCAATGCTCAAATATTTAATACTGCGCAAATTGTAATTCAGTGCCTATTCACAACTAGGCTTTTTTTATTAAGCACAGCTGGTGCAACCGGACCCAGGCAGATAAAAATGTGGTCTATAGTCACCATTCTGAATCCCTGTTACTCACAAAATCATAATATCATTTTCCCCAGTACTATTTTAAACTGCAAGATTATGATTTACATTTCTGTTTTCATCTCAGCAACACTTCTATAATTATTGATGAAAGCGCTGGATGGGGCTTGAAAAGTTTCACAACTACAAATTGTTTTTTTTTTACTCTTCATCGTGGACAGAAATGCAAGTAGCTTGTCTGGCTATCACCAGACCAAGCTCAATCTTTTAAGATAGAACATTGCATTTTCTATTGCACAAGAGGCGTGATCAACGGGCATAGTTCAAATGACTCCGCAATTGGATAGTCCTTCAAGCTATCAGACCAACGATCCATCACTTCTCTATCCTTCATTGTGTTAAACCCGCCAATAGCGTGTCAGGTGGATAAACCGGTTTGTGATTGGTCCCCGCAAATTTGTAACAGAAGACTGAGCTGCATGGCGAAATCAAATCGCCAACAGATCGGACTAGGTTTACCCAGTCTAGCAAGTAGCAGTAAGCTATATGAAAATTATAAATGTATAAAAACTCGGAGAACCAGATTAGGATTAAAAACTGTTGAGTTTCCCATGACGGTTAAAATGACTAAAATGACTTAAAAAAAAAAAAAAAAAAAAAAAAAAAAAGGTATGTGTGAAACTTTACCAGGGTTATTCTGGACTCTCAATGTCAGTCTCAATTATCAATTTTGTTACTTCAAATTGTACAGTTATAGTAAGATTATATAGTGGCTGAGCCTTTCAAGAGATTTTCTTTAAGTCATAAAAGCTTTGATCAAGACAGTGTTAAGTTTTCACTCTTATATGCCCCAGTAGTGCAGTATATCAGTTCAGCTGCTACTACCCCAAAGGCATATTTAACATAACTGGCTCTGTTTTATAGCAATATAATCAAAAGCATTAATTAGACATAAGTAAATCTTTTAGATACTTTTTTTCTCTCTTCCTCCCTCAGTCAGTCCATTCTTCAACTGTTCTCTTTTCGGGGACTGTTGTCCTTTACTCCTTCATTCTTGGTGCTCAGTCTCTTCAAAACCTTCATGGGCTTAAATTTCCCTGCTTTCTTCTTCTGCTCACCCGGTACATGAAACTCTGACAAAAAAATAAATAAAAGAATTAATGCAAGATTATTAGTATGAATGAGGTGTAAAGTGAGAAAGTCAGAGAAAAACTAAACACTGACCTTTTTCTTTAGCATAGCAGCTACTAGTTTGTCTTCCTCCTCCTCCCTAAAGAAGAAATGATGGAACTCTTCAAAAACAGCATACGAACTTGATACTAATACTATTACTTACCAATTTAGGTAAATTCAGCTAAGAAAGAAATAGCACAGATACTTTAGCTCAGGTTCAGACTGAATTAAAGTGCATTTGCATTGACCGATTACCTCTGTCTGTCCATATCTATGTTGTTAATAATCTGATTCCTCTGCTCAATTATAGTGACAAGTTCTGCCATCAATTGCTTTTCCCTGTCTTTGTCTTCTGGCGTCCATTCTTTCTCTATCAGAGATGCAAGCGGTTGGGAGAGAGATAAATTAGGGACAAGAATAAAGAACAGTTATTTGGAGAAAGGAGGAGGATTTATTCACAAGAAAAGGTCAATCAGTAAATTCTCACCATTTCTGCATTGTTTCATACCTGGCTTGTTAAGTAAGCATCTAAGCTCATATTCCACATCAGCCTGTCTCTCCTCCAGGTTCTGCTGCTTGGCTCTAAAATCCAGACATCAGACAGATTTATTGTTAACTTTAACCCAACTGAACTCCATCTTTCTGTTTAAAGGTCCTGACCTTATCAGGCGTTATATTACCGTATATACCCGAATATAAGACGACCCTGAATACAAGACGACCCTCCAATTTTCCAGACTTATTTTTGGGAAAAAAAAGGTGCTCGCCACCTCTGAACATTGCATTCTGTGACTCCAAATTTTTTGGCAGCTTTGCAATTATTAGATGATTCTGCCTCATTCACGACCATAAGTTTAAAGTTGGTGTCATAACTGTTTCGAACGTGTTGGTTTATTTGACCAACTTTTGAAGCTCTTTTCTCAAAATGATCTCTTGACTTCTCCATGGCTGCACTTTACTGTTTATTTAATTCATAACACTGTCACTAATTACGTGTTGGCGCCCTCTACTGTTTCCCCCTGCTTTCTCCCTTTCCTCCCGTGATTTTGTCTGCGAATATAAGACTATTCAGGTATATATATGGTATTATTATATTGTCAGCTCTATGGACAAGAACTGGCATCATTGTTGACTTCAGCACCTTGCTATGGCAATGTGGCCACATTAAAATACATTTTTTAAAAAACAAATTATAAATTTACATAACATGGGAATGTCAAGGTTAAAATTATGGTGTGCATAAAAATGGGAAATAATGAATACAATAAAATCAGATAAAATTTCTGTGCTATCCTGCATACTAACGTCTCTGTTTCAACACTGGAAAAAAAAAAAATTCATATTTGAGAGAGGGAAATTGAGAACTATTACAAAGCTTGTCATGGAATCTTATGTACATGGATGAGGATCATATATACGTCACAATAATAAATAATTTACATAAATCTCCCAACCAGCAGAGTGTTTCTACTTCAGTTGTGTGCATTCAGAGTTTAAAAGTTTTTGATTAGCTTCCATGTCTTTTCAAGTCTGCGGCCAGAGCTGCTGATTTCAACGTGAGCCACGTGGGTAAATATAGTCTCAGCGCTGAAACTAGACGTGTACCACCGGTTCTGGGATGCAACGTGTGCTGTAATCCATTAATAAGGCGACCAAAAAGAAAACGCTCACTTACCACTCCTGCACTGTATATAAAACAAGCCTTAGCTGAAATGTCACTGAACAGAGATTCAATCAGATACATTGCTAAATATACACTGAATGAACGTTTAAGAGCATTTAAGTTTTTCAACAGAAAGACAATCTCTTAGCTAAAGGGAATTAAATAATAGAGGAGCCTAGTGCAAAAAAGAATTTCTCATGTATTGAAACAGAAAAAGGTTCCAGAAAACTTTTTTTCCCCCCAGAAAAAAAGGTTAAAAAAACTAGGTCTCACCCTTCTCTCTAGGTCTAACTGTGCATTTGTAGTGATGCTAAAATGATTTTCCAGCATTGTATAAGTTAATTTTAAAGCTGCAGTCTGTAAGTTCCTCTTTGTTACCATCTCTGTTTGAAACCTGCAATTGCAGTTATTTGTGGAATTATCATCTTTACGTGGGTTGTGCATCGGCACGGCTCCTCAGCACGAATAAATCGAATGTTTTGAGGACTATGTGCGGCTGTCATTCATTCACCGCACCGGTGTGGATACTGTACTTCGGAATCACAGATTCTACGTCTTGGAAGTATGGCCAAAATAAGAATTTTCACTAGAAAATGTTGTCTGAACAACGGTGATTGAATCTAACACTCGATTAGCTCACATCAAACCGTGCAAATTATTATTATTGTTATACTTTGTTCTCAAATTGTTAATGTTAACATCAGCATTACGTGACTACGTTTATTTAGTATGTATTAGCGTTACCTGTAGATTTCAATTTATGTCTAATCTTTTGATTTTGACTATGGGTGAATCTTCAGTTGTCACTGATGATTGTTGTTTGGACGTTTCTGTATTAAAATCTGTCCTAAAAAATGATTTGTTTAATTATTCCAGCTGCTGTGAGAAAAGGCTATAAATGATCCGCCACCTGCAGCATCCTCACATGCGATACTAGCCTACTAGTCGACACCATGACATACATAAGGGTGACCTCACACTGAAAAATTGTGCTATAGTATGTTAATATAGCATGTTTTTATTGATGTTGCAGCAGACTAAATGAATGCCAATTGTGCACTTACGTGTAGACCAGCTCTGCCTCTCTCCGTACTAGTAAGTGCTTCTCATGAATCAGAGTGAACCAGTCAACAAGAAGATGTTCCTCCTCATCGTCTAAAATAACAAAACGAAAGAAAAGAAAATCATTAAAAACACATCCTGAAATGGGACAATTTGCTTAGATTAGCTTGGAGTTCTTAGTCTGGGGCTGTCTCACGAACCTCTTATTTTTTTTTTTTTTTTTTAAGGTGAGCAACAGGCAAGAAACCTTTAGATAACCTGGCTGAGTGCAGTTACTGTTCCCAATATGACAGATGGTAATGAGTACATGGACAAAAAAATAAATAAATAAAATGCCGCCCTCCCGAACACTGAAAACACCAGATCATGAGCTTCTCGTGGACAAATCACAGTTATTCTATAGCATGTTGTTCTCTTACCATTTGAACATTCTCGTAAGCTTTTCTCCAGATCTACCCCTCTCCGCTCCAATTCATCTAACCGTTTCTCCAGATCACTCATCTCAACATGGATGTCTTCTACTGGGATATATTGGTCTGACTGAACCTGCCAAATACGATGACAGGACAACTAATTATAAATTATATATGCCACAGTTATAGTTCCTTTCTTAAAATAGTCAAAACAAAACCCAACAAATTCATGATGCTAAACTACAAAAAAAAAAAAGCAAAGGATGCCTCACTCTGCGTTTAATGAGAGGAAATCCATGTCCAGGAGCAGGAGGTCGTGCAGGACGGGGCCCTTTCGGGGGTCTGGATACAAAAGAGCTGACAGAGGTGGTCGTCTTCCGATTAAATGGATTCTCTTTACAAGTTCTCTGAAGATGACAGTGATGAGAGAGCATAAAACAAAGATATTGAACAAAGAAATTAAGAAAGGAAAGCTACTGGATTTAGGAGGAGAAAAGTTTTCACAAAGATGTGAAAAAAGTGGAAAAATTCAGTTTGAATTAACGGTCTATTTATATCATAAATTAAAATGATTTATGATATAAATCAAAGATGTCAGATAAATCAAAGAAGTGACAGGTTTCCCATCGAAGATGTGATCAATGAAAAAACTGACGCTAAAAAGCGCTTACATTTTTAAAGCAGTTAAAAGTGTCATTACTGGCCAACACTTTAGAGACACTCACAACAAACAAAGGTACATTGCACTTCTCCAAAAACTTCATAAAACATGCCAAGCGTGTGATTGTACGACTTTTGAAGCTTTTGAATGAATAATAGTTGGGGATGTTGAATCAGTGTCATAAGAAAGTGGCTTTACACATAAGAGCTGCAGTTTTTGGACAAAACAAAAAAATTGTGGTGGTAACGGGTATAAGCAGAATCACTGATCATTTTAATTTATGATATAAATAGACCATTAATTCAAACAGATTTTTTTTTTTTTTTTTCTGTATTCGTGATCAAGTACGCTATGCATTTTTATGTTTTGTTTCAAAAACAAATGTCTTGACTGATTGAAAACTTTTGAACAGCAGTGTATGTCTTGACAGTAAATCTAACCTTGCCTGGAGTGCTGGGTGTCTGTGAAGGTGACATTTTTAGCCCTGCAGAGAGGCAGGATGGAGGTGCTCTCATACTGCGACCGGTTTGTGGGGTGGCGGGTGCTGAGCTGGTATTGGTAGGTGGTGGTGGAGGAGACAGGTTTGGAGAACAGTGAGGCTGAAGCTCAGTTGTTGGGGACAGGGCAGAAGTAGGAGTGTTGATTGATGGTTCAGACACACTCTTGGTGAACAAATGGTCCTGTTCGCTAGAAGCAGGTTGCTGGGGGACTGCACTGTAGTCTGAGGAAGAGGAGGAAAGGCTCTCTGTGCTCAGAGCTAGAGAAGAAGCAGGAGAGGAGGTCTGAGATGAAGAAATAGCTGAAGAACAGCAGGAAAGAGACAACCCAGAAAAAAAATATATATAACAAAATGCAGATGTGAGTAGTTAGTCAACTGCAATATTCTGTAACAGTGGTTCTCAAACAGGGGCCAGAGCACACAAGGGTCCTCAGCAAACTTTTGCAGGGCTGCAGGATGACTTAAAAGTATTTAAATTAATTATTATTAGTAGGGTATTAAACTATTCTAAATCTAAATTAAAATGCTTTATTTCTTTAAGCTGCAATATAGCATTAGTGTGACTGCATGAAAACTCCTTTTCTCCCATTTTTACCCCTCAGAAGAACATAGTTTTTGAAATGTTAAGAATCACTAAATGATTCATGGCTGATTCATTTTAATTTATGAATACAGGATTTCTGCAAGTTTAATGAAGGTAAATTTAAGACCTTTTTGAGACCAATTAATGAAAATTTAAGGAATAAATTGAAGGGAACATAAAACGTCTGTGTTCGAAAATATAATTTCCAACAGATCTCCATAACGTTTAAAATAATTTTATAAAAAAATAGCTTAAAGTTTGAGATAAGAAATCATAAGAGATCATAAAACTAATACATATGAATCAAGACTTGATTGCTTAATATGATAAACAAAAGTCTTAGGGGTTTAGAACAAAATTAGGGTGAGTAAATTACAGAATTTTAATTGTTGTAGGGCTGTGCAATACTGAAGAAAAATGCGATATGCAATACCTTGTTAAACAATGCGATATTCGATACAATATTGCTATTAGTGTGTAAAATCCATTTAAAATTATATATTTTTTTTAATATTTAAAAACTGAGAATGATACCATTTGTGTGTTTCACATTCTTTCTGGGAAAAGAAAGCATCGCTACAACATCTGAAAGTGACCAGCAGTGTTTTAGCAAAATGTCACAAATCTGACAATATCATTTTAGCATCAATGTAAACAAAAAAAAACTCTTTGCTTGACTTGGTAATATAGTTATATCAACCTAAAACTTAACATCAAGAACATCCAGGTAAACAAAGACACCTGAACTAGGGGTGGACGATTATTTATGTTATTTAAATAAAACAGTAGTCTTCACATTAATTAAATATACACTGATGTATAATAAAGCTACAAAGGTTATTCAGCCAAGAGCACTGAGTGATTTTCTCTTTTCTTTTGTTGTTTGACAGGTTTACTATATCAGCAGGCTATCACTTTAAGAGCTAATGCACGGATTCTATTGACAGAACTGTGTGTGTATTTGAAAGTTTGTGTGTGTAACAAGACACGAAACAGAACTGAAGGGATCATAAATGCTTGTGCGCACGTATCGGTGTGTGTGTCAGACAGCGCGAGACTGCAAGGACTTGTTTTTCTCAAGTTATTGCGTTTAATAACTCTTTTTAATGTCAAGCAAGTCAGATAAGTAACAGTCGTGTGCCCAGTCTATTCTCTGCTATATTCGTCGACCTAAAATGTACACTTTTCACAATGTTGAAGTAGCCTATTAAAATCATTCAGATATTGTGTGCCGTTGCAATATGCATATTGCGATATGTACATTTTCGATATTTCGATAATTTTGATATTGTGCAGCCCTAAATTGTTGGGTGAAATATCCCCTTAAGTATACTGACCTACTTTTGATTTATTAATCCAAAATTTGACAAATTCGTGATACTCTTCATACAGTAAAGTCCATTTTTATTAGTTGATTCTGCAATTCCATCCATGTTTTCTGCAATGCAGAAATCATAGTGCCCTAATTTAATGCCATGATATTGAATTTATGACTTTCTGCTCCAATTTTTATTGCTGATATTTTTAAGGCCTTAAATTGTGGAAGGTCAAATTAAGACTTTAAGACCCTCGGAAACCCTGAAATACTACCGGTTAAAGGGGTAGTTGCCCCATTGACTTCCATAGTATGGAAAAAAAAAAATAGTATGGAAGTCAATGGGGCCCATCGACTGTTTGGTTACCGACATTCTTCAGAATATCTTTGTTTGTGTTCAGCAGAAGAAAGAAATTCCTACAGGTCTGGAACAACTTGAGGGTGAGTAAATGTCATACTTAAAGCAAAAATATCAAGCCTATTTTGGGACAATGGGCAACCACTGTTGTAACATCACCTGACTATGACAAGCATGACAAAGTGTTTGGTTTATTAGACACTGATCAATTAAATTGATTTATTAAACATCTCCGAGGACCTGACCTGGACTGCTCACATTCAGACACAGGTGAAAAAAGCCAGGCAAAGACTGTACCACCTGCGCCAGCTGAGGAAATTCAGGGTTTCACCAGCTATCCTGAAAACTTTCTATTTAGGGGCGATAGAAAGTGTATTAACTAGCGTGGTATGGGAACAGCACCAGTCATGACCGCAAAGCCCTGCAAAGAGTTGTGCGCTTATCCGAGCGTATCTCAGGGTCAGCTCTCCCGTCTCTGCAGGACGTCTACACCAAATCTTGAATTGGAATTAAAATTCAGTCTTCCCCATAAAGCAAAATGAATGTGAGACATTGGAATTAAAATTCAGTTTTCCCCATAAAACTAAAAAAATGTGTCAGACACTGTAAGCAACTAACCTGATGTAGCAGAATTTGGAGCTTTTGGTGCTGGTCGCTTCTTCCTTCTGACACTCACGGGACTTTCTGAAGGGGCAGGACTTTGTCTTTTTGTGTCCTCACCTGCGGCTGCGGCTGCAGCAGCCGGAGTGATGCCATACCAGGGATGACTAGCCACTACTGGACCAGGGGGATCATCAGGGCACGTTTCTGGCTCCTCTTCCTTATCATTATCGAAGGGATTTGGAGGAGAGGATGGTCTTGATCCCTCCTCCTTTCGAGAAGGAGATGAACCAGTGCAGGGAGGTATGACTATACCAGTGGGTGGGCGAGGTGCTGGTTTCTTCTTTGTTTCTGATTGCACCAGCGTCAGCCAGGGTGGGTCTTTTGGTTTAGGAGTGTCACTTGCCTTGCTAGAGTTGGGAAAGGAATGCATTACAACCACTGATTGAAAATCTTGTAATGTGTTTGAAATAAGTCTAATGCTCACCAATTTATTTGATCAAACAGAGAAAAGTGAAAACAGCACTTTTGTGAAATATAACTTGAAATAACCATTTTCTGTTTTAATACATTTTAAAATCAAACTATTCCTGTACTGTGGTACACTACCACTCAAAATTATGGGGATAAGTAGGATTTAAAATAGAAAGAAATTAATACTTATATTTCGCAAGGATGCATTAAATTGATCAAACGTGACAGTAAAGACATTTATAACGTTACACATGATTTCTATTTTTAAAAAAAATTCTTTCCATTTACCAAAGAATCCAGAAAAAAAAAAATGTATCATAGTTTCTACAAATATATTAATCAGCAAAACTCTTTTCCACATTGATATTAATAGGAACCATTATTAATAACTGAGCACATTAGAATTATTTCATAGTAATGGCTTTTGGCTTACTCAGTTGGGGACACCTAAATTTCATCTATATTACCGATCTGCCCGCATTGACACTATATGATACTTGAAATTAGCTGGATAACATCACCGTTTCACCAGAACGGCTGTACAAATTCTGTTGCATTATTTTCCTGTTAACAACGTGAAGCTGCTTTGAAACAATTGGACTTGTTAAAAGCGCTATATAAATAAAGGTGACTTGACTTGACTTGACTTGACTTGAGTAATGATTCAAATAATGATTTGTGAATTTTCATTTCTCGAGCTTTGCCATCACAGGAATAAATTAATTACATTTTAAAATGGATTAAAATAGAAAACGGTCATTTTATATTGCAACAATGTTTCACAATATTACTGTTTTACTGTACTTTTGATCAAAGAAACTTTTGGACCGGTAGTGTATATGAAAAAGAAACAAAACCTGAACAACAAACAAAAGACACAAGTGCATAATAAGAGATAAAGCAGATGAGAGGTCAGGAATTAGCTTACCGAACAGGTGAGTGCAATCTTTCTTTTGGCACAGGAACTTGAGGAATTTGAGTGTCAGCATCTTCTAGAGCCACAATCAACAGATAGATAAAAACATTTTACAGATGTAAAACATGTAAATAACTTGTAATATTGTGGTCAATTTTATGTTTGACATTTTTGCTCACCATTGACAGTAGGACTTTCAGAGGGTCTGGGTGGCCGTAGCCTCGGGATAGGGCGAGGAGCAGGGGTGGGCTCAAATACCCGTCTAGGTGCTGGTACTGGTCGACCCTCTGCTGCTGTACCCTTCACTTTGGTTGTTGGCGCATCACCATTGGCCACATTAGCTAGCTTTTGGTCTTCTTGTTGTGTGTGCTGATCCTCCTCTTCAGATTCATCAAAAGGATTTGGTGGACTAGAAGAACGAGGTTCACTGTGCTCTATCTCAATGTTTGACCTGCTATCTGACTGCTCTCTTACTGCTTCTTCCATTTCACTTATTTCCTTTTCTTCTTTTATTTTTTCAACTTCACTGTGTGATGCTTTAGATTCTAAACTCTCACTGTGTGAATCGTTTGGGCTTGTTGAGTTTAATGTGACCAGTGGATTACTCGTATCTGAATGACCATTCTTATTGTTAGAGACAGATCTGGTGAAGTGGTGTGTGCAAACTAATGATCCAGGATCCTCTGTGAACTTGTAAGAACCAGGCAGTAAAGTTCTGCTGCATTCCCTACATCTGAAATGAAAGCAGAAATCACTAACTCAATAAATTATGAAAACAGAATGAACGACTATTATATGTTTTGCACTATAAGCTTTAAAAGATAATTTCATAATTCATTCTTGTTCCAAAAATGCAAATTCAGAACATTATCCTAAGAGGAAATCTGGGCGGAATTAAAATCAAGAGACAACAAAAAAGAAACAGCTTTGCACCTGAAGCAGTTCCGATGATAAAGTTTGCCATCAACGAGGATCCTCTGAACCAGGTGAACATGCTTCCCACAGACTGAACACGTGCTGCTCAGAGTACTGCGTTTTGATTGGCTATCTGCACCCGACTGTGTAGCACCAAGTACCAGGACGAGGATGGAAGGCAGAAAAACAGGGAGAGGTAAGAGAAATGATGGTAAGATCCATTGATGTCTATTTGGGACCATATTGCATATTTTTTCTGCTTTGTTAATACATTGTTCTTGTTACAAGCCCCTGCTCTTTCTCTTGTTTTCTCTTTTCTGTCTGAGGATAGCTGCCAATTGGATGGGGGCGGAGCCTGATTATTCCTAACACCTGAGGCCTCTGCCTATTTAAGAGCTGCTGGTGACACTTCACGTGTTGGGGGCCTACCTCAGGAAACCTGTTGTTTGTGGTTTCAGAGTTTGTTTCCTTTTGTACAGGATGGTGAGTTGTGTTTGTTTAGTTACATTAGATTAGAGGGAAAGCATAGGTAAGTAAGCTGACCCGGAAGATTCTTTTGTGTATATTCTTTTGTGTTTCTCTGGAGTTAGGAAGGCATCAACTCTGAGTTGTAGTTTAGATTAGTTAGCTCACCAGTCCTTATTTTAAGTTTTGTATATTTACATCTTTGTTTGTTTTTGTTACTTTCTGTTGTCAATAAATTTTATATTTATTACCCTGGCCCTTGCAATTTGTTTTGATACCTTCCTGAATGGCTCTTATGTTGGTCCCTAACAGTTCTATATAAATATGTATAACATTTTTTGTATTAGAAAATTGGTACAAACTGTCTCAAGTAAATAATATAAAGATAAGTTTTACTTTGAAAACACACAAGCAGGTGCTTATATCAAACTGATGTGATGAATTTACTGGCTAGGAACTTTGTCAAAGAGGGACAAAGAAGATTTAAAAAAAGAGAAAGTGCTGAATTCTGTCCATGAAAAGGAGATACAGTGGTGGCAAAAGTGATGTCTGGCCTAGGATAATTGATATCTTCACCTTTTATTTAAACATTATTCAAAATGTGTTGATGTTGTAAGCATACAGTGTAGTAATGAATGCCAAATTGTGCAGACATATTTTTTGGCCAGGCTGTCATACAAAGAAATTATGAACACAAAAACAAAAGAGAACAAACTAAATATTAATAACTGATTATGTTGTAGTCAATGTATGCATTTTCTTGTGAGCTTTTTGTTTTTCTATGTAGTTAGAAACAGTACATCCACTCTAGACATAACTTTTGTCCACGACCCCTTTCTGGAGAAGCAAAATTAGATTCGGTCCCCTCTAACTCATACAGCTCACCAATATCTGCCAAAAATCAAATACATAATTTGGCTCTCCTGGCTGATTTGCTAACTCTTTGCTCTGAATACATGGAATCAGGCCAAAATGGATCTCATTGCTCTCCATCTAGTGTTGCAATGACATTCCACTCCACTCATGCTGCAACTGCAAATTTTAGGATAATTTGTTTGTGCACATAGAGTGTTGTTGGGTCTACAGCTATGCAGAGAATCAGATTTTAAGAAGAAATCAAAGTTGAACAAGAAGTTGTGAATCTGTTTTTAAAACAATGCTGTCTTTACCTCAGTCTGAGCGTCACGGTCCTCTAGAGGAGCAAATGGTCTCTTTATGGCTGGCTTAATGCGGCCAGGACCACCAGGGCTCTTTATGCATGTGGGGACAGCTGAATGGAGGATAAAAACAGGTTATTCAGTAGCATGGCCAGCATTTTTTTTCTACATAAAATGTACTAATTTAATGAAAATGCAACTCATACACCTAGACATAAAATTTGTGCAGCATGGATGAGTTATTTGCGCAAACAGCAAAGCTGGTTTGTTTGCTTGCACCACCCAATGGTTAGTGTGGCGTAACAAGTTCCAGCCACACCATAATAAACAATCAGAAAATTCTTATTCAATAAACAATCAGGGTGGGAAATGTTTTGTCCAACAGACACAGTGTGTAAAGAATAAAACATTTTATCAGCCAATTTTTTTTTTCTACACTATATTGCCAAAGGTATTGGGACATCCCTCTAAATCATTGAATTCAGATGTTCCAATCACTTACATGGCCAAAGGTTAATAAAATCTAGCACCTAGTGTCGTCAAGCGTGGTGTCGTGATAGGTTGCCACCTGTGCAATAAGTACATTCTTGAAATTTCCTCACTACTAAATATTCCACGGTCAACTGTTAGTGATATTATAAAGCGGAAGCAATTGGGAACAACAGCAACTTAGCAACGAAGTGGTAGGCCACGTAAAAAAAAAAATATATAAATAAAAAAATAAAAATCACAGAGTGGGGGTCAGCTTATGCGGAGGAGCACAGTGCACAGAACTCACCAACTTTCTGCATCAATAGCTACAGACCTCCAAACTTTGTGTGGCCTTCAGATTAGCTCAAGAACAGTGCGTAGAGAGTTTCATGGAATGGTTTTCCATGGCTGAGCAGCTGCATCTAAGCCTTTCATCACCAAGAGCAATGCAAAGCATCGGATGCAGTGTTTTAAAGCATGCCACCACGGAAGCATGCCAGCAGTGGAGACGTGTTCTCTGGAGTGACTAATCACGCTTCTCTGTCTGGCAATTCGATGGACGAGTCTGGATTTTTGGTGGTTGCCTGGAGAACGGTACTTGCCTGACTGCATTGTGCCAAGTGTAAAGTTTGGTGGAGGGGGGATTATGGTGTGGGGTTGTTTTTCAGGAGTTGGGTGTAGCCCCTTAGTTTCAGTGAAAGGGACTCTTAATGCTTCAGAATACCAAGACATTTTGGACAATTTCATGCTCCCAACTTTGTGGGAACAGTTTGGGGACGGTCCCTTCCTGTTGCAACATGACTGCACACCAGTGCACAAAGCAAGGTTCATAAAGGCATGGATGAGCGAGTTTGGTGTGGAGGAACTTGACTGGCCCACACAGAGTCCTGACCTCAACCTGATAAAACACCTTTGGAATTAATTAAAGCAGAGACTTCGAACTAGGCCTTCTCGTCCAACATCAGTGCCTGACCTCACAAATGCGTTTCTAGAAGAATGGTAAAATAATTCTCATAAACACACTCCTAAACCTTGTGGAAAGCCTTCCCAGAAGAGTTGAAGCTGTTATAGCTGCAAAGGGTGGGCCAACTAACTATTAAACCCTACAAATTAAGAATGGGATGTCATTAAAGTTCATGTGCATATAAAGGCAGATGTCCCAAAATGTTTGGCAATATAGTGTAAATGAAATTAAATAAATGTGAAAAGCAAATCTCAAAAGCTGAAATCTCAATAAATTTTCACACCTGATTTTTCTTTAAAATAACCAAATTCAGACCTTTCAAAACAGTCCAAAAACTGTGAAAAATAACCTAGTTCTTTCTGTTTTTCATTGTCCAAGTGGCCTTTGATCTGTTTTTGGTGCACTTTGAAACTTTCCATTTATGCTGTTTAATGCAATGTGAGACTGCTTAAATTAAGCAAGTGTGATACCTCAGATAGTCACTTGCGATTTCAGTCACACTGTATCTGTGACATCACATCCACTTGTTGCATACAGAAATATGTATTGTAGGAAACACTGCAGTTAGTTCACGTCTGCAGCTAAGATTTAAATGAGATATGTGATCTCATTCTACAGAGGGTTTGGTTATGTTGAAATATGTATCTCTTAAATAAATATCAATTTAACTGCACAGATTGGGCAAACTTGTAGCAAACTTTTAAAATTCATAAATCCCATGACACTACAGAGGATAAGCGGGTTGGAGAATGGATGGATGCAAGTAAAATGGATATTATAACTGAAATATGCCCCAGTTTACCATTTACGCTGAATCATGTTGGATCAGCTCATCAAGTCATATGTATGTGAATGAAACTAAACACTGAAAAGTATTTGATTCACTAAAAAGAATCAATACAATAAAGTAATTTGTTCATGAATCAGACTGGTTGTCCTGCATGTTGTATGCTCCCGGCAAGGAGAAATTTATAATCTGGTCAAATTCAATTCTGGCAAAATGCATACTTTAAATTTTCAATTTAAGAATTATGGCTGCAGAGTTTTATACTCACTGTGAGATTTGTTGGTGAAGTAGTTATAATACTGAGATACATAGGTAATGATGCTTAATCTGTCAGGCACTCTCATGGACACCATGTCTTCCGGATCCAGCAAGGCTGGAATACCCAACTCACTCTCAGCAACCTCAAATGCCTTTCGAGAAAAAAAGAGAAAGGTTGCATAACAGCAAGTATGAAAAGCCAAATACACTTTTTTTAAAGCCACAGAGGAGTATTTAGCATGTTTTGTCCATAACGATGTTGTCCATAAACTTAGAAAGCTTTTATTTTTACAATAGTAACAACCACATGACATGTTATAACAAACCACTTAACCAACATTTACACTAGCTGTAAGTATCTGGTTCTACAGTTTACAGTTAACTATAGTCAGTCAATGTTGACTTACATGTTTTTATAAACAATTTATTTTAAAACACTTTAAGGAAAATGCATTTATTTGTAAACAGTTAAAAAAAAATCTAAAACAGTGGTTTAGTATGACAGTGTACACATTAACATCACCGTTTATGCAAAGTCATAATGGACTACAATGATGATTTCTGGAGGAAAAAAGTGAGAATTACTCTATCATGTGACTGACAAAAATATAGAGGTGATTGCTGCAACCACTTCCTCTTTCTAGAGCTGTTCTGAAACACTAAAACACAATTTAAGCAGTTGATTTTGCATAATGATTCAGATCAACAGCATACATCATAATTATTATAGCCTCCCTCTCTCATGTTTGGTCAGCTGTTTGTGTGATACTCACCAGACGATTGTTCACAAAGACATTTTCTTTTGAGAGGGAGTCAAAATCTCTAGGGGACAAATAAACAAAAACATTGTTTAGCAAGTGCAAAGTCATGAATCTCAAACATCCCAATGTTTATTGAAAATATACAAGAATAACCGCTAATTCACTCCAATAAGTAAATTATTTGGCTTTGTGTGTATGACTTGTTAATGTTTTTAATGTTAATGTTTTTGTCTAAAAGATAATTTTGCATATAAAAGCTGATTTTGTCAGTGTTCAGAATTACACTCGAATACAGATACAACAATCGACTGACTAAAAGTAACAAAACTCTCATTATAATTCAATTGGAGTTAACTTCACATACAGTTTACGTCTACTTGTGATGTGATGAGTATATTAAATATCTCTTTAAAAGCCTGTGTGGCTGGGACACAAATTATGACTCAATAACCTGATAATTATAAACATTCTTTTATTATTATTATTTTGTATTTATCTGCTGCTATGTCTTGGAATTAAAATAACATTGAACAAATAGTAATTATTAAATTACGTTAAGGTTTTTTTTAATATACATTTTTAGTTTTTAAAATGAATAAACCTGCATGTTCTCATCATACAAAGTAATCGTAAAATAAAGATATGGATTAAATCACTGGAATTAATTTTACTTCACAGTTTTAACTTTAAATACTTTTTGCACCCCAATTAATTTCGCTTCTGTTCTGCAGAAGAAAGAAAATGGAACGTCATGGGGATTTGTAAATTATGACAAAATTTTCACTTTGGTTGAACTATTCCTAATGTGAATCAGACAGCGTGTCACTTCCTGTTTATTTCAAGTCACACCTAACAGTAGCACACAATACAAGCTACATCTCCACAAATCATGTAAGGAAACAACATGTCCATCTATTAAATATGTCCTGCCTTTAAAATAATTATATTTGAGGATGTATGTCATCTTCAGAGAAATGGAAAATACAAACAAATGAAAAATCTAGTGTCAAAGATGCTCACATGAGATCAGGTCTGTGTCTGTGGATGATGGCACAGAAGGCCAGACCATCTCTGAAGGATGAAGACATGTTAGTAATGTTCACATTACTGTAACCTTCACACTGGTTCCTGCACCAGTCCTGCAAAGCTTTTAGGGAGCCCATGGTCGAGATTCAATCACAAATCCACACTTATAGCCTGATCCGGATCTTGAAATACACATGAAGACTCATGAGAGTTCATGAGAAACCCTTTTCCACATGTCCCTGACCGGTGCAGTTAGATCTCGCTGTCTGAAATGTCTCCGATTCCATTCGATCCAAGTAAACAGTTTGGCAACGGTCAGTAGAGCTTTAACCGGACTGTCCAAAATAATCAACACACGAATTGAGTCAAACTCCAACTTGAGTTACAGGCTTCACTGTCCGTTTTTCAAAATGAGAAAGCAATGATACTTCGACGTTTCATTTAAAAAACGATAAGTTACATAGTCAGAAAGCAGGATAATGTAGGCCTAACAGTTAAACACTCTTTTAGGCGTTACGTGACCTGACGAATTTGTTGTACAGACGCGTTTAGACTCGTATGCCAAGAAATGCATTGTCAAAATAAAAGTCATGTCCGATTTGATGCAAAGCAAACCTTACACCAACCTTAAACCAAACAATTTTATTTATTTGTCTAGTCTGGCTTGATAGATGTTTGTATCATGCCGTTTTTATTATTTTTATACAGCAGAAATAATATAATATAATCGTTTTATTATTAAGTTATGGTCTGAATTCTGATTTTTTGTTTGTTTGTTTGTTTTTACGTTAAAACTGTGATGGTATAAACAAAGAGTGAAATAAGCAAAAAAAAATATGTATTATTAATCGAGTGAAAATGATTTTACTATGTATCACGTAGCCAAACTCAGGAAAATGTTTCAACTTAAATTTAGCCTCAAACGTTCAGTCAGTGAAAGGAGTGCGCGCCCGTGGGCGTGACACGTCTGAGGCTGAGACTATCACTCCCCCTTTTTTGTCCCTAGAAAAGATTTTTCAAAAGTTATAATACCTGTATAGTGCATGGCAGTTGATTGTACTATAACATCATGGAATGATGACGTACCGTGCTGCAGACACACAACAAATGATTGTACAGTAGCCTATCAATGGCAGAAATCAGGTTTCTCATTGGACAGCCAGTTAAAATGAATCGTGTTTAAATGTATTCCATTACATTCTAGTCCATGCATAGCCTACTACATAATTTATTAATATCTATTTTAGGTCTATTACTTTTCATATTAAAGTATGGATGCAACACTTTTATAAAATAATAATAATAATAATGCACTTGGTGTAAATAGACACTCCGTAATAGGTATATAGTAATAATAATAATAATAATAATAATAATAATAATAATAATAATAATAATAATAATAATAATAATAATAATATGCAAGCTTATTTATATAGCACATTTCATACACAATGATATTTCAAAGTGTTTTACAAACAGGTATGCCTACATAAGAAACAACAATGACATGACATAAAAATGATTTAAAAATATTAAAATAAATAAAAAGGAAAGAAAATAATACAGAAATAAAGTGATAATCAGAAGGATGCAACACAGTCAGGTATGATTTTTTTATGATGTGAATGTGGCTAATGGCTACTGTTGGAACACATCTGATTATGTTTTGAGTGAACATTTGGTGTTTCTAACTGACTTTATCATCCTAATGATCTGAGTGATCTATTAGGTCATTGATCATATCTGTGATGTATTTAGGTCCTAGTCTAGTAGTGATTTATATACAAGTAAGAGTACTATAAAATAAATTCGAAATGTAACTGGAAACATTCAAAATGTAACTGGTTTTGGTCAGAATCCTGGCAGCAGCATTTTGTAAACTGCTGGTCTTCTGAGGAAGGGCTATTGAAGAGTCCACACTGGTGATTAAAACATCAACATGTTTCTCTTGACTGGATATGTAACATCTAATTTTGACATTAGATGCAGAAAATAGTATGCAGATTTAGTCATTGTTTTGACGTAACTACTAAAAATAGACTCCAAGATCATAAGATTCCTGACCTCTGGAGTCAAGTGTTTACCTTGAGACTTTCATATTTGTTGCCTATAATGTATAGCTGAAGTAAGTTTTGACACACAACAAACTGTTAACTTTTATTTATGCACTGGCAGTCAATGTGGCTGTCGTTAGTAGGTGACAGGGTTAGGTAGATCTGAATATCTGTATATTTGCTTATTTGATGCTTATTTTACTTTATCCAATAGAACATTGTACAAATTGAACATGAGCTTTGCAAGAAATTGAGCCTTGTGGGACTCTCCACACATGTCCACTTTCCATTATATCCCTCCCTTCCAAGTATGACCTGAGGATTAGTGTGATAAATTGACAAAACAGAGCCAATTCAATCAGGCTTAGTTTATAACATGATGCTGATCATCTACTTTCTCTGTCAACTCAGGCATTGATCCTGAGTTCATGGAGCATGTGCTCATGAAAGTGTGACATTAGTAGCGAACGGCCAATCAACATAAAGAAACTGCAATTCACTTTTCACAAGAGAATCAGCTAGATTTATTTTTCTCTTCTGCTGAACATTAAGAAAAGGAAGAATATGAAGTACATAAGTGCATTTACACAGCAAGAAGAAAATGCAGTATCTTGCTTTTTCAGTGCAAGTGAAAGTTGTGAAGTTAGTTTATACAGTTGATAATATGCATAGGTATACAGAGACTCGGACATGTAAGCTCACATGTAGTCGTTTTTAAAGCATTGTCTACTGATTCCAAACCTTATTTATTATACTGCATATTTATATTACATGGACTATTAATGTAGAGCAAGAGAAACTGGGGGAGTGGCTTTATTGCATCAGGCGTTTGTCACTTTGCTCAAAGCTGATTGGTCCAATTTTTATCCAACCTCTTACTCAGAACATGACCTGCCATGGAGTGTAAGTTAGTGTGGTAATGAACACCGCTAAAAGCCAAGCCACTTCCATGGTGCCTAAAACCCAATATCAGTTACAATTACCGTTATTAGCACCATTTGGGATGCCGTCAGAAAGATTGACAGAACTATACAAATATCTGTTTGGAGTTTGTTTGAATTTGTTCAACTGACTGAAAACAACTTTTTCAATGATCTGCCTAAGAAAGGAAGATTTGAGATTTGTTTAAAGTTGCTCAAAACTCAATCAGACATGAGGGAAAAAAATATACAGCTAAACAATGACAATAACCAACAAAGAACAGAGGAAACTGGGGAGTATAAATACACAAAGGAAACAAGCAACTAGACAGGTGAGCACAAACTAGACACCATGGATACAAAGAAAACAGGAAATAAACACAGGAAACTCAAACTCAGAAATGATAAAAAACAGGGAAATGTGAAAATCAAAGTCTCTGAATAGATCATGATCATGGCATGCTTTGTAGAACAGGGTTCTTCATTCTGAGCTAAAGTGGTATTCATCTAGCCATGAGCTCTTTACATGTCGGCCCACATGTTGACCCACTCCATGTTTTATTAGGCTTAAGTAACCTTAACAACCTAATGATTTTGTTTTATGTCACTCCTTCAGAGAGTTTGCAAACATGTTTTTTTCCCAACCCGTAAGTGGACCTCGCGGGCCAGAGTTGAGAACCCCGGTTTAAAAAATTGGGCAATTTCGGAGAGGCTAGAAATAGCAAGCTAGCTTTGAAAGCATAAGATCCCACCCTTTCTTCAGAGCGCTCCCCAAAGTCACGTCCACGCCTCCTCCAAAACACATGAACGCACACAGCCAGAGTAGAGTCTGCAAAGCGTAACGAGAGACAATGTTTAATTACCTCATCTCTCAAAGGTCATCTCATTACAATAATAATGAATGTAACCAACTAAAGGGTGCTGACTTGTACCACCTGACTGCTGCAGATTCATTTCTGCATTTATAGTGTTGCCATAGAAATTTGTTCATTAAAACTGACATATCCGAAGCGTGCGCTCAAAGACGCCTCTCAGATGCACAATCCTGATATATACACAGAAATACAGTATTACAAAAGATCTGTCTTGGCGAGTATTCATGCAAACACTGTCTGTTATGTCTTATGTGAACTGTTTGGGAAAAACTGACATCTGACATTATTTTTATCCATGCAGGATAGTATGTTTCATTTATGTTAATAAAACAATTTTTCCTATAGATATTTGGTGTTGACTTGGTGTGTGTCAAATTTGGAGAGGGATTTTAAGATATGGTTGCTTTTGTTTTTTTGGAACCTTCAAACAGGTGTAAGTCAGTAATTTTTTTGTCTGATTCAAACAAATCATACATAATTTTACATAAGAAGGTTTTTGAATTATTTTTTTAAAAAATAACAATAACTCGTTTTTGAAAAATTGCTCATTGCGACTCATTTAACCAGCACGGGTCACATATATGATATTTAATTTTTTTTAATATTTAGACCACTCATCATCTTCCTAGCATTATTTCCGCTCATTTGGAGGGTCTGCTTCACACACACCTTTGATTTGGCACAAGTTTTTTTTAATGCTGGGTGCCCTTCCTGACACAACCCAGTACTGAGAGAGCTGGGACACACACACACACACACACACACACACACACACACACACACACACACACACACACACACACACACACACACACACACACACACACACACACACACACACACACACACACACACACACACACACAATCCTACAATTTGGCATATCCAATCCACCTAACAGTGCTAACCCATTCTAAGCCACCATGCCGCCTCAATAGACCACTGCTATAAAGTGTGCATTGAGGGCGCATATTGACAGCAAAGGGGGCACTCACGAGCACCCTTCTGAAAAATAAAATGAAAAATGGGACACTCCACAATGGCCCTGTCCCAAATGACACCCTCAACACTTTTTTTTCTACTTTTTTCTTACTTTTTTCTACTCGTAGGTTTTCCTACGAGTCCGCACTTTCGTGACGTAATGCCGCTTTGACTGTTGGCAAGAAGTCAGCTGCTGAGCTCACATCAGTGCAGGCTTGGCAAAAGTGCTCCGGAGCACCCTAAAATGACAAATGGGACACCCTACGGTCTTGTGGACTTAACCGACATGCACACGCAGCAGCCATTGTCTACAAGACCGAAAGTGAAGTGTGCCATTTGGGACAGGACCAGTCTCATACCCTGCATACCAATGTGCATACTGTCCACCACCCTATTCACCCTAAATAGTACTGGATATTACTAATGTCACATACTATTTAGGAAGGATATGCACATTGAGATGCAGCACACGGTAGCCATTGTAAGGCTGCAGGCTGCATCCGAAATGGAATACTCTTCTATAAATATATCAGGTGAAAACAGTAGGCTAAGTGACAAAATAAATAGGCTATGTCTGAATTCACAGTACTAGTACTCATAAAAGAGCAGGCAACGAAGCCACAAAGAGGATTTATGAATGGAGGTGACAGGATGTCACATGATAAGGGCAACATATGGCGAATGTAGTAGCCTATGTCCCGATTACATTCATTCTAAACACATTCATACTATATAGAATGTACTTTTTTAGTGGTTGTTAAGTAGTAACTTATTCAAAATAAGTACCTACGCAAGAGAATATGCGAATTCGAACTTATGCATATGAAGTGTGCCATTTGGGACAGGGCCTTCACACTCCTGTCCAGTTGGAGGCGGTAACGCGCACTAATAGCTGGTATGCCCACCGCCAAACAAACTATTCGAAGAAACAGAAGAAGGTTTACAGCGAGCTGTTCGGGTTGTAGTCATCAGATTCACTGCGAATTCTTCTTTCACAAGCAGAAACAATGGCTGAGGACAGAGTTGAACGATCAGATGGACGGATAGTAAAGATGGAGGTTGACTACAGTGTCACTGTAGATCAGCGTCTGCCTGAGTCTGAGAAAATGGCCAGAGTAAGTGTGAATGAGCGGCTGAGTCATGCTGCGTGCTAAAGCTAACGTTCATCAAACCATTTCAGCATTAAACTATATGATTGGTTTATTTAACATAAACCACTGTTGCGCGTCTAATGAAAAACTATTGTTTTTCATACGCAGAGATAAACTTTCCAGGAAATTGCTTTCGAAGTAGGCATCTGACTAGGTTTTTAGCCATAGATACTAAACTGATCATGCATCATATTTCACTTTTCATAAACAGTTACTGCTGGATCCACAATGATATGAGCTTTAGCAAAAAAAATAAAAACATGCGACAGAAAAACCCTAACATAATCTGTTTTTGTTTTTAAGGATGGCAGACTACAGGAGGCCATCGAGAATCTGCTGTCATTAGAGAAGCAAACACGAACTGTAAGTGTTTTACTGTGCTCTGCTTAATTGTAGGTTCAATATTCCTAGCTCTAAAATGCCCTGCTTTTTGTTTGTATTTGTGTCACTCCTGTCCAGGCTTCTGATATGGTGTCCACCTCCAGGATCTTGGTGGCTATAGTTCAGATATGCTATGAAGCCAAAGACTGGGATGCTTTGAATGAAAACATCATGCTACTGTCTAAGAGAAGAAGCCAGTTGAAGCAGGTAGGAATGCCTCCATATATATATATATATATATATATATATATATATATATATATATATATATATATATATATATATATATATATATATATACATATATATATATATATACACACACACACACACACACACACACACACACAGAGATCAGGCATAACATTATGACAGGTGAAGTGGATAACACTGATTATCTCTTCATCCCGGCACCTGTTATTGGGTGGGCTATATTAGACAACAAGTGAACATTTTGTCCTCAAAGTCAATGTTTTAGAAGGAAAATTGTTCAAGCGTAAGGATTTGAGCGAGTTTGACAAGGGCCAAGTTGTAATGGCTAGATGATTGTGATGGTCAGAGTATCTCCAAAACTGCGGCTCTTGTGGGGTGTTGACTGCAGTGGTCAGTATCTATCAAAAGTGGTCCAAGGAAGGAACAGTGGTGGACCGGTGACAGGGTCATGGGCAGCCAAGGCTCATTGATGCACGTGGGGAGTGAAGGCTGGCCTGTGTGGTCTGATCAAACAGACGAGCTACTGTTGCTCAAGAAGTTGTTGCTGGTTCTAATAGAAATGTGTCAGAATACACAGTGCATTACAGTTTGTTGTGCATGGGGCTGCATAGCCGCAGACCAATCAGGGTGCCCGTGCTGACCCCTGTCCACCGCTGAAAGCGCCAACAGTGGGCACGTGAGCATCAGAACTGGACCATGGAGCAATGGAAGAAGGTGGCCTGGTCTGATGAATCACATTTTCTTTTACATCACGTGGATGGCTGGGTGCGTGTGCGTCGCTTACCTGGGGAACACATGGCACCAGGATGCACTATGGGAAGACGGCAAGCTGGCGGAGGCAGTGTGATGTTCTCCTGGGAAACCTTGAGTCCTACCATCCATGTGGATGTTATTTCGACACGTAGCATAAAGCAAAAATGGTTCAGGAATGGTTTGAGGAGCACAACGAGTTTGAGGTGTTGACTTGGCCTGTAAATTCCCCACATCTCAATCCAATCGAGCATCTGTGGGATGTTCTGAACAAACAAGTCCGATCCATGGAAGCCCCACCTTGCAACTTGCATGACTTAAATTATCTGCTGCTAACATCTTGGTGCCAGATACCACAGCACAGTCTAGTGGAGTCCATGTCTCAACGGGTCAGGGCTGTTTTGTCAGCAAAGGGGGACCAACACAATATTAGGTTATGGTCATAATGTTATGCCTGATCGGTGTATCTATCTAATCTAATTTACTCATCAATTTTAATATTTTATTGAAAAAATATTATTATTATTATTATTATTATATTGATCTCTAATGTGTATTCTAAATATTTAATTTTATTATTGATTTCTCAGGATGAAATATATGGTTAACATTCTCATAATTTTCCTTTACAGGCTGTTGCAAAGATGGTACAGGAATGCTATACTTATGTTGATGCTGAGAGTGACCTGTCAATCAAATTGCGACTCATCGACACGCTACGCACAGTCACTGCTGGAAAGGTCTCCGTTCCCTGTTTTTAGATTATGTATACCTGATCTATTTCTTAAAAGTTGGATCACTTTACTCCATTGTAATGTCCAGCTTTACTATTTATTCATGCTGAATATCAATGTTTTTGAAGATATATGTGGAGATTGAGCGTGCCAGGCTGACTAAAACATTGGCCTGTATCAAAGAGCAAAATGGAGAGGTGAAAGAGGCTGCAGCCATACTCCAGGAACTGCAGGTGAGTCTTTAGAAGAGATTTGCTCATTTGCTTCATCATCATTATACTCTTTAAGGTCTCAAACTAACTAGTGTGCCCACCTCCCATGCCGGAGATGCCAGTTCGAGTCCTGCTTGGAGCGGGGCGAGTAGGATCCGAAGGGGTTACATGAGCGTTAAGAGAAAGTCACTCTGGACAGAAGTGTTTCTGTAACAGACAATGCTCTTTTGTTATTTTTAGTATTTATTAATATTGTGAATTGTCTTTTATTTTTTATAGATTTTTAATTTAAGTTTGTCATTTTGTTACTTGCCTTTGTCGTTTTATTAGATTTTTAGTTCATAATATCTTTTTTATTTCTGTTTTAGTATCAGTCATTTTAGTATGTCAACGTATTAAACGGTTATCTTTTCTAGTAATGTTTTTTTATTTTTCAGTTTTACCTCAAACATGGAAAAAGACATTTAATAATTTTAGTTTTAGCTAACAATAACAACACTCAAAATAACAACAAAAATGTAAACAAGATATATAAATCAAAATAAAGAAAAAGTAGTTAACAATATATTAGTTTTAAAAATAGAGAGGATATATTAGGGTAGTAATACATTCATTTTAACCAACATTGATTGGACTTTTTTTTTTTTTGTTGCAATGTTATAGAGAGAACTTTTTTTTTTTTGTTAAGTATCATTCAAACTTCTATAAATGAATGTATCGTTGGTGCTGCAGGCTGTAACCAATTCTTTGTAATTGTTTTCTTAGAAGCAACTAAGGTTATTTTAAACAAATATTGGTAATCTGTGTTTGTGAGTATTAAACCCAAATAAAGTACCTCAAATGTCAATGGAATTTTGTTTTACAATTTCAGACATTCTTCCAAAATGCAACTATATGATGTCTTTCTTAATGTACAAAATTGTATGTATTTATATAACTCTTATAATCTTGGCATTACAAACTAAAAAAGGCAGTTTACTTTAATTTGTTGTTTAACCTGAAGCATTCACACTTCGCATTTGATTGAACAGACATTTCTCATGCTCTCACTCTCTGCAGGTGGAGACATATGGCTCAATGGAGAAGAAGGAGAAGGCGGAGTTCATTCTGGAGCAGATGAGGCTGTGCATTGCTGTCAAGGACTACATTCGCACACAGATCATTAGCAAAAAGATCAACACTAAGTTCTTCCAGGATGAGGGCACTGAGGTTTTCATCCTCTTTTTGAGGAAACTTCTATTCTGCTTTTGTATTTCTCTGATTTAATTTTCAGTTTATAATGGGAGGTGTGTTCAGTTTTTCCATTCACATAACTACTTTCTTTTCTTGCTTGTCTAGGATTTGAAACTGAAATATTATAATCTGATGATTCAAGTTGATCTGCACGAGGGCTCCTACCTGTCCATATGCAAACATTACCGAGCCATATATGACACTCCTTGTATACTAGAAGACACATCCAAATGGCAGCAGGTACCTTGTCTTGTCATAAATCCTTGCCTTTTTAACTTTGCTGTTAGTAATACAAAGAAACATTAGCTTTGTTTCTATCCAGCTTTTTAAAACTGAAAGGTCTCATGTATCTTTCAGGCTCTCAAGAGTGTCGTGCTCTATGTGATTTTGGCTCCTTATGACAATGAACAGTCTGATTTAGTACATAGAATCAGCCTTGACAAGAAACTGGAGGAAATACCCAAATACAGGTAAATGAGCCGAGACGGGGAGTTTTCTGCAAGAGTTCAGAGTTATGGCTCAGCAGTCAGCCAGCCACAAGCATAATAGTAATTTCAGGTGGAGGTGTTTATCTTTTTCATTCTTCTCTGGCAGGGATCTCCTGAAACAATTCACCACCATGGAGCTGATGCGCTGGTCATCTGTTGTGGAGGATTATGGAAAGGAACTGAGGGAGGGTTCCATGGGAACTCCTGACACTGATGTCTTCACCTACTCAGAAGAGGGAGAAAAGAGATGGAAGGATCTGAAAAACAGAGTGGTAGAACATGTGAGTGAGACTGACTTTTGCTGATATGAGAAGCCAAGTTTTACTTTGTTTATATCTGTTCTTGTGATGCTCTTAAAGGAATGATTCTTTCCAGAGGAAAATTTTCATTAATTTTTGTTGGGTTCAAATCCCATGAATTTCTTCCATGGAACACAAAAGGATTATGTTGTACTGGTTGCCCTTTTCAATGCTCTGAATATTGTATTAGCCAGGGCTTGCAAAATTTCAAAATCTCTGGTAGCCCATATTTTATGTAGAAAACTGAATAGGAATCAAAACCATTTTCAAAATCTAAAATACCAACAGTGGTATATAAAATAAAATAAATTACAATCAATACAAATCGATTTTGTTCTACCTGAACTGAAATTTTTGTGAATTTCTGTCTTGACCTTTTTTGCCTGTGTAGAGCTGAAACACCAATTTAAATCTATGCGCCTCTTAACATTTTAACACACATAAACACTTTCGCAGTTTTTCTCCTCTGTAGGCTTATAGGCTTTATTAATTTCTCATACATAGAGCGCTTCACGGCCGTTACACATCACATAAAGGTTTTCAAACCTGTCCTGGAGGCACCCCAGCCCTGCACATTTTGTGTCTCCATTTATCACACCTGATTCAACTCATTAGCTTGTTAGTAAAGACTGCAAGAACTAAATTGGGTGTGTCTGATAAGGGAGACGCACAAAATGTGCAGGGCTGGGGTGCCTCCAGGACCGGTTTGAAAACCACTGACACAGGCTACTCAACACTTGATTCGTCCTGTTAAACTATTTCACTAAAACTTACTTGACTTTCCTTCCTTTTGTTTTTAATTTGTTAAATTCTGCAAATTAGTACCTGAAGAAGAAAAAAGTTTTAAACGCGTTAATATTTCCAATCATTATGTTAGAAAATTCTTATCAGAATAATTTCTATTAAGTTAGTGTGTAATTTTTTTAGGTAAAACTGTTAAGTTAAGCAATATCTCATGTAGGGTTTTTCCTTTGTGTTTTATATACTGTGCACTAGGAGGTGCTCTAGGCGTATGTTATCCTTGATTTGTTTTCGTATATATAATCATTGATTTGACGCTGGTTTTGAAAGTTTGAAAGCTTTTGTTGTGTTTTACAGGGAAATGAGAGTAGCGTGTCTTTTAATAAAATAAACACATTATTTATCTCTCATCCACCAGCAATTAATTACAATGTTATGTTATGTTTCATTATTCGGTCCGCCTGATCCGCGGATATAACCGCAATCCGCTCGAACACACTCAAACACACATACACAAATACATCAGCTAAACTTCACTGTGGACAAATAAGCATGATCAAAAACATTGATCTTATTTTTTCTTCAGTTAAACAGTCAAGAGAGTTAACAACACAAAGCAAGAAAGGAATTTTATTTCACTATTTAAAATAGCCCGTTGGGCAGGGCCGTGATACGTTTTGGTTGCCCAGCTGGAAGATACCATACCATCACATCTTTTTGAATTTCTCGGCAAAAATGTCCTTCACATAAAAATCAGTTTACAGGCTTTTATAGACAACCTAGGAAGTTGGGTAAGATCTTGTTTTGTTACAAGCTGTTCTCACACTGGCAATAATTGAATACATGAAAGTCCTTATATATAGTCCCTTTAATAATATTAGTCTTAATTTCTAACCGCCAAGATTTTATTTTGACCGCAAACCGCCAGAGCCTTTAAAGCAGTTCAGTTCCAACCCTGCTCCAACGCACCTGTTTATAAAGTGTTGCTGAATATTTTAAATAGCTGGTATAAGTGAATTTTATTAGGTTGGGAGCTAAAATTTGCAGAAAGGCAGATCTTCAGGAATAGGATTAAGCATACCTGACTTATGTGGTTTGTTACTTGTACTGATACAGTCATGTGAAAAAGAAAGTACACACTCTTAATTCTATAATTTATGTATCAGGCTATAATAAAAATCATCTGCTCCTTAGCAGGTCTTTAAAATTAGGTAAATGCAACCCAGATGAACAACACCACATGGCAAATTACACCATGTGACTGTTTATTTGAAGCTGCAGTCTGTAGCTTTTTGCGCTCTAGTGGTTAATAAACAGAACTGCATGCGTCTTGTGGAAGAACATTGCAGCCGGAGCTACTTCTCTCTGTTTATGTCTATGGTGAAATAGAAAATAGTCTGAAATAGTCTCAATATAAACACTTATTATAAGTGTACCATAATGATTCAGGGTAAGACAAAAACGCGGTTTGGAAAATGGATTCATGTTGTACATTCTCATCTAATTTTTGTAAATATTGAACACAAAAAAAGTTACAGACAGCAGCTTTAACAAAAACTAGGCCAAAATGGAGAAGCCATGTGTGGAAAAAACTAAGTACAGGGTGTGTTACTGCTTCCATGGCCCTGTCCGAAATGGCACACTTCATGTGCACTTTTGGTCTTGTGGACTTACAATGGCCGCTGTGTGTCCATTAAGTCCACAAGACTGTAGGGTGTCCCATTCGTCATTTAAGCTTAAAGAAGGGTGCTCGTGAGCGCCCTCTTTGTGGCTGCAATGCGCCCTCGATGTGCACTTCAGCTGAGCCCGCAAGTTCACGGGATACGCAGAGGATTTCTACCCAGCAGTCAAAGTGGCATTACGTCGTGAAAGTGCGGACTCTGTGAGGGTTTAGGGTGCCATTTGGGACGGGGCCCATATGAATTAAGGATAAGTAGCACCCAGATGCAGCTAATCAAATGCCCTTGATTAGTTGATCATCAGCAAGTGTGATCATCTCTATAAAAGCAGAAGTTTTGGCAGTTTGCTGGTCCTAGAGCATTACGGTGTGTAACACAATGCCAAGGCAAAAAGACATCAACAATGATCTTAGAGAAGCAATTGTTACTGACCATCAATCTGGGAAGGGTTATAAGGCCATTTACGAAACAGGTTGAGTTCCGTCATTCTACAGCGTCCTCGTTAGTAAGTGTGAAACATTCAAGACAGTTGCCAAACTTCCCAGGAGTGGACATCCCAGCAAATTCACCCCATGGTCAGACTGTGCACTACTCATTGAAATGGCAAAAACCCAAGAGCAACATCTCCGAGTCTACGGGCCTCAGTTAACATGTTAAATGTTAAAGTTCATGACTCTTCTCTTTCTAAAAAGAACATGGCAGCACTGCTTAGGTTTGCAAAGTTGCAACTGAACAAACTACAAGACTTCTGGAACAGTGTCCTTTAGATAGACGAGACCGAAATTGGCTCATGCAACAATGATCCCAAGCTCACTATCAAATCTACAACATAATGGCTTAAAAAGAATAGAATCAAGGTCCCAGTCAAAGTCCAGACCTTAACCCGATTGAAATGCTGTGGCTGAACATTAAGAGAGCTGCGCCTACACAAATGCCCACAGACCTCCAAAATTCCTCCGCAATGATGTGAGAGAATGATAGTTATACAGAAAATGATTCCTTCAACTTAGTGCTGCAAAAGGTGGTTCTACAAGCTATTAAATCATTGGGGTGTACTTAGTTTTTTCACACTCTTTTGTTAAATGACACCGTGGTGTTGTTTGTCTGAGATTATCTAATTTTATAACCTGCTAACGTCCAGATGATTGTATGTCCTTGTATATAAAACCAAAAATTCAAAGAGGTGTACTTTCTTTTGACTGTATAAATTGGTACACCTTGTTCTCATTCAGCAGAACAACTACTACACTGATGTTCATTAGCTTCACTCATTTTGGAGTTTGTGAATGGTGAACTTCTAAATGCTCCTCCTAGGTAATTCATTGTCATCAAATTTGGTTAACATTATGCCAAGACATTGAAGAATGATAGGTTGTGAACCGATGTTTGATCGCAAGTGTTTTTTCCCTGGCGACATCAATTTATGGTGAAAAAAGGGAAAACTGACCTGCATTGACCTGTATATTTGTTCATCCTGTGTATTACATCAGTTGTTTTTATGATATGGTGAATAAATGAGTGAACTTATCTAGTTTTTTTTTCTTCTTTTTTTTTTTTTTATTTTGAACCATGATTTGCATTATTATTCAATTGCTAATTGAATTTTTTTTTTTTTTTGTCTGTCCATTACCAGAACATCAGAATAATGGCAAAGTATTACACAAGCATCACAATGGGGAGAATGGCAGCACTGCTCGACCTCTCGATTGATGTGAGTTCTGTCATAAAATAAAATATAACTTTTTATTTCTTTTTCTTTTTTATGCTGCTTTCTGCAGCATTTTCGGTTTGGAGGATTTTTGTCAGTCTCAGTGATAAGAATTGATTTAATGCTGTAATACCCCCTACCTCACTCTTAACTCATTAGAATTTAAAGCATTTTAACATTGACAAATTTTGTAGTATTCAATTTATGTTTGTTGTTCTTGTAGGAATCAGAGGAGTTCTTATCAAATCTGGTGGTCAACAAAACCATCTATGCGAAAGTGGACCGGCTCGCTGGTATCATTAATTTCCAAAGGCCTAAAGACCCTAACGACCTTCTGAATGACTGGTCTCAGAAACTGAACTCTCTCATGTCTCTGGTCAACAAAACCACTCATCTCATTGCCAAAGAAGAGATGATCCACAACCTCCAGTAGAACCAGTCAGGGAGGCCTTTTTCCCCCCTTTTTTTTCACCTTGAAACATCTGATTGAACGAATGTTAAATAAACGTTTGCTGTCATTGCTTCTGTTTAAATTGCTATTGACAACAAGGTGAAGGAGAACCACAGTAGTTTCCATCATAAGTTTTACATGGCACTTAAGTTTACTGTTTTGTGTTTAACTCTTGACAATAGTTAAATGTCCAGAGAAAATCGCTCAACTCCATGTGAAGCCTCCCAGTCTCAGTGACACCCCATTCTCCTTTGTATTAAATAAATACCTTGTATTCCTTTCAGACATTATAGAAGAAAAAAAAAGATAAGCATAATAAGATTGATATTCAGATGTTGCTCCAGCATGCACATTAAACTTTTTGGAAATAATTCTTGGTTTGTTCATTTACCATTCAGGGGGAAATACAGGCAACATATACAGTTAAACATATAATACTAACTGATTTACATTATATTGAGGATGTTTTAGCTTCCACCAGACAAGATTATAAAGTTTATTTGGTTTGCAAATAATCCTTAAATCATTCCAATAGATTTTTTTATTTATTATATTACTAACCACTGAATGCATTATAGTTCCCTGTCTGTGGAGTCCCACTGTTCTGCACTTTCACTCTGCCTGATTATTTAAGTGCATATTATGTTTGTCTGAAACATTTTGACATGAATCTTTATTAATTTGTTTAAATTCCGTTTGTCCTAAACACTAATATTTAATGGCTTTTATGACAAATGGAAATGGAAGCAGAAATACACTATATTGCCAAAAGTTTTGGGACGTCTGCCTTTACATGCACATGAACTTTAATGACATCCCATTCTTAATCCGTAGGGAGTTTATGGAGTTGGCCCACCCTTTGCAGCTCTAACAGCTTCAACTCTTCTGGGAAGGCTTTCCACAAGGTTTTTGACCATTCTCCTAGAAGCGCATTTGTGAGGTCAGGCACTGATATTGGATGAGAAGGCCTGGCTTACAGTCTCCACTCTAATTCATTCCAAAGATGTTCTACCGGGTTGAGGTCAGGACTCTGTGCGGGCTCATCCATGCCTTTATGGACCTTGATTTGTGCACTGATGAGCAGTCATGTTGGAACAGGAAGGGGCCATCTCCAAACTGTTTTCCACAAAGTTGGGAGCATGAGATTGTCCAAAATGTCTTGGTATGCTGAAGCATTAAGAGTTTCTTTCACTGAACTAAGGGGCCAAGCCCAACCCCTGAAAAACAACTCCACAGCATAATCCCCCCTCCATCAAACTTTATACTTGGTACAATGTAGTCAGGCAAGTACCGTTCTCCTGGCAACTGCCAAACCCAGATTTGTCCATCGGATTGCCAGACAGAGAAGCGTGATTCGTCACTCAAGAGAACATGTCTTCACTGCTCCAGAGTCCAGTGGCTGCGTGCTTTACACCACTGCATACGATTCAGCTTGGCCATGGAAACCCATTCCACAAAGCTCTCTACGCACTGTTCTTGAGCTAATCTGAAGGCCACATGAAGTTTGGAGGTCTGTGGCTATTAACTGCAGAAAGTTCTTTGCACTGTGCCGCATGCGCTGCTCTGTGATTTTACGTGGCCTACCACTGAGTTGCTGCTGTTCCCAATTGCTTCCACTTTGTTATAATAGCACTAACAGTTGACTGGAATATTTAGTAGGGAGGAAATTTCACAAATTGATTTATTGCACAGGTGGCAACCTATCATGGTACCACGCTTGAATTCACTGAGCTCCTGAGAGCGACCCATTCTTTCACAAATGTTTGTAGAAGCGTCTGCATGCCTAGGTGCTTGATTTTATACACCTGTGGCCATGGAAGTGATTGGGACACCTGAATTAAGTTATTTGGTGGGGTGTCCCAATACTTTTGGCAATATAGTGTATCTACATGAAGAAAATGAAAATGAGACTTCTGCTCCTTGAAAACATTTACTTTGAGTCCGCTTTGTGTTTGTATAGGACAGTGTTACTCATTGCGCCGATCGCCCAGATTAATTTGCGGATCACATGGCAGTAAATAATACGGTGAAATGATCATGCAGTCAATGCATACATTTCATAAAAAAAGGAGGGCTATAACATAACCCTAAAAATATTTTAATAATAACAAAAATATTTTTTAAATACCCAAAACAGTGGCATTACAAGATAGAAATATAGACTAGAAAATATAAACTTGCTCTGCCCTTAAGTACATGACTCACCTCGGAGTTGCCAGTTTTAGCTGTCTTTCAAGCTCTTAACTCCGAATGTACTCTTATAGATCAACACGTTCTCATGAAATGCGCATCTATAAAACGAACTGTATTTATCGTGCGATTTATACGCCAAAATGACTTCACATGCATATGATACGCATTGTCATAACCTAGGATTCGTGGGTTACGCGCCAGCATCATGAGCACAGACAGCGCGCCAGAATCCAGTTCTCTTTCGCGCGTGAACAAACAATAACACACAGAAAGAATTATGCCAAAATGTCCGTTTTGTCGAGTATTCTCAAAGGAAATAACGTCTTAAACGAACTTAAAGAGTTGTGAGGAAATGGGACGCGTGAGACAGCGCATCAGTTCTGCAGCGGCAGATCTTAAAGCAACAGCTTAAAGCAATGGCTATAATTAATGTTTAAAATATTTCATAGAGACAAGGGGGGTGCGAGGCCCTGTGCAAACATGATGTGCAAGCCCCTGGGGTCTACTGTTGCTATAGTGACAAACTATTTGTTGTTTATGTGGATATTTAAGAAGAAAAAAATTATATATGCAGCTTAACAGCATTGGGTTCAAGAAGTTAAACTGTAACTGAACTGTGCAGTGCGCACATTTTGACGCTTAAATTATGTTCTAAATTATGAATGGGTCAAACGCTTTTGCAAAACGGCCTGAATCCACTTGAATTAGTTTGGTCTGCTCTCTCACTGAATCATCTGAACATATTTCTTAGTAAAACAAACAGGCAGTATTGAGAGAACAACCAGTGCTGTTTTTCAGTTGTTTTCCTCTGTGAACATGCACTAAATGGATGTCTGACAATTTTGTTGCTTTTTGCAGTTTTCAGATTTAAAAACGTTTAAAACGTCTAGAGATAGAGCAGGCTTTACTCGTTCTGCGGCACTGATGCAAGGTGCGTAATAGTTAGGCTATATAGTATAAATAAAAAACCTTTTGTGCGTACCGTCAGATGAAATGCAGGCGTCCATGCTTGAGCTCCGTCCATGCAATAAATGCACATCATTCAAAGAGTGCGGATTTCTAGTGTGGCCTATTTACTTGAACTTCTTAGGTAGCCTAATATCTATGGTTTCAGAGGCAGCCAAAATCAGAATTTGAATGGACTGAATAAGGCTCTCTCTTCGAGCCAGACGTGCGATGCCGCTCTGAGTGACATACAGGTGCTGGTCATATAATTAGAATATCATCAAAAAGTGTATTTATTTCACTAATTCCATTCAAAAAGTGAAGCTTGTATATTATATTCATTCGTTACACACAGACTGATATATTTCAAATGTTTATTTCTTTTAATTTTGATGATTATAACTGACAACTAAGGAAAATCCCAAATTCAGTATCTCAGAAAATTAGAATATTGTGAAAAGGTTGAATACTGAAGACACCTGGTGCCACACTTTAATCAGCTAATTTACTCAAAACACCTGCAAAGGCCTTTAAATGGTCTCTCAGTCTAGTTCTGTAGGCTACACAATCATGGGGAAGACTGCTGACTTGACAGTTGTCCAAAAGACGACCATTGACACCTTGCACAAGGAGGGCAAGACACAAAAGCTCATTGCAAAAGAGGCTGGCTGTTCACAGAACTCTGTGTCCAAGCACATTAATAGAGAGGCGAAGGGAAGGAAAAGATGTGGTAGAAAAAAAAGTGTACAAGCAATAGGGATAACCGCACCCTGGAGAGGATTGTGAAACAAAACCCATTCAAAAATGTGGGGGAGATTCACAAAGAGTGGACTGCAGCTGGAGTCAGTGCTTCAAGAACCTCTACGCGTCAAGCCACTCTTGAACAACAGACAGCGTCAGAAGAGTCTCCCCTGGGCTAAAGACAAAAAGGACTGGACTCCAAAGTTATGTTCTCTGATGAAAGTAAATTTTGCATTTCCTTTGGAAATCAGGGTCCCAGAGTCTGGAGGAAGAGAGGAGAGGCACACAATCCACGTTGCTTGAGGTCCAGTGTAAAGTTTCCACAGTCAGTGATGGTTTGGGGTGCCATGTCATCTGCTGGTGTTGGTCCACTGTGTTTTCTGAGGTCCAAGGTCAACGCAGCCGTATACCAGGAAGTTTTAGAGCACTTCATGCTTCCTGCTGCTGACCAACTTTATGGAGATGCAGATTTAATTTTCCAACAGGACTTGGCACCTGCACACAGTGCCAAAGCAACCAGTGCCTGGTTTAAGGACCATAGTATCCCTGTTCTTAATTGGCCAGCAAACTCGCCTGACCTTAAGCCCATAGAAAATCTATGGGGTATTTTGAAGAGGAAGATGCGATATGCAAGACCCAACAATGCAGAAGAGCTGAAGGCCACTATCAGAGCAACCTGGGCTCTCATAACACCTGAGCAGTGCCACAGACTGATCGACTCCATGCCACGCCACATTGCTGCAGTAATTCAGGCAGAAGGAGCCCCAACTAAGTATTGAGTGCTGTACATGCTCATACTTTTCATGTTCATACTTCTCAGTTGGCCAAGAGTTCTAAAAATCCTTTCTTTGTATTGGTCTTAAGTAATATTCTAATTTTCTGAGATACTGAAGTTGGGATTTTCCTTAGTTGTCAGTTATAATCATCAAAATTAAAAGAAATTAACATTTGAAATATATCAGTCTGTGTGTAATGAATGAATATAATATACAAGTTGCACTTTTTGAAGGGAATTAGTGAAATAAATAAACTTTTTGATGATATTCTAATTATATGACCAGCACATGCGCATGAATCACTATCGCATGCAAAGTCTCGCGCAAAAAATAATATACTGTAAATTACTACTGCAAAATACATTTTTAACAAGCAGAATACAGCATCAGTGTACACATTTTTAGCTATGTATTTTAACTACTATTATAGTATTTTGAAGGACAAAAACATGAACTTTAACTATTAGCTTTTTACATTAAATCAGCGGTCACTTTACTTTGCGCGAGGCCCTGTGCGGTAGCGCACTTGGCACAGCCCTTGCGACGGTACTGCCTACTAGTATCAGTGATACTGTCCTATCATTGTGGCTCTCATGAAAAAAATAAAATAAAATAGCGAAGACCACTGGTATATGATACTAGATGGAAGAGATAGTATAGATAAAAAGATTATACAGCCGTACAGGTACGTTTCAAAGTTTCATACTTCGATAATGACATACGATAATGATACTCTTGCACATTGCTGATATCCTTGGCTGGGACCCAACAGGCCACCTCTCTGTTTAGGGTCCTGCCTGGAATCGTCCCATACACTGTCAGAATAAAAGTCCATACTTAAAGGAGCATTATTAATCTATTACTAATCTTTTTTTTTTTTTCTTTTGACTGGAACTTAATTTTGACGATGAAATGAACGAGTCTTGTTCTCGTGCATCGAACAAGCTCATTTTAACATTCATAAAAAAAAAAAAAACTTTTGATGTGAACAATTTCTTTTATTTGATGCTTTTTGACACTAGTCAGTCATGTAAATAGTTTAATATTATGTTGATAAATTAAACATTTAAGCAGGAACAAAATCTCTGTATGCCTACATGTCGGTTATAATCATTAGGGAACGTTCTAAATCATCTTTTTAAAATAACTTGTATTATACTGCCGTTATTTAAAAATAAAAATTAATGTGAATGTTATGTGGTACCCAAAATAGTCCAACAGTGACCAAATATAACGGGCTTTATAAGAAAATCAGAATGTTACAGAAAGTTAGTCACATATTCAATTATTTTCCGAGTTTTTATTATTATAATTTTAACAAGAAAATCGTATATAGCCTATCTTGTCGTCAGAATGCTTGGAATGCGCACAACTGATGAAGAAAAGTAACGGATTGTCTGCGTGCTGAAAGAGTTCCCTGAGATTGGATCAAAATTCGTTCAGGACCTGCAGTCAGATCACCGTCATAGGCTACGGATCTATCTCAGTGTACATTCAGGAGCCGCTACTAGACTTCTTTCACAACTTCTTTTTTCCGCTATAATAAATCGTAGTTTCCATCCCCAAAAAAGTCTAATCTGCTCATCATGCGTGGTTGAATTTAAACACGCAACAGAGATATGTGAAAGTTGTCTTGATGCGCTCGGTTCAGTCTAGTTTACGGTGTCATGGCTTGGTGTGATCGTGGAGTTCAGATTATTTTGACGAGCCTGGGCGCGTTCGCAGCGATCAGCCTGATGGCTGTCGCTATCGGGACCGACTACTGGCTCTACTCTCGAGCACACATCTGTAACACGACCAGCAATGCAACAGATGAAACCCAAAGCTTTCTGCTGCCAAAGAAAACACGAGGCGATCTCACGCATTCTGGACTTTGGAGAATCTGCTGTATCGAAGGTAGTGGACAGTTTTAGATTGATTCGATTTTTTTTTTTTATATATATAGCCTAACAGTAAAGTGGTCTTATTAAATGCTTTCACTTATTTCAAATAATTTGAAATGCCTACTATGCCATGAAATGAACATACACTTTTTACAGGAAGTGTTCTGTTCACAGATTCGATCTCAAGTCACTAAAAGCTCTAAATATAGTAATGCTAGTTCATATGATTTTCTAATGTAGTAATATATTCATGTAATAAACTCGAATGTATTCATAATAGGCCTATTGAAAGTGCTGCACTATCAAAAATCATAATATTTAAATAATCATAAATCCTTTTTTCCTCTGCATTAATGGGAGTCTAGCTTCTAGAAGGCAAGACTGCACCAGATGCCCTTTCATTTGCATTTACAATGATATTTTTGACAAATAGATTTTTTCTACTAAGATATTCCGAGGAACAGTTTTATTCTGTTCTGTAAAGATCGTTAATCTTTAATAGATTTGTCTATTCATGCACCTTTAAAGAAAGTCACTCAGAGCAGTGCATGATAAAACATCATGATGATTTAAAGACCTCAACAAGACTATACCTATGGTAGAAATATTTAACAGTTACATGCATATTTGCATACATTAAGGGACATTTTAAACTAAGGTCACACAAAAGAGTTAGCATGTAAAATATATTTAATATATTCTTAGTAATGAAGGTGAAGCTAGTTTTAGCTTTTGAAAATTCATTCTGAAAAACGAGGCAGAAAATGAACTTAATTAACTTAAACTTAATCGTATAAGGTAGTGCAATCTTTACATAAAATTCAGCATCACTTATGCTTGGCACAGGGATCAACAATGGGAGCTGCTACTGGATCAATCATTTTTCTGTGGATAATGACTATGACACCGACAATTCAGAGTACATCCTCCGTGAGTTCATTTTCTTTATAACATTCAAAGAACAATTCAAAATAGTATTCCACCACTTGATTAAATTTCACCAAAGATTTAATTATGATTTATATATGTCATATATATGAATATTTCTTTAGCCCATATGTTGCAATATGACATTTCTGTAATGTTGGCTTGTGCATGCCATTAGGAGCTACATATCTTTGCTTGCATTTTAGGCATATCTACAATGAGAATCTGGTGACACATTTCAGGTTAAAAGTACAGTAAGATGCCTTTGTATGTTGCAGGATTAGTGCGGGCATCCAGTCTCTTCCCCATCCTGAGTACCTTCCTGCTTCTCTTGGGGGGACTTTGTGTCGTGGTGGGCCACATTTACAGCAGCAGAAATAACATTATTCTGAGTTCAGGAATCCTATTTGTATCTGCAGGTACAACACATGCCAGTATCCTTAACACACAGCCAGTTCTAGTGTTTCAGAAGAGAATCCCTGAGGAGTCTCCAAACACAGTCTTAATTTTAGTAGTCATAACATATCAATGTATTTTAATTGCAAAAGCAGGGTTGCCATAAATGCATGCAAGACATGATATATTTTTTCAATTTTAGTTTGAATACATTTTTCCAATTTTATATTGCATATGTTGTGATTACCAAAAATATGTACATATCTGTTCTGTAGAGGAAATAATTGCTGAAGTTGTGGTGTTACCCGGACACATATGTATGGTGAACAGACGGGAATTAAAGGTTATGCTAGGCTACTCCCCATGTTCTGTCTCATGCTAGGCTACTCCCCATGTTCCATCTTGTGCTTCCCGTTAACATAACATGGTGTCAGAAGTTTAAATAAACCAGTTAGTTACAATACCACCAGGGTTTGAGATTAACTTTTTCACTCAACGGCAAATTTGACTACAAATTTTTTAAGTTACCGGCTATTCAGAACTTCTACTAGCCAAAAAGGGTAAAAAGGCTAACACTTTACAATAAGGTTTCATTGCTTAACATTATTTAACTACATTAGTTAACATGAACTAACAATGAACTGCACTTCTACAGCATTTATTTATCTTTATTCATTTTAATTTCAACATTTACTAATACATTATTTAAATAATGTTAAAAGTTGTATTTGTTAACATTAAGATAATGCACTGTGAAGTAACATGAACAAACAATGAACTGTATTTTTTATTAACTAACGTTAACAAAGATTAACAAATGCAGGAATAAATGTATTGCTTATGGTTAGTTAATGTTAGTTAATACATTAATTAATGTTAACAAACGAAAACTTACTATAAAGAAATAAACCAGATTAACTATGTCACAGCTTATATATACACTCACCTAAAGGATTATTAGGAACACCTGTTCAATTTCTCATTAATGCAATTATCTAATTAACCAATCACATGGCAGTTGCTTCGATGCATTTAGGGGTGTGGTCCTGGTCAAGACAATCTCCTGAACTCCAAACTGAATGTCAGAATGGGAAAGGAAGGTGATTTAAGCAATTTTGAGCGTGGCATGGTTGTTGGTGCCAGACGGGCCGGTCTGAGTATTTCACTGATCTACTCAGTTACTGGGATTTTCACGCACAACCATTTCTAGGGTTTACAAAGAATGGTGTGAAAAGGGAAAAACATCCAGTATGCGGCAGTCCTGTGGGCGAAAATGCCTTGTTGATGCTAGAGGTCAGAGGAGAATGGGCCGACTGATTCAAGCTGATAGAAGAGCAACTTTGACTGAAATAACCACTCGTTACAACCGAGGTATGCAGCAAAGCATTTGTGAAGCCACAACATGCACAACCTTGAGGCGGATGGGCTACAACAGCGGAAGACCCCACCGGGTACCACTCATCTCCACTACAAATAGGAAAAAGAGGCTACAATTTGCACAAGCTCACCAAAATTGGACAGTTGAAGACTGGAAAAATGTTGCTTGGTCTGATGAGTCTCGATTTCTGTTGAGACATTCAGATGGTAGAGTCAGAATTTGGCATAAACAGAATGAGAACATGGATCCATCATGCCTTGTTACCACTGTGCAGGCTGGTGGTATAATGGTGTGGGGGATGTTTTCTTGGCACACTTTAGACCCCTTAGTACCAATTGGGCATCGTTTAAATGCCACGGCCTACATGAGCATTGTTTCTGACCATGTCCATCCCTTTATGACCACTATGTAACCCATTCTCTGATGGCTACTTCCAGCAGGATAATGCACCATGTCACAAAGCTCGAATCATTTCAAATTGGTTTCTTGAACATGACAATGAGTTCACTGTACTAAAATGGCCCCCACAATCACCAGATCACAACCCAATAGAGCATCTTTGGGATGTGGTGGAACGGGAGCTTCGTGCCCTGAATGTGCATCCCACAAATCTCCATCAACTGCAAGATGCTATCCTATCAATATGGGCCAACATTTCTAAAGAATTTCGTCTTTAGAACTTCTTTCTAAAGAAGGCGAAAGGGGGTCAAACACAGTATTAGTATGGTGTTCCTAATAATCCTTTAGGTGAGTGTATGTTGGTCCCCTTTTGCAGCCAAAACAACCCTGACCCGTGGTATGGACTCCACTAGACCCCTGAAGGTGTTCTGTGGTATCTGGCACCAATATGTTAGCAGAAGATCATTTAAGTCCTGTAAGTTGCGAGATGGGGCCTCCATAGATTGGACTTGTTTGTTCAGCACATCCCACAGATGCTCAGTTGGATGGAGATCTGGGGAATTTGGAGGCCAAGTCAACACCTCAAACTCGTTGTTGTGCTCCTCAAACCATTCCCGAACCATTTTTGCTTTGTGGCAGGGCGCATTATTCTGCTGAAAGAGCTACAGCCACCAGGGAATACTGTTTCCATGAAAGGGTGTAAATGTTCTGCAGCAATGCTTAGGTAGCTGGTATGTGTCAAAGTAACATCCACATGGATGGCAGGACCCAAGGTTTCCCAGCAGAACATTGCCCAAAGCATCACACTGCCTTCGCCGGATTGCCTTCTTCCCATAATGCATCCTGGTGCCATGTGTTCTCCAGGCACACGCACCCCGCCATCCACGTGATGTAAAAGAAAACATGATTCATCAGACCAGGCCACCATGTTCCATTGCTCCGTGGTCTAGTTCTGATGCTCACGTGCCCACTGTTGGCACTTTCAGCGGTGGACAGGGGTCAGCATGGGCACCCTGACTGGTTTGCGGCTATGCAGCCCCATACGCAACAAACTGTAATGCACTGTGTATTCTGACACCTTTCTATCAGAACCAGCATTAAGTTCTTGAGCAATTTGAGCTACAGTAGCTCGTCTGTTTGATCGAACCACACGGGCCAGCCTTCGCTCCCCACGTGAATCAGTGAGCCTTGGCCGCCCATGACCCTTTCTCCGGTTCACCACTGTTCCTTCCTTGGACCACTTTTGATAGATACTGACCATTGCAGCCTGGGAACACCCCACAAGAGCTGCGGTTTTGGAGATGCTGATCCAGTCGTCTAGCCATCACAATTTAGCCCTTGTCAAACTCGCTCAAATCCTTTACGTTTGCCCATTTTTCCTGCTTCTAACACATCAACTATGAGGACAAAATGCACACTTGCTGCCTAATAGGGGCTAAAGGCACACCTTAAGAAAAATGTGCTTTTCACTACTCCTAATGTATGATATACAGAAAAATATATATATGTTTGTATTGATCATTTATGGAGCAACAGATTTTATGTGAAAATAAATCATAAAAGTGGTTTATTGTGGTTTAAAAATCTTAATCTATGAGGTGATGAGGGGGGCCTTTTACCCCACACACGGGGTAAAAGGCTCACCAGCATGGGGCAAAAGGCACACAGTATTGATACAAATACTTTTGCTAAAATAATATGTTTTTAATAATGTCTAAGTTAATACTTGTTCAAAACAATCACTTTAGCAAAGTTTGAACTATTTTCTGTTTTGATGAATAAAAGAATTCATTTTGATCAATAAATATGCTGTCATTAAAATGTTAATATAGAAATATATCTGAAAAATATAAAAACAAAATAATTTAAAAAAGTAAAGATTCTGAAAGCATTTAAGGAGATCCCATAATAATTTAATATAGATTTACAGTAGTAACAATAAATAATATTTTATTATATGATATGATTAATATCAAATTTTTAAATCTGATGGTTTCAGGGTGAAGGTGGACACCCAACTTTATATATGATACTTACAATCTGAATCCAACCATGTCAGCCGCTGTTTATTATCATGTTAAATATGGTTTTACCCCAAATGCCATACTTTTACATATTGTTCCGTTATTGTAAAACTGTTGCTTTAATTACCTTGAACAAAACTGACAAACATTAACAAGACCTTTGTTTCAAAATATATTCAATATATTTAGCGATTCTTATTTGCTACTTAAATCTACAACATTTTTAAAAACATCAGATATTAGATCAAATGAGCGCAGAATCAACTTTGTGCTGCTGCCGGTGATCGCGTCAAAGATCAGCCACATTTCCACCTGCATCTTGAAAAGCGGATGTTTTGCAAAGTGCCGAGGCAAGTTTTTGTGCCATCTAACGGTTTAGAGGAAAATAAAATCAAAGGAGCCTTTTTCCCCGTGGAGCCTTTAGCCCCGTTGTACCCTATATCCCACCCACTAACAGGTGCCGTGATGAAGAGTTAATCAGCATTATTCATATAAAATTTGGATTTCATACATCAATTTCTTATTCCAAACAAAATCAAAACAAGAAACAAAAAATCTTGTCATCCAGCCAATCCAGCCATCTCCTCCCTTCATCATCACCAAAAATGTATTTTAGGTGGACAGATCAATACAGTACAAAGAACAACAAACACCATGCGGAACAAAACAGACATGTGGTCTCAGGAAAAGCCAGGGTCTGCTTCGTTGCTTGACTTTTTTTCGTTACTTGCATTGCTTCAATGCAAATGAACAAGAACGCCGTTATTTGTTGGGTAGTGACGTGTATGTTCAAGTAAGCCAAAAATATGCAGATTCTGCACAATACGCTGCATGATGACTCACGATTTGAGTATTTGCACAAATTTGGCTTACACAAACTTCCCCAGCAAAGTGAGTAAACATAATAAGTAACCAGCTAGATTGGCTAGTGATTTGACAGCGTTACCCGCTAAAGTTTTAAAGGCTAAATTTTTAAAGGTAAATTTTTACCCACATTTGGTGTGTTGGCGGGTGTTAATTTCAAACCCTGGATACCACTATAAATACTCGAGAGAGAGTGTGAGCACGTCTCTGTTGCAGTTAAAGAAGCAGAAATTAAAGTGGAGTTTGGAGAAGCCGTGAGAGAGCGAGACAGAGAAAAGAAGACAGATGAGCTGGTGAGAAACAGCAGGAAAAATAAAAGGAGGTGACAAAGGATGAAGCAGCAAGTGTGCCACATCTGATACCGTCGCTGATGCTCCCAGGCAAGTTGGATTTCAGCGATATGAGTGAAAATGGATGCAACGCTTTGAGCGCTATAGAATTGTGGCCTGGACAATTAGTCACAAGAATATCAGGTTAGTACATTCATGTGTACCATCGGTGACGAAGCTGAAGATATCCTGAATGTTCTTTCCCTGTCCGAGGAGGAGAAAAAGTCATATAAGACAGTGAAAATGGGCATTCACACAGCATTGTGTAAGCAAACATGGTTTTTGAATGAGCATGTTCTAACAGACGTAATCAAGAGGCAGGAGAGAGTATAGAAGCTTTCATTACTGCTGTGCATGGATGCAAGACTGTCTGAAAGTTTGCAACTTGATCTTGGACTCAAACTGGAAAAAGCCATTATTAAAATGAGGCAAAGCGAGACTATAAAGAGACAGTTGCCTGTCCTGCGTAGAAGTTCACATGAGGTGCAAATAGCAGGTGACATTCATGCTTTAAGTTCAAAACCAATACAGTCATAAAGTGCGTGAAATGGCAAAAAAGGGGGATCCAGCAATGTAGATAATCTCAGTGAATTACAAGGTGTGGAAGATGTGGAAATATAAAGAGACACAATTGGAAAGAGTGCCCTGCACGACGTGAATCAAAATGCTGTAAATGCCACAAAAAGAGATGTAGCAAAGTTCATTGTGTAGGAAGAAAGGAAGAAGCCAGGGTCAGCGATAAGCTGGAACTCGTGGGTTTTTATTTTCAACTCAAAATAAACAGAAACTGGCGCCACACACACTCGTTCAACATGAACACTCAAGACTTCAATTTGTCAGTATAACAACAGCTTTCTCCTGGACGACAATCACCCTGGCAGGTCCCACGAGTCCTCAGCTTCCCTCTCTCCCTGACACTCTGTTCCAGTCTGGCTTTTAACCAGTCTCTCCGCCAATCACTGCAATCAGACACAGGTGTTTATCATCATGCACCTGACCTACTTTCTCACCGCTCGTATCCTAGCTCCCTCCATCTGTGCAGACCTCGCAAAACAACGCCCCCCTCGCCACAAGGGACATTTCAAGAAGCAGTTTTGGTCAGCTGGAATGGTTAATGAAATCACTCTGGAGCGAGTGCAGAGCTTGAAAGACTTTGCTTTCCTGAGTTTAATAGAGACAAGTTGATTGAACTAGTCAGAAAGAACGTTCAAAATACAAAGTTCAAGCTCGACACTGGTAGCCTGGGGAAGTTCGGTCTGGACTTGATCCGTTGTGGAGCAACTATGCTAGAACCAGAGCTGTTCGGACCAATCAAATTGTCAGGGTGGGCTTATACGATGATGGACAGATGATCAGGGGTACCGCTAGCAGCTTTGGGCTCTATGAAAGAATATGAGGATGGGCGGGGGGGCCACACCCATTCTGCACCAAACTTACAAGCCAAGCTAGCCAACCAAAATCAAATTTTCGACTAAAGTTTTTTTTTTATATATACTAGTAGTTGTAAATTTAGGCCATTCATTGACTAAGCACTTTTATTAATTTAATTAAATAAACATGAGAGAATTCTAAACCCAAGCATTTACGTAATATATTTATATATTCTCGTAATGAGTAGGCTACCAATATAATAGGCTATTATTATTCCCACTCAAGAGCACGCACACAAAGAACCGGCAAAAGTAATGACTATGAATGTGTCAAAAATAGCAAGGAGATATTTTAATTGTTTATTAATAAACTCTAGAGTTTTCTGTGTCAATGTCGGCTGATGATGCTGATGCGCCAAGAGAGAAATGCACATTTCATTACATAATCAGAGAGTAGCCTATTTCTTTTAGTTTTGAATTGTTTCGTTTAAAAGTAGACATTTCAAACTACATACAGGTGCTGGTCATATAATTAGAATATCATCAAAAAGTTGTTTCACTAATTCTTTTCAAAAAGTGAAACTTGTATATTATATTCATTTATTACACACAGACTGATATATTTCAAATGTTTATTTCTTTTAATTTTGATGATTATAACTGACAGCTAAGGAAAATCCCAAATTCCCAAAATTTGAATATTACTTAAGACCAATACAAAGAAAGGATTTTTAGAAATCTTGGCCAACTGAAAAGTATGAACATGAAAAGTATGAGCATGTACAGCACTCAATACTTAATTGGGGCTCCTTTTGCCTGAATTACTGCAGCAATGCGGCATGGCATAGAGTTGATCAGTCTGTGGCACTGCTCAGGTGTTATGAGAGCCCAGGTTGCTCTGATAGTGGCCTTCAGCTCTTCTGCATTGTTGGGTCTGGCATATTGCATCTTTCGCTTCAAAATACCACATAGATTTTCTATGGGCTTAAGGTCAGGCGAGTTTGCTGGCCAATTAAGAACAGGGATACTATGGTCCTTAAACCAGGCACTGGTTGCTTTGGCACTGTGTGCAGGTGCCAAGTCCTGTTGGAAAATGAAATCTGCATCTCCATAAAGTTGGTCAGCAGCAGGAAGCATGAAGTGCTCTAAAACTTCCTGGTATATGGCTGCGTTGGACCTCAGAAAACACAGTGGAACAACACCAGCAGATGACATGGCACCCCAAACCATCACTGACTGTGGAAACTTTACACTGGACCTCAAGCAACGTGGATTGTGTGCCTCTCCTCTCTTCCTCCAGACTCTGGGACCCTGATTTCCAAAGGAAATGCAAAATTTACTTTCATCAGAGAACATAACTTTGGACCACTCAGCAGCAGTCCAGTCCTTTTTGTCTTTAGCCCAGGCGAGACTCTTCTGACGCTGTCTGTTGTTCAAGAGTGGCTTGACACAAGGAATGCGACAGCTGAAACCCATGTCTTGCATACGTCTGTTCTTGAAGCACTGACTCCAGCTGCAGTCCACTCTTTGTGAATCTCCCCCACATTTGTGAATGGGTTTTGTTTCACAATCCTCTCCTGGGTGTGGTTATCCCTATTGCTTGTACACTTTTTTTTCTACCACATCTTTTCTTTCCCTTCGCCTCTCTATTAATGTGCTTGGACACAGAGCTCTGTGAACAGCCAGCCTCTTTTGCAATGACCTTTTGTGTCTTGCCCTCCTTGTGCAAGGTGTCAATGGTCGTCTTTTGGACAACTGTCAAGTCAGCAGTCTTCCCCATGATTGTGTAGCCTACAGAACTAGACTGAGAGACCATTTAAAGGCCTTTGCAGGTGTTTTGAGTAAATTAGCTGATTAAAGTGTGGCACCAGGTGTCTTCAATATTCAACCTTTTCACAATATTCTAATTTTCTGAGATACTGAATTTGGGATTTTCCTTAGTTGTCAGTTATAATCATCAAAATTAAAAGAAATAAACATTTGAAATATATCAGTCTGTGTGTAATGAATGAATATAATATAAAATTTTCACTTTTTGAATGGAATTAGTGAAATAAATCAACTTTTTGGTGATATTCTAATTATATGACCAGCACCTGTATTTCTCATGTCTGTGAGACGCGCTCCAGTTCACATGCAATGCTATTAATGGCACCGACGCCGCCATGTCACGATTATATTGCCTGTTATATTTCCTAATTGTTTATTAAATCCAGCCAATTGGTTGATGAAACATTGATTAAAATTAAGATGAAAACGACAAAATTCACTTTAAAGAAAGGCTTTTACAAACCATAACTGAATGAAGTGGTCAAAATCATGTCTTACTCATGCTGTTTACTTTTCATAATCAAAATAGCCTAGATTAAATAAAAAAATAACGTTATAATATTTAAATATTATATGGGTCACTCAGCGTAGAGTGACCCATCGCAACGGAGTGCGGCACGCGAGTAGATCTGATGGCCAAGTGTGGGCGTGGGACTAGATCTGATGGCCGAGTGGGGGCGCGGGATGGTAAGGTAGCTACTTGTGTGTGGGAGATTAAAACTATTCTAACTATTCAAATAAATTGTTATTCATCTATTGCACAAAAGCAACAAGAACAACTAAAACAAAATTAAAACGATTTACAGACGCAAGCATTCAGGCAGAGTTTCTGTTTATAACATGTTTGTTTTGCATTGTGCAATGTAGCCGATCACAGACATATGTGTTGGTTTCTAAAACGCTCAAAGTGAGTTTTTGTTCAGTGCTGAATTCTGCATGCTGCCAAATCCTCTGATTATATCACACTATGGAAGAACCATTGTGCATCAGCTTTATAACAGAGCTTTGTGAGATTGTGCTGAACTGAGATGTCAGCTATTTAGGAATTATTAAGGGACCACGCCAAACTATGCACGTGCTTGCTTTTATGTTAAATTACTTGAAACTGTTTTATGGAGGTACAGATCTATTTATAGCCTACTTTTATGGGGGCGGGAGCAGGACAAAACATGAATGTTGCGGGCGGAAGCGGGAGAGTAACGTATATTTTTGTGGGAGTGGGACAGAATCCTGCGGGTGCAGGTCTCTATTCTGGGGGCCCCAAAAGTGTGTGGGCCCTTAGAATCATCCTGCAGCACCCCTGCAGATGATCAACAGTAACGTCACCAAAGAGTGCTTGGGTTGAATTCGTTCTAATCCTAAACAAAGAACTTGTTCGTATATGCATTCACCTTTACCTTTATTTCTCTCAAAAATTATGTTTGTGTTGGTAAGTACTCCGTGCATCCTGAAATTCTTTTCACAACACCAGCAAAGATCGTTTACACTCATCTTCTTCTTCTACTTCTTCCAGCATGCATGCAGTTGAGTTCTGTTGACAAACTATGCATCGCGGTCGCTCAAGGTAACATACATCACTTACTCCGTTGCTCTGATTGGTTGTAGGTCTATCCAATTGAGTGCAGAGGCATTTTCTTTCCTAGGCCGCAGTAGGCCACACTTCCTGGCTGTTAGGCGGGAAAGCATTGTCAACTAAAGCAGGCCCGAGAGTCGGACACTGCAGTGTATAAATAATCATGAGAGAATTCGACTGGCAGAACACCACGCACGTGCTCGGGAGAGGAAGGGAGAGAAAGGGAGAGAAAGGGGCGAGGCCCGTCTGCTCACTCTACATGTCCTCAAGCTGTACATCTGAACCCCAGGCCGTGGATCCAAGTGAGGCCTTGACGGCTTTGGTAGCATAACGAGGAAAAATTAATGACTCCTTGAAAAACCACGAGCCTAGCGAAAAGGGTTTTGAGAAGGAGATTATCAATAGAATTTACATTTAGAAATTAGAAATACCATAAACAGCTTCGCACGTGTGCAAAACCCCCAAACATTTAACACACTTACTGTGAGGGTCATCACTTGCAATAAAACGAGAGCACGGCGGTAGACAGCGACGAAACTCCATGGCACTTCACCGCAAGGAGAACTAAGTTCTGCTATTTGCAGTCGCTAAAGTGCAGATGAAGAAAACTGAACGAAAATCCAAATTTTTGGGCCAGAAAAATCGAGACCGAAGGGCTAGAATGGCCACTTCGTGAAGGCAGAGAAATCTGATGGTGTGCGCACACGCCAGTATAATATGACGACATGAGAGCGTCGGGGTGGTGCCTGCGCCATCAGCCAATTAATTGGCATGATTCTATAAGGGCTTCAGACAATCGGCACACCCAGAGGGCATTCCATTACATCATAGCTACGTAGTGTTGAGTGAACGTATGAAAGAGAACAAACATTTAATCTCACAACTAAACCCCACAAACATGAAAAGATAGAGTTTATTTTTTATTTTTTACCTTGAACCAGGAGTTAAAACCATTAAGTTATGAAATCCTTAAGACTTTTCCGGGGATTGACGTACATACGGGCCTTGTTTAGTCTCTAATGCTATGAACTATACACATCATATATCTGCTGCATTCAGTGAATAATCTGTCAAATACAACAATAATTAAATAATTATTTAAATACTACCAAAAATATAATAACACATGTTATTAACACACCTACACACTGTGCAGACTTAAGAGTAAGATTTTGTCGCTAATTATCCGACTGTCTTTAAAGGTTTGGGAAAGTTCAAGCCTTAAAAGATGGAGCTAGATCAAGGAGCCATTATTTAAAGCCATTATTTACCTTATGTACTGTCATCTCCATGTAGAGTCCCACTCCCTCTGTGAGACAAAGTAAAAGCTGAGCTGCAATGGGAGTGATATCCAAGGTCACCAAGCTGATTCCATTGCAGGGATGGTAGTTGTGCCTAAAGCTTAGGGGAACGTAAGACTCTGCATAGATCTAACTCACCTAAACAAGTGGATGCATCGAGAGAGGACAATCTTACTAGAAGTCTTACAATCAAATGCTAGCCATGTTAATTTAAGTGTTTACAATACTTGCCATGTCAGAGTTTTAGCAAATTCCCTTGACAAAAGAAAGTTCACTTCTGATCACAGAAGAGGAGATGGAGCATGAGGCAGATCTGAAGGTGTTTGTTGATTCGGTTGTGCATAGCTTGCCAGCTACAGAAACAAGGCTGAAACAAATAGTTAGAGAAAAAAAAGTGAGAAACTGAGAAAATTTGTCAGTACTGCCAGTCTGGTTGGCCAGAGAAAAGTCACCTGGAAAAAGAGCTGTGGCCATATTGGAAAGAGTGAGGACATTTTCTGAAGGAGGTGTTCAGTCGACACAGCATGTCAGAAACTATAGTGTCGGACAATGGGCCCCAGTACAATTCAGTTCTCCTCAAGGACTATGCAACTGAGTATGGATTTGATCAATGTCAAATAGCCTATTGTTTCTACAAGCAAATAGAGAAGCTTAGCATGCGGAGAGTACTGTTAAAGATCTGTGGAAAAGAGAAGATAAGGAAAGAGCACTCGGTCCACATCACTAGGGAATGGATATTCACCAGCAGAGCTTCTCATGGGAAGGCAACTTCACACTACTTTACCTCAGCTCCCCAAAAAGTTGTCTCTGTGCTGGCTTGGAATGAGAGAGTTCCGGTGAGGAGAAACAAAAGGAGTATAAGTAGCAGTATTAAAACAGATGACACTGGGCATGGCCCCTCCCTGTTTTGCACCCAGGACAAAATGTGTTGTTTCCGTTGAAGAAAATGCAGGGATCTATGGTGTCTCAGTTGTCAGCCCTGAGATCTTATCTCTTTGAAATGGAGGATGGAGTGATTAGGAGAAACCAAGCTCATCTCCGTCTGATCCATCAGTCAGAACAAGTACCATCATTGGATACAAATAATGCTTCTGAGAACAACTTCTCATTCTTCTCAATTCTCAACTTCTCTATGTGTGGCTGGTTCTCTATTTATTGTAAAGGAGGAAGCCCGCTCCGATCCAGCTATACTAATCCCAACCCTGCCTGCCCAATAATCCTCCAGTGGACCTCACAGAGCCGAATCCAGAGCCCAGCCAGCCATCAACCCCTAGCACGGACATTAAACCAGAGCCCAACGCAGACTAGGAACTCATGCCTGTCGCTATGAACAAGCCAGAACCTGAGATTAGGATAGAGCCTACCATCACCCCAGAGCCCGAGCCCCAATGTGAGTCTGATCAGGTATGTGAGCTGGCACCACTGTGTATCGCTGTTGGACTTTTGGTGGCATTTTAGGAAATGGAGGAAACCCCAGACCAATAAAACTGGCCTCTGTGGAATATAATTATTATGAGGATTTGGATATGGGTGTTCTGCTGAATTTCCCATCCCCACTGGTTCCACCCAACACTAAGTCTTCTGTGTTGTCATCAAGGAGCATGGCCACTGGAGGATTTTGTGGATAAATTCCTGGAACTAGTCCGCTAGGCCTACCCAGCACCAAGTTTCCTGTGTGATCCTTGTCTCTGCTGGTCCCGCCCAGCTTGAAATCTTCTGTGTCTTCATCACCGCTGGTCCTGCCCAGCATAAAGTCACCCTGTATCAAGTCTATTTCATCTTCATTGATCCCACCCAGCCTCCATCTCCTGCCTCCACATCCTGATTCAACCAGTCTGTCAGCCCTGCCTCTACTGGTTCCCTTCAGCCCCTCGACTTCTCTAGCACCATTCAGTTGTGTGGATAAGCCTAAGGTCTTCTGGTTGCCAGTGTTGCCCAGGCAAATGGATACACAGGCTCCGCATCAGCCACTGATCCCATCACTCCACCTTGTTCCGTCGACCTGTCGGCTTCACCATGGCTCTTCCCTACCTTGGCTCCACCAGATACCATCGTCCTTGCGGCTACACTGGGTTCCCTTGTCCCCTCGGCTTCGACTTGGTCAGATGTCACCCTGCCTGCACCACAGACTTATGAGCCGTCCTCTGCGCTCTGTGTCACCACCCCTTCGCTTCAGCTGGGCTTTGCCTTCCCTCTGGCTCAGCCTTGGTCCTCAAGCACAACTGCTCCGCCTCAGTCCTCAGGCACTCTGGCTCCACCCTGGACGGTTGTTGCTGCGGCATACATACAAGTATATTCTAGTCCTTCACCAGACCCTCGTCCACCTTCTGAACCACCACCTAAGTCATATTATGGCACAAGGCTGCGCCTTCCAGGAGGGGGGAGTTCTGTTATTTGTCACCATGGCTACTCATTAATTAGACCACCTGTTAGTCTTTGAGTTCATCATCACTGTGTATTTACATTCCTCTTCAGTTCCCAGTCATTGTCCGTATTATTGTGTTTTATATGCTTTGTCATTTGAGTTTCTTCACTATTAGATTACCTATGTCACTTGGATTAATAAGCATTCGTTTTTTTTTGTTTGTTTCTTTTTTAAGTCATCTATCTTCATCCTGGGGACTAAACACTAAAAACATTAATGTGTGCTTCATCAATTTTCCATACTTTTGTATGACATTAATTCACTTATATTTTACAATGATGGATTTTCAAAACAGAACTTTTGTATGATTGTAAAAGTCATTATCAGAAGAGAATTCATGATTTTCAGCTTGGAATTTAGAAAACATTTATCTATGACTTGATGGTTATGGCAATGTGGATTATCTAATCAGATTATCTAAAGTTTATTATTATTATTATTATTATTACTTCTCATCAGGTCTCAGCAATATCATTGGCATCATCGTTTACATCTCCAGTAATGCCGGAGACCCTAGTGACAAGAAAGGAGAAGATAAGAAAAACGTATACAGCTATGGATGGTCCTTCTACTCAGGTGTACTCTCCTTCATTGTGGCTGAGGCCATCGGAGTGCTGGCAGTTAACATCTACATTGAAAAGAACAAAGAGGTTCATTTCAAGCACTTTGAGTTTATTAAAACTGCCCCTCCTCCCTTGCCCTCCTTCTACACCAGCATTCCAAGTTCCCATTACAGACGACAACGGTCCCACCCCTGTTGTCAATCCACAGATCCATCTAAAATCACTTACCCTGCCATACTTAGCGTCACCAGCTCCTCGCTGCCTTTGGGGGACATTTCAATGTATACACTAGGGAGAGAACATCCACTCAAGGCAGGTGCTCTGGCCTCCTATTACACTGATCTTGCACATCCTAACTTCTTGCAAGCCTACAACCACATTCCTAAAGATGTTAAGAACAGTTTGAATCACAAGATCACTCCTGTGTAAAAATGCGGTTATGTCATGCATTTAGGATTATTAAAACAGTACCTTTTTTTTCTCAATCGCTTTTGGCTCAATTCTCGATTTTATTTCTTCTTCTCAAAACAGTGTTCAGATGGCTGAACAGTTAGTTTCTTGTTCACACCAGATTTAACCAAATTCCATGCATTTTGGCAAAAAGGAAAAAACTAAATACACATGGCTTGCTGAAACTGCAAAACTGTTTATTTAGTAAAATTGTTTCATCGTATGAGCCAGCACATGCAAAATGATCCATTCAATTATCAAAATTCATCAGACATACATGTACACTCACCTAAAGGATTATTAGGAACACCATACCAATACTGTGTTTGACCCTCTTTCGCCTTCAGAACTGCCTTAATTCTACATGGCATTGATTCAGCAAGGTGCTGAAAGCATTCTTTAGAAATGTTGGCCCATATTGATAGGATAGCATCTTGCAGTTGATGGAGATTTGTGGGATGCACATCCAGGGCACGAAGCTCCCATTCCACCACATCCCAAAGATGCTCCATTGGGTTGAGATCTGGTGACTGTGGGGGCCATTTTAGTACAGTGAACTTATTATCATGTTCAAGAAACCAATTTGAAATGATTTGAGCTTTGTGACATGGTGCATTATCCTGCTGGAAATAGCCATCAGAGAATGGGTACATGGTGGTCATAAAGGGATGGACATGGTCAGAAACAATGCTCAGGTAGGCCGTGGCATTTAAACGATGCCCAATTGGCACTAAGGGGCCTAAAGTGTGCCAAGAAAACATCCCCCACACCATTACACCACAACCACCAGCCTGCACAGTGGTAACAAGGCATGATGGATCCATGTTCTCATTCTGTTTACGCCAAATTCTGACTCTACCATCTGAATGTCTCAACAGAAATCGAGACACATCAGACCAGGCAATATTTTTCCAGTCTTCAACTGTCCAATTTTGGTGAGTTTGTGCAAATTGTAGCCTCTTTTTCCTATTTGTAGTGGAGATGAGTGGTACCCGGTGGGGTCTTCTGCTGTTGTAGCCCATCCGCCTCAAGGTTGTGCGTGTTGTGGCTTCACAAATGCTTTGCTGCATACCTCGTTGTAACAAGTGGTTATTTCAGTGAAAGTTGCTCTTCTATCAGCTTGAATCAGTCGGCCCATTCTCCTCTGACCTCTAGCATCAACAAGGCATTTTCACCACACAAGACCATTCTTTGTAAACCCTAGAAATGGTTGTGTGTGAAAATCCCAGTTACTGAGCAGATTGTGAAATTCTCAGACCGGCCCGTCTGGCACCAACAACCATGCCATGCTCAAAATTACTTAAATCACCTTTCTTTCCCATTCTGACATTCAGTTTGGAGTTCAGGAGATTGTCTTGACCAGGACCACACCCCTAAATGCATTGAAGCAACTGCCATGTGATTGGTTGATTAGATAATTGCATTAATGAGAAATTGAACAGGTGTTCCTAATAATCCTTTAGGTGAGTGTATTTTCCATAAATATGACATGGAATGTTTTTGGTTTAAATGTAACAGATTGCTACAAAAATACAACTGTGCATATTATTTTTTGTGTACTACAGTACTGACTCCCAGTAAACGTTTACCTACTATGCCGTATCTAAAAAGCTAGACAAATTGGACAGTCAGTGTCAAAAAAAAAGTTGGACACAATTTAACTTTGTATATCAAACATTTCCAGGGTTATCTACAATCTTAACATTTTGACCTAAGGCTTATGTGAAAAAAATTATGAAAAGGTTGTGATATTCAATAAAAGAGTTGTGACAATTGCACTTACAGTCCAGGGAATGTTAAGATGAGTGTTAAGACTTAAAATTAAATGTAACTAAGACATGTGGCACAGGAAATGTGCCAAAGCAATTAAGAAAAAGAAACTGTAATATAAAATTGATTACATGTGACAGACTTTTTTTGAGGTAATTCTGTTGATTTTTTAGCATTTTGAATGAGATAATAATTTTATAATTTTCATGGAAATTGACTTGAAACTTAATTACAATTGTCAGATGCTATAAGCTAGCATGTATTGCCCATGTTTAAAATATGAATGCTTTGCTGAGTAAAAACTACAGTTCAAATTAAAGGCATGTCATATCACCCCCCATGTCATAAATAAATAAATAAATAAATAAAATCCTTAGAAAAATAATCTTTGTCACATATGGTTAACTTGTTCATTTGGTTCCTTCTGTGTCATGCATGACTTGCAGAATGTCTCTAGTTGCTGAACAATTCGCTGTTGCATAAGCATTTCTCTAATGAAGCAAAACTTCTGCCTTACACACTCTATCCTCACATTACATCACCCACAGGATATGTAGCCAGCTACAGTATTTTTAAAACCAAGGACACAATCCACTCAATGTTTGAAGATGTCCGAATGTTTGAAGATGTCTTTAAAGAATAACATTTATGTTATGATGAAAGAGTAACATTACAAGCAGAAACTTTCCACAATAAGGATGTAACCACTGTGGTGAGTATAGATAAAAGTATCCATTTCATAATGTAGCTAAAGGCAACATTAAGACAACATGGTGAGATTTATCTTTACTTCACTGAGGTCTTGTAAGAAAGCCATGAATGGTTTCTCTAGTTAACTCTCATTCACTTTCACATATTCAAATTTACTTTGTTGACTATTGTCACATCTGTCTAGATTAGGGGTGTCCATCCTGCTCCTGGAGGGCCAATTTCCTGCAGAGTTTAGCTGCAACCTTCTCCAACCTACTTGCCTGGAAGCTTCTGGACCACCAGAAAGACTTTGATTAGCTGAATCATGTTCAGAATTGGACACCTCTGGTCCAGATTTTTTTTCTAGTTATGTCTTTTATTTAATAATTACTCTTCGCCATTGTCTTGGTGACATGGTTTCATGTCATGTGATGTTTTTCCTGCTTGTTTCAATTTAAATGTCACGTTTCAATTGATTCATTGTCTTATCTTATTATCAGTTCTGTTCTTGCTATCTTGTTTAACAGTTCTGCTTTGTTATTAGTTGTTTTTGACGTGCTTACCCCAGTCCTATATTTAAGTTTGTTTATTGTATGTTTCTTTGTTGTGTATTGAAGTATGTTACAATGTCCCATGCTATTTATTGTCTAGCTCATAGTTCATGTTTTGTTTCACATCTTGGATTAAGTTCATAGTTTATGTTTATGTTTTTGGATCATCACTATTGAAAATAAAACTGCAGTTGAGTTATCTATTTCCTCATCTTCATTTGCTTCATGGCAGCAGTGTAACAAAATACACAACTAGCCCACCATGAACCAAACAGTTGCTACGTCAGGGAATAGTCCCATTGAGGATTACTTGGAAGTTTTGTGGACTGTTCAACCAGGTGGTTCCAGGAGTTAATGATGTGGCTTTAAAAGACAGTGTTCAGAATGGTGACAGAATGACTTGGCGAACTACCTGATGCCTGAGAGTGACTGAGATCTAGCCGAGTATTGACTATGCCCTGTTGTTGAGCGATTCCTCATTTACTGTGAGAATGGAAGATGAGTTTTTTGTAGTTCCACAGTACCCACCACACTAGAATCTTCTTAAGTAAAGGCCGACACTCCAGAGTCTTCTCACGTCAAAGCCACCACGCCAGAATCCCAAGTCCGTTTTTTCCAAATCTGGTGGTTCCAGAGGTCCTTTCCCTGACTTTGGTGCTTCCGGTGATGGCTGCTGCCATCTTACATCCACGTCTCTTCTACTATGGCCATGGAAGCCACCTGTCCCTACATCGTCTCATCCTCTGCTCTACAGTCCAGGCCTGGTCCAGGTCAGCCACCATGTCACTTCATTGTTTATAGTTTAGTCAAACTCATAGTTCATGTTTGTTTTGTTTCACGTCTTGGATTAAGTAGTTTGTTGTTGGGTCATCACCATTAAAAATAAAACCGCACTTGGATTATCTACACCCTCCTCTTTGTCTGCATAATGCCAGCGGTGTAACTTTTTAAGGCTAAAATGACAGGCAGTGCTTTCTCACTGTATACTATCCTACTCAGATCCTACGTTTCCTTTCATTTTACAGGAATTGTACAATTTTACAGGAATTGTACAAATGTAAAACTTTGCATTGGTAAATTGTATTTGTCAATCTAAAATGTATTTGTCCATCTATTAACCCTTTACGTAGCAAGCACCTCACAATAATTTTTTTATAATGTAAAAATCATTTGTGGTAATTTAATATGGTATGTGTGTGAGATATATTAGTTTAATGACATTAACTGCAATATGAGAATTTGCTTTCTGGATATGTGTTATGTAAGGTTGTAGAATTGTTATCGCTTTGTTTTCAGTGTTGTCACAATGTATGTTCTTATACATCACCTTTGCATAATTACAAAAAGAGATTGCAATATATAAGTTGTTAGTTGTTATTTTTCAACACACAATTTTCACTAATTTGAATAAAAAGAGTGCAAATACATTTCATTGTACCTGAATATGGTTATCATTTAGTACCGTAGTAAAATGGTACTACAGTACTACTTACTAAATGGTACTACATGGTACTACTATCTGATACAGTTACTTCACCACGGTACCACAACAGTACCCTCACTAATCCCAAAAATATTGTGTGTAAATGTGTGTTAACAAATATAAACATACAATATAAAAACAGATGTCATATTGGGAAAAATATGTTAACATTTTAAGAAGAATGCTATGCAAACATACTAGTTTTACATAATTTACTTGAAACTACTACGGCATTGGGCAAGATGCTTGGGCACAACTTTGCGTTATTTGAATATGTTTCGTTTTTACCCCTACCCCATTCTGAAGGTAATACACAAATACTCAAGAATTTTACATGGGCTTAAACAGCTCTCCCTTTTATTTAGTTTACAAACAACTGACAGTTGTGGCCTATATATAATTTTAATTTACAATAATAATAATTAAAAAAAAAAATCCTAAAGTACGGCATTACTAAATTAGGCCTACTTTTCACACCATCAGTCGTGCATGCACTCAAGCTCAGAGGATCTCCCGTTATTGGCTCATTTTGAGTCAGACAGAATTGTTAACTGGAGACTCGATCTGACCGGATCATTTGAATCAGCGAGAACAGATGCAATCAGATCAGTGCAATTCACAAATGAATCATTCAGTGGGATTTGTGAACCAATTTAGCAGGTTCATTGTAAGGAATCTGCTCACGAATCGGACAACCACTATGACAATTTCTTCAGTTCAAAATAACAAGGAACGACATGCTTTTATGAAATGTAGCGAAGTAAAAGTTTTCCAAAACAAAAATACTCTGATAAAGTACAGATAAATTAAAGTAAAAATACTCCTATTAAAAAAACACTAATATAAAACTCCCAGCGCCTCCAGAGTCTACAACGGCACATACTTGATGATGTCTATTGCCCTGGGTGATGGTGGCATGGATCATCAAACCCGAGGTCACCAAGCAGGCTCATGTCTACTTCTCTTGCCTGGCCTGCCTCCTCCTGGACGAGAGCTGGCTTTTCCCGACAGCTCAGGACAGGCAATGTGAAAGTGGACTGGCTTGGCACAATAGAGACAGCATCTCTCCCTTATCTGTCAGTTGCATTCAGCTTGGGATATCCTAGTTCCACCCCGTTGCATGGGTTCCTCAGGGTCACCAAGAGATGGAGGTGGGTTAATGGTGGACTCAAGCAACCTGGTCTCCCATTGTCGCTCCTGCTGGTGTTCCTTGAGACAATGGTCTACCTGGATGGCCACATCAATGAAAGAAAATATCCTCGTGAGGGGATCCTCAGCCCAGGTAGCGTGGTAGCGCAGGTATAAATACGGAAGTGGAATACTGCATCTTTTCCTTCTGCTTTGGAGCCGAACAATTGCTGTGGTTTCTAGTGTTGTGTCCTACAAAGAGTGTTACTACGACGAGACTCTCCGTGGGCCCCCCCACTCCTCTATTGCATCGCAAGTATGCTGAGACTGTTCATGAGAACATGACTACGTCGGCGCATTGTTCGTCTTGCCTTTTTCATAAGGGCTTGAGCATTCAGTGCGCTGTATGCCGTGGAGTCTGACAGCCACGCTGACTGTCTCACATGCCTGCTGGTAGCTTACAGATGGGATTGCTGGTCCTTTTAAAAAGGGGACCTAGCGTTTAATTTGTGACTCTGGCAGAGGACAGATGTCAATTGCTGCATCAGAGAGAGGGCTGTTTTGCGCTGGAAATGAAGATGAGGCTGAGATTCCCACTATGATAGTGTGTGCTCATGCTGAATCAGATTCAGACGCATAAATCACCTTGCCTGCCCCCATACCTTTTTTTCCAGGATGTGCATCTGGAAAAATTAGCAGTGTGGAACTATTTGGTGCAAAAATATGGAACACCAAAAGGGTAATTATGGTAATCTGTATAAGTTTTCCCTCTCTCACTACCCTTGTTGGTGGGGTGGCAATGCCACTGGCAGGCCACCTCTGTCCCGCACTCTTAATACACAAGGGTAATTCCGACCCAGGGGTTATGTAGGAACTGTATGCAGCAATGGACCTCGCTCTCCAGGTGACGAAAATCACTGTATGCTCCCTGTGTTGGATGATGTCCACACTAGTGGTCCAGGAACACCACCTGGGGCTAACATGGCAAGTATGCGTGAGCCCGACAAAGTCGGTTCCTCAACGCCTCTATCTGTCTTCGGCGATGCCATCGAGAACTTAGCCCAGCAGTTCTTGGTGGCCCAGAAGCAGACAGAGGCGATTTAAAAACATCCTACCCAGTTGTCGGCCACAGTGTCTCTGCCTGCTCATCGCTAAGGGCAGAGAATATTTTTTGGGTTGGTTTCTGTTCTGCTGCTGGCTCTCCGGAGTCCAGCGGTACCCACATTCTCAATAAAAGAGCAGTTTCCTCCATCCCTTGGCTCCAGGAGAGGAAGGTCAGTGGTGTGCAATGCTTCAATGCCTTGCCACTCCCTTCCTCCGATCCTTTCATCAGGGGGCAGCAGTGTGCGGCTCGAGGAAGCTACCAGGCCTTCTCACCCACACTCTGCCCCACCCTGGAACACTCGGACAACACTCCGGGCCGCCTCCGGGCCTCCCGAGTCGGGTCCATGTGATCCACTTCACTGCCCCACCCTGGGTATGTCTGTGGTCCCGTTGGTCCCGCTTGTTCGGTCTCTGGGGGCCTGGCTAGGCCCATCCGTACAATCAGACTTGGCTATGCAATTCCCTCCCAAGTACAAGGGCATCCACTTCACCTCTGTGAGAAGCAGCTATGCTCATGTCTTGCAATCCGAGATTGATGTCCTGCTGGTGAAGGATCGAGTCGGTTCCTCCAGCCGATATGAGGTTTGGGTTCTACAGCCCCTATTTCATTGTACCCAAGAAAGGCGGTGGGTTACGACCAATCTTGGACCTGCATGTCCTGAATCGGGCCCTGCATAAGTTCCCGTTCAAAATGTTAACGCAGAAACGCATTTTCAAATGCATCTGTCCCCAAGATTGGTTTGTTGATATGGAACGTCCTTCCATTCAGGCTTTCCCTGTTGCACAGGGACCTGGTGCTCAGTCACCTCGGCCTGTGGGGACTTCAGGTCAATCAGGAGAAGCGCAAACTCTGCTCCACGCAGAGGATCTCTTATCTCGGTATGGAGCTGGATTCGGTCAACCAGACAGCGTGCCTCACAGACGAGCGAGTCCGGTCAGTGTTGAACTGCTTGAATGCGTTCAATGGCAGGACAGCTGTCCCACTGAAACTTTTTCAGAGGCTCCTGGGGCATATGGCATCTACATCTGCGGTAACACTGCTCAGATTGCTTCATATGAGACCACTTCAGCACTGGCTTCACGGCCGAGTCCCGAGACGGGCGTGGCAGAGCGACAAGTTACTCTGTACTGTCGCCAAACCTTCAGCCTGTGGTTGGACCCTTCGTTTCTACAGGTGGGAGTGCTCTTAGAACAAGTGTTCAGGCATGTTGTGGTCTTCACAGATGCCTCATCCACTGGCTGGGGGGTCACCTACAACGGGCATTCAGTTTCGGGTCTGTGGACAGGGCCTCAACTGCATTGGCACATCAACTGCCTAGAGTTGCATTTTCCCCCAGTGAACCTTCTTGCACAGACACTGTGCAAAGTCAGGGAGGACGAACCTTCTTGCACAGACACTGTGCAAAGTCACTCCTCCCAACAGCCCCTCCCTGGCCCACTACTCTGAGGAAGGACATACTTTCTCAGAGTTGGGGAACTCTATGGCACCCGTGTCCAGACCTCTGGAAACTCCATGTCTGGTCCCTGGATGGGACGCAGAGGTTCTCGGTGGCCTGTCACAGGTTGTGGTAGACACCATCACTTCTCTACGAGGCTCCTCTGTGGGTTGAAGTGGAACCTGTTCGTTGAATGGTGCTCTTCCTGCCAGAAAGACCCCTGAAGGTGTTTGGTTAGAGTCGTGCTTTTTTTCCTGCAAGATGGGCTGGAGTGAAGGCTGTCTCCCGCCACCCTCAAAGTGTATGTCGCAGCAATTGTATCACGACACAGTCAAAGGTAAGTCCTTAGGAAAGCATGACATAATCGTCAGGTTCCTCAGAGGTGCGAGGAGGCTAAATCCTCGTTACCCTCTTGGGACTTAGCTCTGGTGCTCAGGGCACTTCAGAGTCCTCCCTTTGAGGCTTTACAGTCTGTAGAGTTAAAGATCCTGTCTATGAAGACAGTGCTCTTGACTGCATTGGCCTCTATCAAGAGGGTAGAGGACCTGCACGCACTTTCGGTCAGCGAACTGTGCCTAGAATTTGGGCCAGCTAACTCTCACGTCAGCCTGAGACCCCGGCCTGGATGTATGCCCAAGGTTCCTACCACTCCCTTCAAGGACCAGGTAGTGAACCTGCAAGCACTGCCTTTGGAGGAGGCAGATCCAGCCCTGGCCTTTCTCTGCGATCTTCGCGCCTACATGGAACTCCAAGCTTTAGGAACTCAAAGGAGCTCTTCGTCTGTTACGGAGGCCAGCAGAAGGGAAAAGCAGAGGTTAGCCCACTGGATAGTGGATGCTATCGTCTTGGCATACCAATCCCAAGATGTGCCTTGCCCGTTGGGGTTTGCGAGCACATCAACTAGAAATGTAGCTTCCTCCTGGGCACTGACAGATATCTTCCCATATACTCGCCCCAGTGGCCAGTAGCGCGAAGGACCCTGTGGCGAGGTAGACGAGCGAGAGACATGGGAGGAGCGAGCGAGACCGGTGCATGATTGAGAAAGAGCATCACCTGCGAGTCACACCGAGTTCTCTCATGAGGGAGCTCGGAGGCATAAAAGGACGAGCACACCAGTGAAGGACGAGAGAGGACCAGGCCTGGACTTTATGTTGCGTTTTATTTATGGTTTATTATGTGTGTGCGTGGCAGTCGTCCATGAGGGGCTGCCCGCGGTTTACTTTCATTTTGTTTATTTATTTATTAAAGTCTTTTAAATGTTCGCCAGTTCCCGCCTCCTTCTTCCCTGAACATACAAACTACGCTACAGACCCGTTCTAGTGTCGGCTTGCAACACCACTCCTGCCCACTGGGCCGGATACGTGCATCTATTGTCTCCAGTTGTGTTCCCCAGAAATGACTAACCCTGTCGAACTCCTTCATCACCCTCAGCAGTCAGACGTTGCGGGTGTCTGCGGGTTACAAGCAACCCTACTTGGCTAGCCCCGTGTCTTTCCCTTGACAGAACTCGCTCTGTCATCTCTAAGATGTTCTTTCCCCCCTAGAACTAGGTTGGAACCACCCCAGAGACTGCCATATGTTGTAATCCCCTGCTTTGTTAGTCCTTATGTGTAACTGCCACCTCTCCTTCCTTAGAAGGATGTGGCTCCGCAGCGTTCCATCTCTTGAGACAGGCATGCTTTCCCAGCATTATCCAATAGTCACACTGAGTGGGTCTTGTAGACTGACCTTCTCTGCTTAGAGCCCTGACTTGCCATTCCAACATTTGGGCGGGCCAGGGATATAAGGCAGAGCTCTGGAAGGGCCAGCGCCGTGGTGTGTTGGTAGGATCCCCAACTCGTTGGTCAGTTCCGACGTACGTTGAAGGTGACCAACTAAAAGGGAATGTCTCGGTTACATATGTAACCCTCATTCCCTGAAGGAGGGAACGGAGACGTACGTCACTAGTTTGGCTCCTCAGCAGAAAAGCAAAGATGTGGTATTCCACTTCCGTATTTATACCTATTTTTTATACGTATTTATACCTTATTTGTTTGGAACAAAGGACAGAATCAACTCATCAGTTGTCCTACATTTAAATGAAATTTGTCAACAGTTTATAAATTTAGTCTATCTTGTCCCTCGCTTCCGAAGCCTGATGGCCAAAACTGAGAGACTCAGGAGGAGCTTCTTCCCCCAGGCCATCAGACTCCTGAACTCAGTCACTTAACATCACGTGACCATCGACATACTGACATTGCACTGCACTTTCTGTTCTCGTTGTTACTGTGTAACAACCTGTTATAAACCTGTTTGCACATTATACTCTTTGTACATTTGTTAACCACATATTTATAAGTCTACAGTTTACTCACTGCACAGTTTACTCCACTTATTTTATTCCACTTCTCTACTTGACTTGATTATTTATAATTCTACAGATATATATATATATATATATATATATATATATATATATATATATATATATATATATATATATATATATATATATATATATATATATATATATATATATATATATATATAGTAATTTTTTATTCTATTTCTATTATAATTTCCTCCTTGTGTTTTTAACTGTGAATTTGCACTGTCCATGGAGCGGACCTGTTTACATTTCACTGCCGGTTGTATATTCTGTATATAACTGTGTATGTGACAAATAAAACTCTTGAATCTTGAATCTTGATGTTCAATCCCACTTATACCTAATGCTTAATTCTGCTTGTCATGGAATAGACACACCCTAGTTATGGCAGATGGTATCTGATAACAGCCAAACATTAGAGTCACAGCACACATTTATAGAAGCCCAACTCATCCCCCACAGACCTCTTGTGAGACAAGCCAGTTTGGTCATCAACTTTCCTGATGAGCCCCAACAGCTGCAATTTGAGTCTAGCCTCTCAGCATAAATACTAGGACACTGCTATTTAGTCTCTTTTATCCATGCATTAGCACAGTTCTGCACTGAGCCTTTAAGAATCAAGAACTGGACCAGATCTCTGTTCTATACTGTCCAGATATTAAGTAATTACTTCACTGAAAGAACTGTTTTCGTGTCATTTTTCATTTTATTTGTTCGTTAGCATTGGATACTGGGCAAAATGAAGAAGGAAACAAAGACAAAAATCTTGTTTTTTGTAATATTGGTGGGCTCAGTGTCCATGCTAACAGCGGTGGTGACAGACCACTGGGCTGTGTTGAGTCATCGAGTGGAAAACGTAAACACAACATGTGAGGCAGCCCACTTCGGCCTTTGGAGACTTTGTAAGAAACACATCTATATTGAGGATGCGGAATTTGTTGGTAAAGGCTGTGGACCTATCAACTTACCGGGGGGTAAGTGACAAAGTGAAAAATGTTGATCAGATAAACAGGCCTCTCTGAATCTTTGGCTCAAATACGTTTAAAGTCTCTGCATAAAGATTGTTTAATTTAATAGTTGTATTTTCTTATTCACTAAATAAGGTGAACATTTATAAATATTTATTTTTAAAGCATAAAAGCTAGTTAAAGTAAATATCAATGGTTTAAATCAACACATGTATTTGAAAGTTAAATGTTGGAGAGCATGTCTTAACATAGACTTAAAATGTATTTTACTCCTGTACATAGTATAAAAGGATATAAGGTAAATTGCTTCAAGCTGAATTTTTCCAGCATCAAACCTTAGTCAAGGTTGAGTGGTAGTGAAGTCTATGTCTAATTAGATTAGGCAATTCATTTTTCATTTATCTGGTTATTTTAATTGGTACATAGTCCCACCGCCAGATCTGTAAATTGCGAAATTTATTTTTATTTTACAACACAGTGTAAGCAGCTTTGTAACCAAAGCAGTTAGCAAAAGATACGCCAAACAATATTTTAACTGGAAAAGTCACACCGTAAAATAGCAAATATAGAGCTGTACCACTGTATTGCAAGAAAAAACAAACAAACAAAAACGCCATTTACACACTAATATATATATATATATAATGTAACAATTCACTATATATACATGTATATTTATATATAAAAATATATAAAGTTAATTACATTTCTAATTCTTTGTATTAATTACCTATAATTAGATGATGATAATGTTAATGAATGAAAATTATTAACTAATTATTTATCAAACTGTTACACAAGAATTACACCGGATTTATTCAGGCTCTGTACATGATTAGGGTTGTCATGCAGGGTGTGTACAGGATTAGGGTTGTTAAGGTCTCATTATCTTTAAAAATGTTGATCTAACGGTCTTTGTTTTACATGTTTGAAATTAGTTTTGTTGACAAACATATATTTTTATTTATTTATGATTATTTATTTATTTAAAAATAAAAATAAAAAAATAATGGAGGGAAAGGCACAGATAGAGTGCCTATACATGGGAAGTCCTTTACACATTATGGACAGTACTGTTTAAAAACCACCTTAAATAATTTGATAATTAGGTTATTTTAAAAAAATGCAGTGTTCCGAGCTATAATCTAGGCAAAGGGAGACTACTTTGAAGATGCCAAAACATAGATATAGAATTTCATATAGAAATAGAATATATATATATATATATATATATATATATATATATATATATATATATATATATATATATATATATATATATATATATATATATATATATATATATATACAAAGATAAATTGTATCAATTTAACAATTATCATCTCTACATCATTCCCATAAATCCATATGCGTTGTTTTGATGACTTTACGATTCTGTGGAAAATAGAAATTAGCAATAATAAATAATGATGTATATATCATATATCATTATGATGTAGTGTATATATTGTTCACAAAAATCGGTGTAGTACAAATAGGAGGAACAAGAGACATGTCATCCTCCAGTCACACTAATCATTGTAATTGAAAAGTATGAATAATTGTGTCTAAACTCCTTCCTCCTTTCAGAAATGCATATCCACTGTAATTATGAAACCAAGAGACAATCAGAGGTTTTCAGAGTGTCTTCACAGAGAGAGTTCCATATTCATATAGCCTTCAGGCAGGCCCATGGCTTGTCTGCAGATCTACTGGGAATTCCCTGTCTGTGGGACTTGTTTTAGGTGCTATGACAGCTCTTGCATGGAGATCACTGCTAAGCAGAATGACAGGAAGTACCTAAAAGGTGTGGACTATCAGTGTCTCTGAACGTGAAAGACGAGAAGTGACAATGCCATGCCCTACACCTATGATACCATAACATATTTTTAACACATTTTTAGCAAAATAACAATAATGCTGCAGCTTGTCCAGTCAACCACATACAATTTCAATTATAGGCCTATTAATCACCAATTTTATTTCTACTTTTCTTAAATTTGACTTAAAATAAATGCTTCTCTGAGCTGATACATGATGGGAAAAGGAAGAAAGTATGAGAAAAGTCGATTCGAACTTGTGTTGGTCATGTAAACAGCTATGTCCACTATCTTTACTCGTCACTGCTTTACTCTTTCCCCGTAACAAGACAAGTTTGTTTTGCAATTTTATCTATTTTATTCAGTTTATTTTATTCAGTCTATCTTAGCTGATATGCAACAGGAAAAGGGAGAAATAATGAGACTGGAATAAGGTGGATTTGAACTTGTGTTAGTCGTGTCAAAGCTATATCCACTATCCTTACTGTTCACTGCTTCCGTTTCTCTTGCAATTTTGTTGTCTCAACCAGATAATAGTGGATGGATGTAGTGTAAATATCTTTTGCCAGCAAGGCTACTTCCTGTAAATACTGAACATACTGAATAATTTTTTTGACCCCAAACTCTGCTCTGAACTTGATTTGTATCAAATCCATTTAAGACATGTATCCAAATGATCACATATTGTTCAAATAGAAAGTCTATAAAATAAGGTTTTATTTAACCACTTAATTGATTTTTTTAACACATGATAAAACACACCCAGCTGTGTGAGTACGTGTGTGACTGGTCTTGTAAATGCAGTCAGTAAAATCTATAATTAGGCTGTGTAAATAGTCAGCTGTCCCAAGATGGGAGACACTCTTAATTTAAGAGTGGTACAATTCCATTTCTGTGACTGACGGTCACATCTGAGAGAACCTATTGGCCCTCAAATGGACCTCTCTAACTGTGGCCCAAATCATTATGAGACCCAATAGGTCCAAATTAAAAATGTATGGTAACAGTGACATGTTTTTGAGAACATATCAAGTTTTTGTTGATCTGTATCTCTGTAGTATAAGGAAATGAGAGCATTTGTTGCCCAACAGACAGGTGGATTTGACCTAAAATTACAGGATTACTTTAGACACATACAATCACATCTGCTGTAAGACATGGCATTATACAGTTCATCACTTTAACATAGATCCATGACAGTTTCAGGGAGTATGTAATGAATATTAGCAATGAGACTGCAGCACTGTAGTATCAGCTTTGCTCTGTGTCATATAAAAAAAAAAAAAGTATGTTCCTTAGATGCAATTTTAAGCCTCTCAATTTCATTGCCAGTCATTGCATGAACACAAGGCACATGATTAATTTAATACTGCTTGTTTATTTGGCACTCAGTGAAAGGGTATAGCTCAACATGTATGCCACTATAGCAGTATGTTGTTGTGAAACCAGACCTAATCAGTCATTTCTGTAAATAAAACAATATAATTCCAGGTAAACAACTCCAGATTGTAAGATTCATTACAATTCCCTTTTGAACACATTAAGCAGAAGGCAAAGATTACTATTCTTTGATGCCAGTCTTCATCATACTGGCAGAGTCATTTACAGTTGTAAAATAACTCAGCATATATATTTAGCTGCTCATGAAATTACATGGGATGTAAAAAAAAAAAAAAAACTTTGCAGTTGACACATAAGGCAACATGCAACTCACAAGAATTCTTGTGAGGGTATGAATAGCAAAAGTAGTCAGCAAAAGGAAAATATATTTCCCCATGAACATTTTTACATGGGGTTTCATTAAAATGTATCATTTAAATGAAATTATTTTTTTCTCTCTCAGAAGTCAACTGCTCTTACTTCATACACTTCACATCAGGGAAGATTCTGAAATCTTTGAAGTTAAAACTCAGAGAGGTAAGTTCATATAGTCAAAGAAATGACTTTATACTGTATTGGTTGGAGAATGCTTTTGTGCACCATTAATTTCCTCTGTGATATGTACTGTAAGGGTGAAGCAGTGGAAGGAACATATAGTGAATGATGAAATAGGGAAGAATCACAGGTATAGTGAACAACTATCTTGTTTCTGGAGGAAATGTGTGCAGAGTATAGATACTGTTTATAGGGGCTTCTAAGGAAAGAGTTTGAAGCATGAGTCATATCATATTTCATTGTCATTGACATTTGATTCACTGTCATATTTTTAATTCGACATGTAGTGCTTGCTGATTTCTTTTGTGCTGATTTCTCTACACAGAATACAACATCTCAGCAGCTGCCATAGCAATCTTCAGTCTTGTCTTCATGATTCTGGGCACATTGTGTGTGCTGGGTTCCCTCAGAAAGGGAAAGGACTATTTGTACAAGCCTGCTGGAATGTTCTTTGCTTTTGCAGGTAAGATGGAACATCTAATCAGCTTCCTTTGCCTTACCTGAAATAAAACTATATAAATAGACAGACAGACAGACAGATAGATAGACATTCTTTTTCAATTCATTTATACAATCCCACAACATTTTTACATCGGGTGGAAAAGATTTAAAGATTACATTTTAATATATTCTCTGTCCTCAGGTCTGTGCGCCATCATCTCAGTAGAGGTAATGCGGCAATCAGTCAATAGGATGGTAGAAAGTGAGGAAACTATCTGGATCGAGTATTACTATTCCTGGTCTTTTGCTTGTGCGTGCACGGGATTTGTCCTGCTCCTCCTCAGTGGAATTGGTCTGCTGTTGGTCTCCATGCCACAGATTCCTAGAAATCCATGGGAAACATGCACGGATGCTGAGCCTGAACAGATATAGAGCAATAACACCTGATGTCAGCAGGTAAACAATTGATTTACAATATACCGTTTGAAAGTGAGAGCTTGACAAGCAGAGGTCATAAAATTAGCCCAGCAACTTCCTTTTCCCCCCGCAAACTGGCACTGAACGAGGTGTGTAACACCAAAATCATGCCAGCAAGTAGCCAAGCTTTATAATCTTTATATTATTATTTTCTATGTAACATTTCAACATCATAAAGTGTAAAATCTTTAAATGTGATATGAAGAGTGCAGCTGGCTTTATGTAACTGGAATTTTTGTGTAACAATTCTGTACATACATTTTCCCTGTATGTCTGTTTAGGACACTGGTTTAAATGGAGAAGGGTTGCAGAACAATTGTGATCGCAAGGACTTACCAGGCTATCATATTCGAAAGATGATGTATTTGGAAAGTTAATCTGCACTAATTAACGGATAGGGAATATTAAGAAATAATACATGTCAATATTCAGTAGTGTAATGCCACAAGATTTTGCTCTAGAAACTATTATTCATGCACTGTACATGGATTCATTTAAATAATAATAATAATAATAATAATAATAATAATAATAATAATTTTCCAGATAAATTTATGTGAATGCTACCTTAGTTTTGTGTAAATCTCATTTTAATAATACATTTAACAATAATTCTGTTTTGCCTTGGGCACAGTGATGCTCTCCTGAGCAGAATGTAAATGTTTGGTCTGCTGTGTTTAATGAATGATTGGCCAGACATTTTGGAATGTTGTCAGATCTTGCAGGTGCAAAGAAAATGGCATCAATCTTACTCTTATGTGAAGGAGTAAGAGACTTTCCAAGTCTACAGCTTCCTGAAATGCACCCACAAACTGTGTTTACATTCTTGAAATGGATAGGTGTTTATAGGTGATTATTTGTGTAAAAAAATTTGTTTCAAATGTCTCATTTGCTCAGTATTTTTGCTGATTATAATTGCTTCTCTACTTTATAATAACAACAGTTTTATTATAACAATAGTTTTAATACACTCATTCTCAGCTGGTTTTTCTTCAGGACCTTTTCAGAAATTGCAGTAATTTTGTGGTCTGCACAAACTCTGTTTATCTATGTATTAAAGGGAAAGTTCCCCCAAAAATGAAAATTCTGTCATTAATTACTCACCCTCATGTCATTCTTGCTTTTTGACATAAGGCTTTTTGCACACAAAATGTAACCACTGGAGTCACATGGACTATTATATGTTTTTACTACCTTTCTGGACCTTTCTTTACTACCTTTTTTAATTAACACTTGAAAGTGTTAATTAAATAGCTGTCTATGGAGGGGTCAGAGAGCTCTCGGATTTCATCAAAAATATCTTCATTTGTGTTCCGAAGATGAACAAAGGTCTTACGGGTTTGGAATGACATGAGGGTGAGTAATTAATGACATTTTCATTTTTGGGTGAACTATCCCTTTAAGCTGAAGGGCAGAACAAACCTGCAACCTATTTTTGGGTGTTTATCCACCGGTTGATGCTGAAAGAGAAATGCCCAGTGTGATTAAAAAAATATTTTAACATCAAATTTATTGTCTAAAATTTTAATTCATGAGGCTTTGTAACATTAAATTGAAAACATTAAAAACATTTCTAATTTGCTCAGTGTGCTTAAAAATCTTATTAGGTCTTATTTATGAAGTTGGCAGCTGGATTTTGAATGTGAGGATCACTGTCACTGTCACAGTCACACTGCCTAAATAAACACCAGTTTGGTGTCGGAGCCATAGCCTTGTGGGCAGCGCTCCAGTATCTAGTGCAACAGCCCTTTGGGTAACCCAAGTTCAAGTCACTGATTCCTGATCATAAAGACAATATAATAATAATAATAATAATAATAATAATAATAATAATAAATAATAAATGTATATGTATATGTATATGTATATGTATATGTATATGTATATATATATATATATATATATATATATATATATATATATATATATATATATTTTTTTTTTTTTTTTTTTTTGGTGGCAGTTGGTCTTTAAAAGTCATTTACTGAAGCAAATGCAAAATGTCATGTCACTGTGAATACTTTGTATTTATTTCTTTTGATGTTGTCTGCATGCAGAACAAGAGGTCATGGATATTTGGATTGTGTTATGCTACCCAACAGAATGTATACGAAGTTACACCCCTATGCCATGTATTTCTAATAAAAACAATAGGCTAACTCCTGTGTTCATGGTACCATTTATTCTGCCTCTGTTATTGTGATTAATTAAAAAAATTATAAAAAATTAAATAGCTAGAATAAATCTTTGTCATTTTTACTGCATAAATGTGGCTATTTATGTAGTTTCACTACATACAAGAATGTATTTGTAGCATAATAGTCACAAATCAGGTTTTCTCATTATTTTTTTACTATTTATATACCACTGTATGAATTTGATGTATATACTGCTTGTTTGAAATGGGCCTCTGGTTATGAACGAGTCATTCTCATGAGAGATGCACAATGCACCACATCAGTTGTCCCAGCTGCATACATATCTTTACAAGGGTACTGCTGTTACATTTTTATGTAACACCTCAGGGAATTCATTGGATAGACTAGAGACATCAAGACTCTAGAGAAATCATTTCTGGGTTCTTTTTAAGCTTGCAGGATGCCAGCTGGGCTGAGATAGGTGCAGAAGGAAACTGTTCCTTTAGAGCAGGGGTGTCCAAACTTTGTTCTGGAGGGCCACTGTCCTGCAGAGTTTAGCTCCAACTTGCCTCAACACACCTGGCTGGAAGTTTCTAGTATGCCTAGTACATTTATTTACATTTACATTTATGCATTTGGCAGACGCTTTTATCCAAAGCGACTTACATTGCATTCAAGGTACACATTTTTACATTTTTGTCAGTTCTTGCTTTCCCTGGGTATCGAACCCATGACCTTGGCGTTGCTAGCGCCACACTCTTATTGTTTGAGCTACAGGAAAGCAGTAAGACCTTGATTAGCTGGTTGTGTTTAACTGCGGTTGGAGCTAAACATCGCAGGACAGTGGCCCTCCAGGAGCAGGATTCGACATCTCTACTCAGTGTTGCCAAGTCAAATTTTTCCACTGGTTGATTTCCACCCCTGTACGTACGAGTTCGGCGCTCCAACACCTCCAAAACACACCCCAGACATACAAATTCAGTGGAGAATTTGACCACCCAATGGAGAAAATTGCACTGGGCTTTTTTTTGGCTACTTTTGACTGGCCATTGGGCTACTTTTGTTGCACATATCTGGCAACGCTGCCTCTACTTTAAGATGATCTCAATTGACAGAACCTACACACATTATCATTCCATTATAGCCTACAGACACAGCCATAATTTTATTTCAAATAAAATATATTAATGAGTGATAAGGATAAGGGATAAGCAAGGGATATTTCTTGTATATTTTAAAATAAATATATTATGATCCACAAATTAATGTAAAGAGATTCACAAAAAATTTAGAATATAAAAAATTAATCTACTACGTTATGAGTCCAATTTATGTGCATGTCTTGATTTGATAAATGTTTTTTATTCCACAAAGGTGATTCAGAAATGCACAGGAGGAAGTGATCCATAAATGCATGCTGTGATCCACAAATGCACATAAAGTCAAATTCTCTCTACATGGATTTGTGGATTGTGCATTGAGAACGATTCATTTGCAGTGACATGGAACCGGCTACATTTTCATTGAATCCCTGATTTGGTTGCAGACCATTTTGAAGTCCTCATACCAGCTCCCTCAAAGTCTTTGCTAATGAGAAACATAGTAAAACGGCTGACAGCCTAATAGAAAAGTGCACCAAATGTCCACAAGCCCAGACATAGGGCTTTTAAGACATTCAAGATTTCACAAGTGAAACTGGAACCTTGGTTATCAGATGCTTATAAGCTTCAGGAATTTAAAGGATTTTTCTTTCTTTCTTTCTTTCTTTCTTTCTTTCTTTCTTTCTTTCTTTCTTTCTTTCTTTCTTTCTTTCTTTCTTTCTTTCTTTCTTTCTTTCTTTCTTTCTTTCTTTCTTTCTTTCTTTCTTTCTTTTTATTCTGTGTTTGAATAAAGGTATACTTTTGGCCTCATGCATTGAGTTAGAATGCCTTCTCCTGTATTATAGACACGAAGAAAAGGTCATCTTGGACCTTGTTGCTATATGTGCACTTTTTTCAAAAATATGCATTGTTGCTATATATGCACTTTCTTTCTGCTTCAGAGAGTAAGCATGATGCAGAAATGGCTGAGCTTGGAGGTTTGAGGTCCTTCACTCTGGTGTGACTGCTTGCGACCATTGCGAACATTGGACCAGCAGAATTCTTGGTCTTTCTGGAGGGGGGCATGAAGAGGTTGGATTACATTTGTATATTTGAGAATAAATTGAGCATCGTGCTGTCATCCCAAGAATGAGCACAGAGCATAAACATGTACAGAGCACATAGGCGAAGACGATCAGCAGATATCATGGCCAAGGAAAACATCTTCCTAAACATCCTAAACTGCCATTTACATGTATTCAAGCATAATTAAATCTCCTGTACCACTCTCATGCACTTCTGGGGTCTCACTGTAGCTGATGCAGAGAAAACGCCCTCATGAGTATCAGTTGTTCCCCTGCAAGGGTCCCTAATGGTATGCGTTATAACAGCTGTATTCGCTTCACTAAGATCGACAGAATGTAGTTCCTCTGAAATAGCATCACAGATGGCAAATGGCAGTTGTCGCAATTTCTGTTGAACATACTGAACATCAAGTCATGCTTTGTTGGGTTGGTAGCATTACTCAGTGTGGTGTGTTGGACTCGTACAGATGTATAAATGGAAAAAAGTATATTACTGTTAATTAATAATCTGTCATTTTAGTCCAGCCACAAGATCCATGCAGAGAGCGGACATATCTTAAAATAAGCATGGGCAGAACGATTTTCATGAGAACCATTCAGTACCAGGAAGCCTCAGAAAGGTACTGAGTTTTTAATGTAGGCTGCATTTTAGTCTCTCATTTAACATTACTAAAGTGCTCATTGTGAATGCTTTCTAGGAGGATGGAGAAAAGTGAACTGACACTGGTTTTGAGTGCAAGATCATAACAATACAGAAATTTCCAGAGGTTTTATTCACATAACTCTGTGAGAGGAATCACCTCATTCACACTACTAGCTTGTGCTGCACTCTTAGAAACCCTCCAGAATCTTTATGTATCTTCAATACATCATTTTCAAACATGTGAAGCCAGGCCTTTAATCATGGGCTCACTTAGAAAAAAATAAATAAATAAATAATAATAAAAAAATAATAAAACTTGGGGTGTAAGCACAGCCATCTTTGTTACAATTATGTTACGTATTTCCTTTTCAAAAGATAAAGCACAAATAAGGATGTAAAAGATTACACATATACAGTATCCTCTTTTTCCTCTCCCACTCCTCATACATGGTCCAAAAATTATGCTCTACTCCCACCTAGTGGCTCAAAGCTCAATTTACCATTGAAGTCCGTAAGGTACAGATTGTAGCATAAATTGTGTGGAAAGAAAAAAAGCTTTTTTTTTTTTTTTTTTTTTTTTTGAAAATCCAAGATAACAAAATTAAGGTATGCAGAATATCTAGAACATGAGCAAAGTTATCTGAAGTAATAAGACACTTGTTTTGTGACATGGTTCATTAAATATAACAAAACATTTGACAGTTGATCATTAGTTGTTAGTTATATTTGGCATGTTTCCTCAGTGTCCTTATGTTTTTGAAGTTTAGACACTGTGTTTGTAAAATATAGGCCAATTATGGGCCACACCCAATATATACAAAATATACTGGCACATAATTGGCCCAATATTGCTATACAATTAAATGTGCCCAAAATGCCCAGAAAAAGGTTTAAATGTTATCCTTGCTATATGGTTAGCAGAGAATTAAAGACCTAAAATGGGTGTGTCAGATAAGGAAGAATTTGCACTTGCATAATTATTGGTTTAAATAATTAATTTAGCATGAATTAATTTAGCATGAATTAATTTAGCATGAATATATATATAAATAAAATTTGTTAAATTAACATTGCAAAGTGATATCACTTTTGCACCCACAATTAATGTTGAAACAATGGTAATATTTCAACATAAAATCAATGATAATCAATCAATGTTATGAAGTGGTTCAATAATGTTACACTATGAGTTTGATTCTTGCTGTTGAATCAATAATAAATCACTGCTGATTCTACATCACTGCTGTTGAATTACCAAAAATAATCATTGGTAATATCGTTTGATCAATGTTACAATGTGATCATTCAAAACCACCTTTGCTGAAACACTGAAAATACAACTGAAATGTAATGTCAACGTTGCATTTCATGTACCAAGTTAATATTGAAACAACATTAATATTTAATCTACACCAGTTGTGTCAACAAATTCCTGATCATTTCAAAGTTTGGGGTAAACCTTTTAAAATATAAATGACATCTTTCCAGCAATTTAGTCAGTTTAGCACAGTCAATGACAAAAATATATAAAATAAAATTCTGGGAAAAATAAAAGAACAAAAGCATTACAACCTTTAAAAATAACACCTCGGTTACGCATGTAACCATCGTTCCCTGAGGAGGTGACTGACGAATGGGGGTTTCGCTTAGAAGCCTATCATCTTCGAGATCAAATAAAATCAAATCACCTTTATTTATATAGCACTTTTTCCAGTCCAATTGTTTGAAAGCAGCTTCACAGTGTTAACAGGAAAATAATGAAACAGAATTTGATTGTGCTGCTCTGGTGAAAACGGTGATGTTATCCAGCTAATTTCAATTATCATATAGTGTCAATGTGGGCAGATCAGTAATAAAGTTGAAATTTAGGTGTCCCCAACTGAGCAAACCAAAAGCCAAAGGCAACGGTGGCAAGGAACCAAAACTCCTTCAGGGTCAGAATGGAGAAAAAAACCTTGGGAGAAACCAGGCTCAGTCGGGGTGCCGGTTCTCCTCTGGCCGATGAGCAAACAGTGTATGATTATAATTCTGGCAACATTGCAGGTCTTAAGTCATATTAGGTAAATAGATTGATATTAGGTAAGATTGTTCGAAAGATTGGAGTCGTCACTGAGGATTTATTGAGGGTTTATTGAAGATGTCGTGTCAATTCGGCATTTACAGGGGGAGTTTAATTGACACGCTCTCTGCAGACATTTCAGGGATGCGTTGGTCATGTCCAGGCGCAGGTCCACCATCTGATCTGGATACGGCCCGGATCCGGCTGACTGCAGTAAACCTCGGGATAAACAGAGAGACTAACATTAGCATAGATGCCATTCTTTTTATAATGTAATGAGTACATCAGGTGTTATGGGAAGTGTTCCTGGTTCCGGCTGACCTAGTTAATGCAACCTAACAATCATTTTACTGATTTGAATAATAAAAATTGATAATGTTCTGTGTGTATGCCATAGTAAAGAGATGTGTTTTTAGTAAGATTTAAACTGACAGTGTGTCTGCTTCCCGAACAATGCTAGGAAGACTGTTCCAGAGTTAGGTGCTAAATAGAAAAAGGATCGACCGCCTGCAGTTGATTTTGATATTCTAGGTATTATCAACTGGCCAAAGTTTTGAGACCGCAATAGACGTGATGGAGTATAATGCGTTAAGAGTTCGCTCAAGTACTGGGGAGCTAAACCATTTAGTGCTTTGTAAGTAATAAGCAAGATTTTAAAATTTATAAGATAATAGGGAGCCAGTGCAGTGCTGACAGAACCGGGCTAATATGGTCATACTTCCTGGTTCTAGTAAGAACTTGAGCTGCTGCGTTTTGGACCAGCTGGAGTTTGTTTATTAAGCGTGCAGGGCAACCATCCAGTAGAGCATTACAATAATCTAGCCTTGAAGTCATGAACGCATGAACTAACTGTTCAGCATTTTGCATTGAAAGCATGTCCCCTAATTTAGGTATATTTTTAAGGTGGTAGAATGCAGTTTTACAGATGCTAGAAACGTGGCTTTCAAATGAAAGATTGGTATCAAAGAGATCTTAGAAAACGCCCAATGGCGATGCAATGCCATGGGCCTGCGGAATTTGCATAATGTCATCCAGTGCTCTGCATAAGTGTGAGCTCCCTGTTGTAAGACTAATACGGACGAAGGACTCCCACTTATCACAGGAATACCAAGGTACACTACTTGTTAATGTAGTACTACTCATTAGTGCTGCATTATTTCCTGCATAGTTACCTATTAATGACGGACCATTATTCTAAAGTGTTACTGATTATTGTAATGCTTTACTGGGTGGTAGCCCTGCACGCTTAATAAACAAACTCCAGCTGGTCCAAAACACAGCAGCTAGAGTTTTTACTAGAACCAGGAAGTATGACCATATTATCCCAGTTCTGTCAACACTGCATTGGCTCCCTATTCCATTTCTAAATATTGCTAATTTCAAACAAAGCACTAAATGGTTTAGCTTTCCAGTACTTGAGCAAGCTCTTAACATATTTGTCACAGTTATGTTCTGTTTTGTTCCATGGACTTTTCATTTGTCACATGATTCTTTGTTCTGTTTCCTGCCACTCATCTGTTTCCATAGTAACCTTCATCATTAGTTCATTCTGTGTCAGCTGAAGAGAAGGCTTTAGCCTGCAATGAAAGTCCAGAGAAATCTCCAGCCTGTGATGAATGCCCAGGAAAGGCTTCAGCCCACAACGTGTCTCCAGAGAGGACTTCTTCCTTCGCCCAGAGTCCCGAGACTTGGTGGACTTGGTCGTTCGTTGACCCACACTCGCCTCTGAAATAAACTCCTCTGGCACTCCATCACTTGGTGCCATGGAGTCGTCCGTCTCACCTCCACCATGGCTCTTCCCTCTGTCGGCTCCGCCCAGGTTCCTCCTGTACTGTCTGGCCACCCTTCACCTACTCCTCGTCCTCCACTTGAGCCCCCTCCCTCCCTCTGCAGTTGATTAATTTACGGCGCAAGGCCACACCTTCTGGGGAGGGGTTTAATGTCACAGTTATGTTCGGTTTTGTTCCATGGACTTCCTGTTTTCATTTGTCACATGATTGTTTGTTCTGTTTCCCGCCACTCATCTGTTTCCATAGTAACCTTCATCATTTGTTCATTCTGTGTCAACTGTCTCTTGTCAATTATCTCGTTTGTGTTCCCTATTTAGTTCTCCCTTTTATCTCAGTCTGTGTCTGATCTCCATCATGTATAGTCTGTTATAGTAAGTGTGTGTTGCGACCTGCTTTATTGCTCACCTGAGAACCTTCATCATTAAATTCTCCTTTGATATTGTATCTGCCTGTCTTCGTCTTCCTGCCTGCGACACCTGTGACAATATTATAGTCCTTCACATCTACTGAAATCTCAAAACTGGCCAGTTGATAATACCTAGAAATATCAAAATCAACTGCAGGCAAAAGATCATTTTCCTTTTTATTACCTAAACTTTGGAACAGACTTCCTAGAATTATCTGAGAAGCAGACACACTCTGTTAGTTTAAATCTAGACTAAAAACTCATCTCTTTAACCTGGCATAAACGTACAACATTATCAATTTCTATTATTCAAATCAGTTAAATGATTCCTATAGAACACTTCCTATAAAACCCAATATACTCATTACATCATAAGAAGAATGGCCTCTACGCTAATATTAGTCTCTCTGTTTATTCCAAGGTTTACCGTAGTCAGCCGGATCCGGGCCGTATCCAGATCAGGTGGTGGACCTGCGCCTAGACTTAACCACAACGCATCCCTGAAGTGTCAGCAGAGATTGTTTCAACTAGACTCTCCGCTGTGAAGGCATCAGCCACACAACAGCCAGTAGCCCCCCGACTAAGCCTGGTTTCTTACAAGGTTTTTTTCTCCATGCTGTCACCTGATGGAGTTTTAGTTCCTGGCCATTGTCGCCTTTGGCTTTTGGCTTGCTTAGTTGGGGACACTTACTATACAACAATATTATTGATCTGCCTGTATTGACCCCATTATATGAGTACTGAACTGAGCTGGACGATGACATCACTCTTTATTCCAGAGTGGCTGTATAGATAAATTAACTAAGGTCTGTTGTATAGAAATAGATGTTGATATCACTTGATAAATGCATATTTGAGGCATAGATGAGACTCTGTGGGATGGTCAAATGAGTGATGGCACCCTTCGGGTAATAACTTTTTTACAACAGAAATGAACCACTGAACATACTTAAGCTGAACTATGACACTATTTTTTTTCTAGATCTGCTGTACAGCCGAAACCAGCTTTGATGCATTATTTTCCTGTTACGGTGCTTTGAAACAATCTGTATTGTAAAAAGCGCTATATAGATAAAGGTGACTTGACTTGACTATTCAGCCTATCATCCAGACTGTGTTCACTTCAGTGCACATCAGATCTTGTGTCCCACTTTAGATCTTCATCAGCTAAACTGTACTCTGAGGATATACAAATGGTAACGTTTCATCTTATTGTGACTAATCAGCTCTGGCTCCGTTGGGACTCCAGGGCATTCATGTACTCAATTATATATATGACAGGCTTATCTTAGCTCAGTCACAGGAGTTGGCGGTTCAGCATTGAGATGTTGTCCTTGCCCACATGAGGTGTTTGGGGCTAAGACTAAACTCCAAGAAAAGTATCCTTTCGCCCGTACAATTTTTCCAGGAGTAGTTTGGGACTCCATTACTATGCATGTCTGTCACCTGCTTGTTTGAGTCGATTCTCTTAGCAGTAAGCAGAATAGGTCTAGGCCAGGCCGTCAGTGTGAAACAGTTTTAAAAGCTGTTGGGGCAGCTGTGTCCAACATGATTCCTTTGGAACTTCTGCACATGAAACCATTGCAATGGTGGCTCAAGTCCAAGGTTTTCCCCTAGGGGCAATCCATTTTGCATGGTCAAGGTTCCTTCGTTCCTTGGTGATGTGGAAGAAACGTCTAGGTTAGTAATGTAACCCCCGTTCCCTGAAGGAGGGAACAGAGACGTTACGTCAGAACAACTGACGAATTGGGATCTTGTCTGAGAGCCCAATCACCTTTGAGGGGCAACAAAACAAGCCAATGGACATTGGCGAGTGAGATTTGCATTGCGAACCACTCCCTGTGACACGAGTATATTAGGAAATGTGCAGCACTCACTCATTAAGCTTTCGCTTCTGGTGTCCCGGCCCCTCAACGGTGGTCACAGGAATTATGATATTGGGGCATAACGGGGTGTTATATTATAATCTAGACATTCCCTATCAGTCAGTCATGTTCGCGTTACACAATTGGGATCCCTAAAAAAAACACCACAATGAGTGCCTTCCTAGCGCCTCATGTAAACTGCCTAGTCCCCCCGCATGGGGTGAGTTGGAAAAAGTTTTATGTAGAGCGTGTTAATCACTGCTGTTCCTATTACACCCTTTACTGCATGGTTAATGGGAAACCATGCAGGAAAACACTGGGGAAGCGTGCCTATTCCAAACAGAAAGGGACGCTACGGAGACCACATCCTGCCCATAGGGAGGTAACATGGGGAGTTATACATATGGACAGGCCATTAGGGCAGTGCTACATATGGAAGGTCTCTGTGGTAGATCCTGCCTTGTCAGGGATGGATTCACTACATTTACAGAGAAGTAAAGATTCTCTGCTCCCGCTGTGCTCTGGCGCTTTGGTATTTTGTCTTTTCTTTTTCTCTCTGACCCGCTGCTTGCTGGACTCCTGAAAATACTGAAATGGAATTGATTAACTGGTCAATCAGCGCGATCGATAGGATTTTCTCACAAAGGAAGGGTGCCTTTGCTGCAGGGTACGTGATGGACGCATGGAACAACTGGCAAGTCCTGTGCCTGGAGGCTCTGTCCGTGGAGGATGCAGAAGATTTATACATGATTGGATTATTGATGGCGGGGTTCCTATTCTTTGGCTTTGGGATTGCCCTGACCTATCGGAAGATTGGTAAAACAGCTGCAAGCAAATTCACCCAGCCGCTGTCTGTGGAAATTAAGGAATGCTTCGGGGTTGTGTGTGACCGTTTGAAGGAATTAGATCAGAGAGTGATACAGATTGAGGAACTGAACCGTAACAATGCAGTCCGGACTGCGGATACGCAGGGAAGAGTGGGCTCCATCGGTGGGTCAGATCGGTGAACTTTTACGGACTGTAACCGGTCTGGCCATGAGGCTGGACGTAATGTCTAGGGAAACTGCACGGACCGGACGCGAGTGCTGAGGACCAGAACTGATTGATTGATTATGATCCGGACAAATTACCGAAGATCATCAAATGGATAAAAAAATTGTATTTGCCTGACCTAATCAACTACCCCACCCGAACCTTACTTGTCCCTATCTCTCGGTTGGGAGGTCAGCCTGACAGCTTGGTCTGCTATCTTTCCCTGTGCACTGCCTTATCTCCCTTCAAGGACAAACCATAGAACTGAACTCGAAAACATCTGAAGTTATGGCTAACATTCTCACACAACACAATCTCAGACTCACTCGCACCATACACACCCGATCCCGATCCCAGCCCCCCTCCATCCGTCTGCCTGTCTTTATCTATCTCCTCTCCCACTCCATACAAAAAATCCCATTACGTGACCATGTGTACTGTGTTATGTTATGTTTTGTTGTGTTTGCTATGTAATGCTTGCTAAACTGCATTCTTGTATTTCTGGAGAGCGTGTGGCGGCGCCTGAAAAGGCTGCGGCCCGGAGGCTTGCTCCAAACTTCATTTCGTTATACTGTACTTGTACATGTGTAATGACAAATAAACTTGAATCTTGAATCTTGAATCTTGAATCTTGAGAGACGGCAGAGGGAAAGAAACAAGCTCGCCAACAGGGAAGCCGTACCATGGAAACATACACATATGGGGTCACCCAGAGGGGATTCACAACATATGGGCACCTAGTCTAGCACAGCAGCTGAACAACCGGGCATAAACACAAGTGCTAGACCTGGTGTCTGATGCCTCTGCTGCATCTGACTGCCGAAGGGTGCTGGAGGAACTCCATTCAGGGTTCGCCAAGCAGGGAACTTGTCTGGGGAGCAAGATAGGTGCTCGATGTTAGGTGTTGTCCATTCTACAGATATCTGTCAGAGAGGCGCTGTGCACCAATACCCAGGAGGAGGCAACACTCTGAGTGGAGTGAGCTCTTACCCCAAGGGGGCACAGCTCACCTTGGAACTGGTACAGCAAGACGATGGCATCCACTATTTAGTGAGGCAACCTATGTTTAGAGACAGCCTTTTCCTTCTGATGACCGCCAAAATAGACAAAGAGCTGTTCCACGTACAAACGCAGGGTGAGAAAAGAACACAGCAATGTAAGGGCTGAGACTGTCTCCCCCTGGAGCTTGCAAGTTAACCACCTGGTCTCTGAAAGGAATGGTGGGAACTTTTGGCATGTATCCAGGCCAGGGTCTCAGGATTACATGAGGCCCAAATTTTTGTTGACCGAAAATTCTTGCAGGTCCCCAACCCTCTTAATGAATCTGAGTGCAGTCAGGAGTACTGTCTTAAAAGACAAGATCTTAAGCTCAACTGACTGCCGTGGCTCAAAGGGCTTTCTCTGTAAGGCTGATAAGACCAGAGAGAGGTTCCAAGAGGGAATGAGGTGAGGTCGGGGATGGTTCAGTCTCCTCAAACCTCTCAGGAACCTCCTGGACCACAAGTCTGCCCAAGGGACCGTGCAATGACTTTTGTCGCCCGGAGACACACATTAGTATCACATACATAACTCATCATGGGGGTCTGAGGTTGCACCCAAAACTGGCACACTAGATCCTCCTATGGGCTCCTCCTATGGGACTTGACATCCTCAGGTCAAGTCAGGGTCTGAGGTCCGGGGAATGGAGACTCCGCTAGGGTCAAAAGCGTTTCTTCACCCCAGACTGGGTTATGTGCCTAAAGTTACAACCAACTTTGCATGTTCAGTGATCTTGCAGGCCTTTCATCCTCCATTTGTGTCTGCCAACTAAGAGAACCTAAACTTGCTTTTCCCAGTTAGGCGGATTGCCTAGTGGCGTAAGACTGACCAGCTGCTGGTATGCTTCGGTTCACCCAAACAGGGTTCCCTGGCTTCCAAGCAGATATTATTGATATCTGAGGCTATCTCTACAGCCTACGAGGTGCATAACCTACCTTTGCCTCTTGTTGTGAGGGCCCACTCAACTAGGAGTATGGAGGCATCTAAAGTGTTACTCACAGGAATTTCCCTCCAGAGGGTGTGTGATACGGCACTGGGCCTCTCTGCACAGATTCAGATTTTATAACCTGGATTTGGAATCCACACCAAGGTCTCGAGTGCTATCATCCTAAGCTGTGCTCTTAGTAAATTCACACTAGGACAGGCATTCATCAGTATGGTGCAGTGGGTACACCAATCAGAATTATAACAGTTGCACACCTGGTTCAGATGCTGAGGTGTTCCCCATAACATCCGACATCACAGTCTTGTTCCCTTCTCAGAGAACCATGGTTACAGTCGTAACCCTGAGACATTTTTTGGAGTTTGAAAAATCTGCATTTTGATCATTGGTTAACAACTGGTGAAAAATTTTATCTAGGTTCTGATGTTAGTAATGATGTGTCCACATAATTGTATTGCTTTCTCTCACTATACTGTTTTGTTTTTATATTTATACTAAAACACTTTACAAAAAAACAAAACAAACAAACAATAATGGTAAAAACATTTTGATGACAGCAGTTTGCACCAGTTTGGATATGGTAAGTAGGTTTCTAAAATGTAGCAAGAAGACGAGTTGAGATGATAACATCAAAACACAGTTTCTGCGACTCCTGTAAGCCTTTTAAAACATAACAGTTGTATTTGCTAAGTCTTAGGCAATGTATGGAAACTTGATTTCACTGAATAGCTCAGCAAGCTGTAATATATTTTGGAATTATTTAGTTGACAAACAAACAGTCACAAATATAAACCCGATTCCAAAAAAGTTGGGACACTGTACAAATTGTGAATAAATTGAATCATTTACAAATCTCATAAACTTATATTTTATTCACAATATAATATAGATAACATATCAAATGTTGAAAGTGAGACATTTTGAAATGTCATGCCAAATATTGGCTTATTTTGGATTTCATGAGAGTTACACATTCCAAAAAAGTTGGGACAGGTAGCAATAAGAGTCCAGAAAAGTTAAATGTACATATAAGGAACAGCTGGAGGACCAATTTGCAACTTATTAGGTCAATTGGCAACATGATTGGGTATAAAAAGAGCCTCTCAGAGTGGCAGTGTCTCTCAGAAGTCAAGATGGGCAGAGGATCACCAATTCCCCCAATGCTGCAGCGAAAAATAGTGCAGCAATATCAGAAAGGAGTTTCTCAGAGAAAAATTGCAAAGAGTTTGAAGTTGCTGAAAGGTACATCCAAGTTCTAGAACAACATGTGCTCCCATCCAGATGGCGTCTCTTTCAGGGAAGACCTTGCATTTTCCAACATGACAATGCCAGACCACATACTGCATAAATTACAACATCATGGCTGTGTAGAAGAAGGATCCGGGTACTGAAATGGCTAGCCTGCAGTCCAGATCTTTCACCCATAGAAAACATTTGGCGCATCATAAAGAGGAAGATGTGACAAAGAAGACCTAAGACAGTTGAGCAACTAGAAGCCTGTATTAGGCAAGAATGGGACAACGTTCCTATTCCTAAACTTGAGCAACTTGTCATCTCAGTCCCCAGACGTTTGCAGACTGTTATAAAAAGAAGAGGGGATGCCACACAGTGGTAAACATGGCCTTGTCCCAACTTTTTTGAGATGTGTTGATGCCATGAAATTTAAAATCAACTTATTTTTCCCTTAAAATGATACATTTTCTCAGTTTAAACATTTGATATATCATCTATGTTGTATTCTGAATAAAATATTGACATTTGAAACTTCCACATCATTGCATTCTGTTTTTATTCACAATTTGTACAGTGTCCCAACTTTCAGGTTTGTAAATTACTTTATTTAATCTATATTGTATATTGCACAAATCATGTCATATATTTTGTATTACACACACTTGCTACACAGTGGCTACACATAAGTATGTAATATCAATATAAAAGTCTCTTTAACATATTTAAATATTAGACATATTTATGGCCCATATGTATACAAGTTCCCTTTCAGTCAGTACACTACGAGTTATGTCAGTACTGACGAAATGGGGGTTTTGCCTAGAAGCCTATCACCTTTGAGATCTTCAAAACGATTTGAATTTGCATAACGCAACCCTGCCCCACCGTGTGGGTATAAAAGGGAGTTGCATGACAATCTTGCATTATGTTTCTACTTTGGAGCTGAGTGTATCACTTGCCTCCTGAGCTTCTCTCTACAAGTTAGACAAGCGACTCTTCAGTGGTGTCAGTGTTACGATGCATTCCAGTGAGTTCCGCATTCGTGCTGCTGATCTGTGCAGTGATCTGTCACAGAGTGTGTGTGTTCTCCCTGGGCGCTTCGGCACTGCTGCAGAGTTTTTTTCTCTTCTAAAAGAGCTACACAGGCACATTTTTTTTCCAAGATGTCTCGCCCCGTGTGTTTCTGGGTGCGATCGCGTCATTTTTCTGTCTGACAGCCGTGAGCACTTTCTCGCGTGTTGAGTTATATACACGCTGACGCAGCGCTTGCAGATGAGTCATGTTTTAAAGGGACATGACCATTGTGATGTTTAGATCAAGACTCAATGACCTCAGAAGGGGTAGAGTCCCCTCTGTCATACCCCAATTAGTTCCTCTTCGCGGGGACCTACTTTGGCTGATGGCCAGGGCGATCTGAGGGTTATGGTGTGGGCCAACCTGACAAATATTCCTTGGGCCACACCCCCCTCCACATCGCAAGCTGGTGGGCTTCTGATTGAGATGGCTGGTTCCTCACATCAGGGACCCAGCGTTTCATTCGGGCTTCAGTGGATGGTATGATGTTGATCGCCGCATCACAAGGCAGGCTTGAGTCCTCTGGAGATGAAGGTTCAGCTGTGCTGCCTTCTTCGGGAGAGCTAGTATTGAGAAAAAAAAAAAAAAAAAAACAGAAGGAAAAAAGCCTGAATCTGATCCAGAGCTGACAGCCATGCTTTCCCGGGCTTCTGTGAACATTGGGTTGGACTGGAACCCTCCACCTCAGCCCAAGTGTTCAAGGCTGGATGATTGGCTCCTGGGCATGACGCCTGCTGATCGCCTGCTACTGCTCTCAGGGCCATTCTTCCCAGAGGTGCATGAGGAAGTGACCAGTTCTTGAAGGGCACCTTTTACTGCCTGTAATCTTTCTGGTGCAACCTCAGCCTTCACTACCCTTGATGGAGGCGTGGCTAAGGGTATGCGGGGATTCCCTCAGTGAAGAGCTCTGTTGCGATGCAGCTGCATCTCAGAGCGCATCCGCCTGGAGTGGTGATCCCAAGCGCCCGTTCAAAGCCTGTGGGTTCTCGTCCACTTTAGTGACAGAGGTTTACGGAGCTGTGGGCCAGGCCACGTCTACTTTGCATGCCATGACCATCCTGCAGTATACCCGGCCAAGGTTTAAAAAAAAAAAAAAACATGCACAAGGGTGGTGCTGACCCAGGGCTTATGCAGGAAGTGCGCACTGCCACTGACTTTGCTCTCAGAGCGACAAAGGTCACTGCGCAGCCCCTGGGTCAGATGATGACCACCTATGGCTGAGTTTGGCATATGAGTGACTCTGAGCGAACCTGTTTCCTTGACTCCCCGATCTCCCAGACCAGCCTCTTCGGCGGCGCGATCGAGGACTTTGCCCAGCAGTTCTCAGCTGCCCTGAAGCAGCCTGAGGTGCACAGGTGTGCTGACCAGGCGGCCCGCTGCTGCATTCACACCACCGCCAGCTCAGCCACCTCTGCCTGCCGCCGCTGAGGGCACCCCCCTGCGGCTCCCATCCCTCCCGCTCAACCCAGCAGCATCCTTCACTCAGGCTGCAGTGCGGAGGAGGTCGCAGCTAGGTGGTGCACCCTGTCTCTGCCCCTAAGCCTGCCAGATGCCAGGCTAAGCAGCACTCCTGAGATGGCCAGCTTGGAGTTGGGCGTAAGTTCTTCAGGAGATGGTAGCAGGACCACTCCTTCCCCCTGTGGAGGGCCGGGGGAGAATTCTTTGTTTTCCTCTGGCGTGACGGCCGGTGGTGTTTAATATTGAAACTGACCTCCCTACCTCTGAGCCCCAGAGGGCACGGTTGACAGTGTGCGATGCAAAAGCCTTGCTGCTCTCAGCCCCCTCTGTCGCCAGCCCCCTGTCAGATGAGACCCCCGTGGAACGCTAGTCCTTCCCTAGTCTCCTCTGTCAGGGCATGGAATTAGACCCTGCCCACACCTCGGGACACTCCCATGCCTCCTCATGTCTGGGCCGGTCATTCAGCTTCGCTGCCCATCGTGGGTACACCTGTGGCTCGCACGACCGCTGCTTCAGTTCTGGAAAGCCTAAATAGAGCTTCCAAATTGTTCAGCTGGTTCACCCACAGATTCAGCTATGCGATTTAGTTTGCACAATCTCCTCCCCAGTTTAACGGGGAGTCCACTACATCGTGGTAGGTGGCAACACCCCTGTCATGCGTGCGGAGGTCGACACCCTACTATTGAGGTGTGTGGTCGAGATCATCCCTCCAACCGAGATGGAGTCTGGCTTCCACAGCCCTGACTTCATGGTACCTAGTAGAAGCGATGGGTCACAACCATTCCTGGACCTGTGTATCTTGAGCTGAACCCTTTCTAGGCTTCCATTTTCAAGATGTTCACAGCATAACGCATTTCCAAATGCGTTTGTCCACCGGACTGGTCTGCAGCGTTGACCTGAAGGACGCATACTCTCATGTCTCCATTCCTCCCCAACCCAGACCGTCTCTTCGGTCTGCCTTCGGGGAACAGGCATACCAGTACACAGTTCTCCCATTCAGGTAGCCCTGTCACCTCGCGGCTTCACTGCAGTCATTGAGGCAGGCACCACTTAGGCACATGGGGTTCGCATCCTGAGCTTTCTCGATGACTGGACTAACTAGTTCACTCTTGAGACCGGGTTTTGCGAACACAGGGACCTCATGCTCTGGCACCTCACCTGTTTGGGCCTTCAGGTAATTTGAGGAAAGAGCTACTCTTCTCTGAAGAGGATCTCTTTTCTCAACTCAGTCGCGTGCATGCGCAGTGTGAGTGCGTGTAGTCAATGCTGACTTGCCTTCACTATTCGGGGCAAGAATGTGGTTCCACTGAAATAGTTTCAGAGGCTCCTGGGGCATATGGCATCTGTAGCCACGGTAACGCCACTCGGGTTGCTTCATATCAGACTGCTTCAGCACTGGCTTTGCGATCGAGTCCCGATATGGGCATGGCAACAGGGCATGCTCCGGGTCCCAGTGGCTTGGGCCTGCCGTCATACCTTCACCCTGTGTAAACCTAATTTTTTCTACGGACTAAAGTTCCCTTAGAACGAGTTTCTGGTATACTATTGCCTTTGTCACAGGCTGGGGTGCCATGAACAATTGACAAGCTGTCACAGGCTCCTGCAAGGGACCCAAGCGCCTATAGTGTGCTAATTGCCACAAGTTGCTGGCCATACGTCTTTCCCTGCACCGCTTCCGAGCCCTGCTTTAGGTCAGACACGTACTGGTCCATTCTCACATCATGGAGACAGTAGCGTACACCAACCGGGAAGGTGGTCTGCGCTCGTCTGACATCTGGCTTCCACAGCCCTGACTTCATGGTACCTAGTAGAAGCGATGGGTCACGACCATTCCTGGATCTGTGTATCTTGAGCTGAACCCTTTCTAGGCTTCCATTTTCAAGATGTTCACAGCATAATGCATTTCCAAATGCGTTTGTCCACTGGACTGGTCTGCAGCGTTGACCTGAAGGACGCGTACTCTCATGTCTCCATTCCTCCCCAACCCAGAACGTACTGGTCCATTCTCACATCATGGAGAAAGTAGCGTACACCAACCGGGAAGGTGGTCTGCGCTCCCTCCGGATGTTGCAACTCGGCCGCCATCTCCTCCTTGGAGTCTAAAGCATCTGAGGTCGCTTTGTACGTTCATCCTGGCGAAACCAGGGGAATGGAGACTCCATCCCCAGACGGCCAGCTGATTTGGGAACAGCTCAGCGACGCACAGGTAATCCTGTTTGCCTCCCTCTAGCTCTTCCCATTGCCTACTAGGCATGCGTTTCCCCAGTGAGCTGTCTTGCACAGATTTTGTGCAGATCACGAAGGGCAAAGAGCAGCTCCTTTGGTCGCCCTGTATCGGCTCGGCCGGACCTGGTTCTATGAACTCTTTCTCCTTTTGACAGCATCTCCCTGGTTGATCCCTCTGAGGAAGGACCTCCTAACTCAGAGATGGGCCACCCTTGGCACCCATGTCCCTGTCGGTAGTACCTACTTGGGTGGGCCCTGACGGGACACGGCAGGTTTCTGCACCCTACCACAACGGTGGTGGCTACCATCACTTCCGCCAGGGCCTTGTCTATGACAGGCCTATGTGCTGAAGTGGAACCTCTTTGTCACCTGGTACTCTTCCCCGGAAGACCCCAGGACCCCAAGGTTCCCACCCCTTCAGGTGCTGAACCTGCAAGCACTGTCCAGTACGCACTCTTGCGCTTACGTAGACCGGTCGCAGTGTTCAGGACCTCAGACCAGTTATTGTCTGTTACGGAGAGCAGCAGAAAGGGAAAGCCCTCTCCAAGCAGAGGCTGTCACGCCATTGAACTTATGGTTCAGGGCCCTAGGGGTCTCGGCACACTCCACTGAGTGTTGCCTCCACTTGGGCTTAGCGCATGGCGCCTCGCTAACAGACTTAGAGCTGCAGGCTGGGCGACACCCAACACAATTTGCTAGATTCCATAATCTCCGAGGAACCCCCATTTCGTCAGTACTGATGTAACTCGTAGTGTACTGACTGAAAGGGAACGTCTTGGTTATGTATGTAACCCTCGTTCCCTGAAGGAAGGGAACGGAGACGTTAAGTCCCCATGTCACAACCGCTGTACCGCTGTAAAGCGCCCCGCTCAGCCTCGGCTCCTCAGTAGGTAAACATAATGCAAGATTGCCACGCAACTTCCTTTTATACCCACGCGGTGGGGCTGGGTTGCTTTATGCAAATTCCACAGAACCATGCTCGTTTTGTAGATCTCAAAGGCGATTGCCTTCTTGGCGAAACCCCTATTTTGTCAGTACTCACGTAACATTAATTTTGAATAACATTTTCCTTTGGGTTGCTTTGCCATCTTGTCCATGAGTAACAAAATATGTGTTCTTATTTTCAGCTTTTGTTTCTTACTGGCTTTTTGTTTTCAGACAAATTCAACTAGCATTTGAGGGTATGCAAGAAGATGACAGAGTTTATTTTAATTAAATCTTGTAAGAGTACAATAGGTCATCTCTCTTTTCATAATAAAGAGGAAAACTCTAATTAATCTATAATAAGTTGTATTATATCGAATCATAACAAATAGAATATATATATACAGTGGAGAAATTTATTATAAAACATACATAGAATTATATTGTTTTTCTAATATATATACTGCAGTGAAACAATCAATACAGAATTTAGTTTTTCTTGTAATGATCAAAATAATTTTTGTCTTTTAATCTCCTGATTAGATCAGAATGCAAAGCACTAGTATATAAGAAAAAGGTAACACTTTATTTTGATTATCCGCTTTAAAGTATTAGTAGACTGTCTACTTAATACCTGTTAACACTTTATTTTGACCCCAACAGACATTCTACTGACTATATAAATAACTTTGCAAGTACTTTGCAACTTTGTCAACTTATTCTACTAACTCCAATCCCTTATTCTACTAACCGCATTCCCCTACCCCTAACAGTATACTAATTTGTATAATGAGTTAGTTGACATGTAGGTGCAAGGTTACTTATAGTAAAGAGAATGTACAAAGCAAACCATCAAAAATAAAGTGTAAAAAAATAAAAAATTGCAGTCTAGAATAATATTATCATTCATACCAAACACAAAATGCCTCTTAATCAAAAGACCTCAGCTAGTCATAACAATAACATAAAACATCAAGATTTAAGCTCTGTGTTATGGTTATCAAGGGCAGGTCCAGATTTGGTGTCACATTATCTTCTTTGCTAGTATGTGCTTTAACAAACAGGCATCCCTGTCCATGGCTACAATAAGTCAATAATTTTGATAATTTAAATACTTATTTTATTCTATCATTTCTAGTTTTATGTTTTTTAAACATCCATTTTCAATTAAAGCTGCAGTTTTGATAAAAATAAAAAAATAAAAAAAAATTACTAAGACCCAACTGACTGTTTGAATGAAAATATTCTCAAATAAAATCCAGACCTTTAAGAAAAAGGCATAGATAGCCTACTATTTGCTACACATCAGTGTGGTGCACTACAAATAACATGATACCATCATCTGATGTATTAAACTCAGAAAAACTGCATTGGTACTGAAGGCTCTCAAAGACAAGTAAATAAAGCCCAAACACACATGATCTCCGGTGACAAAAGCCATTCCAGCACCGCATCTTCAAGAACTAGCCATAGAGCTTTCTTCTTCTCAGATATCACTAATGTGTATTTGCAATCTCAACAGGGTGATGAGGACATCTGATCATAGTCAGGACACTTAAGGAGGGCAGGGTAGTTTGAATTCATTTGGAGTGATGCTTCACTGGAGATGTCTGAGGGGCTGCGTCCACGAGCCCTGGCATCTGGATGCAGGAACTGACCAGAATAGTCAGAACAGTTGCTGAGGCGTGGTCTGTAGAAACCTGGGTGTGGCCTGTACATCTCCTCTGCAGTGTACCGCTTCATAAACAGGTAGACAGACATCACACCTGCCACCTGAGAGATTGAAGAACATGTGAAATTAATGAAATGCAACTAAATATTTTACATTTCTTTTGGGTGTATAGGATACTGGGTCTCATTCATTACTTATTACTACTTAAACTTGTTATATATACCTGCTTTCTTTACCGGGTCAAAAGTTTTGAAACATTACTATTTTTAAAGTAGTAGTTTTTAAAGAAGTTCTTATGCATCCTCAATAAACCTGTCTCCGGTGTGATGACTCCGATCTTTCGAATATTTCTATCTAATAATTGCCTAACCGACACGGCATGATGGCCAGAGGAGAACTGGCACCCTGACTAAGCCTGGTTTCTCCCAAGGTTTATTTTTCTCCATTATGCCACCTGATGGAGTTTTGGTTCTTTGCCACTGTAGCCTTTGGCTTGCTCAACTAAATTTTTCAACTAAATATTCAAATAAAATTTCAACTATATTACTGACCTGCCCGCATTGTCACTATATGAAAATTGAAATGAGCTGGATAATATCACCATTTTTTCCGGAGCAGCTGTACAGCTGAATCAAATTCTGTTGCATTATTTTCCTGTTAACACTGTGAAGCTGCTTTGAAACAATCGGCATTGTAAAAAGCGCTATATAAATAAAGATGACTTGACTTGACTAAATTTAAATAGTTTAAGTGTGAACTGATTTCAAAGCAGCATGTTGTGATAATGTTGTGATAATGTAAATTAAAAATTAATTTACGGATGTAAATTAATTTATAAAAAAAAGAATGTATACAGATTTTATGCACAGTTAGTGAATGAGACCCATTGTCTTTAATATATACACAAAGATGAAAAGATAAGTGTTACCTCAGTAAGCAGGAAGGAGACTGCAGCAAAAGCAAAAGACCAGCCATATTTATAACTGAAATAAGCTTCATTCGTTTTCGTTCGGTTCATCATTTCGTCATTAATATTGGATATATACAAGACCAGACCAACCACAAGGGACAGACCTGTATCAGAAATAAAGAGAAAATAAGCCAGCAATATTATCTGGCCTTTCAGAGAACTGAACACAGTTCTTACTCATTTCTTCTGGACACAATCTTCAAGCGCAAATTGCTTTCTCAGAATTGAAAATACAGTATGACTGTAACTAACTATAATGAATTCTAGTACTCTGAAATGTATTATAAAAAAAGTACACTCACCTAAAGGATTATTAGGAACACCTGTTCAATTTCTCATTAATGCAATTATCTAATCAACCAATCCAATCACATGGCAGTTGCTTCAATGCATTTAGGGGTGTGGTCCTGGTCAAGACAATCTCCTGAACTCCAAACTGAATGTCAGAATGGGAAAGAAAGGTGATTTAAGCAATTTTGAGCGTGGCATGGTTGTTGGTGCCAGAAGGGCCGGTCTGAGTATTTCACAATCTGCTCAGTTACTAGGATTTTCACGCACAACCATTTCTAGGGTTTACAAAGAATGGTGTGAAAAGGGAAAAACATCCAGTATACGGCAGTCCTGTGGGCGAAAATGCCTTGTTGATGCTAGAGGTCAGAGGAGAATGGGCCGACTGATTCAAGCTGATAGAAGAGCAACTTTGACTGAAATAACCACTCGTTACAACCGAGGTATGCAGCAAAGCATTTGTGAAGCCACAACACGCACAACCTTGAGGCGGATGGGCTACAACAGCAGAAGACCCCACTGGGTACCACTCATCTCCACTACAAATAGGAAAAGAGGCTACGATTTGCACAAGCTCACCAAAATTGGACAGTTGAAGACTGGAAAAATGTTGCCTGGTCTGATGAGTCTCGATTTCTGTTGAGACATTCAGATGGTAGAGTCAGAATTTGGCGTAAACAGAATGAGAACATGGATCCATCATGCCTTGTTACCACTGTGCAGGCTGGTGGTGGTGGTGGTGTAATGGTGTGGGGGATGTTTTCTTGGCACACTTTAGGTCCCTTAGTGCCAATTGGGCATTGTTTAAATGCCACGGCCTACCTGAGCATTGTTTCTGACCATGTCCATCCCTTTATGACCACCATGCACCCATTCTCTGATGGCTACTTCCAGCAGGATAATGCACCATGTCACAAAGCTCGAATCATTTCAAATTGGTTTCTTGAACATGACAATGAGTTCACTGTACTAAAATGGCCCCCACAGTCACCAGATCTCAACCCAATAGAGCATCTTTGGGATATGGTAGAACGGGAGCTTCGTGCCCTGGATGTGCATCCCACAAATCTCCATCAACTGCAAGATGCTATCCTATCAATATGCTTTCAGCACCTTGTTGAATCAATGCCACATAGAATTAAGGCAGTTCTGAAGGCGAAAGGGGGTCAAACACAGTATTAGTATGGTGTTCCTAATAATCCTTTAGGTGAGTGTATATTATTGTCCAAAAAATGACACGATTCATTCCTGCTGTGTATAGTGATCCTACCACACTTTTTACTGCTTTGAACGCAAACCCACCTGACAGGATAAAGAAGATTCCAGAGATGAAGGCCAGAATAGTGCGTTGAGGTCGGATGTGTCCAATATTACTCAGCACAAATCCAATGAACATGAAGAATAGACTGACCAGTGGAAAAGGAGTAGAAGAGCGGATCATTTCTAGAAACAAACCCAAATAAAATGATTACTGATGATGGATACCTGATTCTTCTACAACCTCCATGTGTAATCTCACTATTAATGTAACAAAAAAAAACAAACAAAAAAAAAAATATATATATATATATATATATATATATATATATATATATATATATATATATATATATATATATATATATATAAAAACAGTAACTATAACTAGTAAACTGTCTATTTGCTAATGCCCTCTTGGTGGTGCACCAAATTTATGGTGTACTGTACATGAGGCTTGGTGTTTATGTGAGCAGGGGCAGAGCTATATGATGGCCAGCTGGCATCGGCCCCCACTGAAATCTGTCAACTTTAATCACATGCAATTTCACCAACATTATGATAAGTGAAATAGTTAAGGAAGAAATAAACATTGGCTTTACAGAAATCTTACTTTATGGATCTACACTGAGACTTTTTTAAATCTAAAACTGTGCTTCATGTGGTAACTTCTAAATTAATTAATTTTATTCAAGCCAAAAATATTAAGCATCACTGAATCAACCTATATACGAGGTTGCAGTGGTAAAATACAATTTAAGTTTGAAATAGCTCCCGTAGATAACCACAAGTATTATCAATTTTATCATGTTATTATTATTATTATTATTATTATTTTGGTTACTTGTGGCCACCCTCTTTTAAAGCAGTGCCTCAGCCTGGCCCACCCGCACACCCCCATTTATAATGCTCTTGACACGCCCCTGCGTGTGGGTCATGTGAGGGGTTAAATGAGACTGATTAGTTGAATAGACAAGCATGGGGTGTCATTGAATATCAATTCCTGGTACTAAGACAAACTGAAAATTATTCAACCCTTTAGCGACCACTGATACAGTGACATACATGCAAATCATGAATCAAGTGTCAAAAGACTAACTATTACACATTTTAAATTTTAACATTTTCTGCAAACATAATACTTCAACTTAATCACTGAATCTCAGGTTTAAAAAAAAAAAAAAAAAAAAAAAAAAAAAAAAACTAATTTCTACAATAGATTTTTCATGAACAGTTAAAAGTATTTTGACTAGTAAAATTTTACAATCCAATTTGATAATGGATCTAAATAAAAACATAAAAAAAAAAAAAGAAGACATAAATACAAACAAACAAGCAAACAACCTACCTGGAAACTACTACTTTAAGAATTGTAAAATAATAATAAAAAAAAGTTATTTATCAATTAACATCTATTAGCCAAATCAAATCCATATTGTAACGTCTCGGTTACGTATGTAACCCTCGTTCCCTGAAGGAGGAACGGAGACGCCACGTCGAGATACCGAAGAATAGGAATCTCTGCTCGCGAGAGCCAATCTACTTCGAGTGTAACTAAAACGAGCCAATGCACATTGGCATGCAATGATTGCACCAGGTGCTCATGCCACGCTGTGCGGGTATAAATGAGACACAGGTGATTGCATCAAATTAGCCTTTTTGCTGAGGAGCCGAGTAGGTAGGCCGGCACCCCAGCAGGGTACAGAGGACATGGCGGCGGGGCGTGGCGTCTCCGTTCCCTCCTTCAGGGAACGAGGGTTACATACGTAACCGAGACGTTCCCATTCAGTCGGTCACTCGACGCCACGCGTCGGAGTACCGGCGAATAGGAATCCCTACCAAAGTGCCATGGCCTCTGCCCCTTCCAGTGCCCAGTGTGAGCCGCCTGAGCTCTCTTACTTGATGAGATGGGGCTCACACCAGGAAGTCCACCACTGCTGTTCCGCATGACCCTGCTCAGTGATTATTGGATGACACTGGGAAAGCGTGCCTAGAAAAGGGGCCGCTGCGGAGCCCACATCGTACCCCGGAGGAGTTATGTGGAGTACAAAGCTGAGCCGTAGCCCGCAAGGGAGGAGGGGGCTCAGTCCCGGTGACGGGAAGGCTCTCCCAAGGGAAAGACACGGGCTTCCCGTAGGAGCGACCGTGGAAGAATATATGGGATCCCTGCAGGGTCACTCATATAAGCCCAGCCCATTACCGGTTCTCAAGGATTCAGCGGCAAGGGGCCTGATGCCCGACGTTCCGCGACGTCTGACACCGAGGGAGATGGAGGACTCACAGAGTTTGCTTCTGGAGAATAAGAGCGCCGGAGCGCAGCAAGCCGACAAGAGCCGGGGCCTCTCAGTGCTTCTACCCATTTGAGGTGAGAACACAGGAGGAGACCGGCTCTACACGTAGGCTATAGAATCTAGCGAACGTGTTGGGTGTCGCCCAGCCCGCAGCTCTACAGATGTCTGACAGCGGGCGCCACGTGCCAGCGCCCAGGAGGATGCAACACTTCTAGTAGAGTGTGCTCGCACCCCGAGCGGACAGGGCACACCTTGTGCTTGGTAAGCCAAGGTGATGGCATCCACTATCCAGTGGGCCATCCTCTGCTTGGAGACAGCCTTTCCCTTCTGCTGGCCTCCGTGACAGACAAAGAGTTGATCTGAGGTTCTGAAGCTTTGAGTTCTATCCACGTAGATCCGCAGAGCGCGGACGGGACAGAGCAAAGCTAGGGCTGGGTCTGCCTCCTCCGGGCAGCGCTTGCAGGTTCACCACCTGGTCCCTGAAGGAGTGGTAGGAACCTTGGGCACATAGCCAGGCCGAGGCCTTAGTACCACGTGGGTATTTCCCGGCCCGAACTCTAGGCACGATTAAATGTCGACTGAAAATGCCTGCAGGTCCCCTACCCTCTTGATGGAGGCCAATGCAGCCAACAGCAAAGTCTTCATAGACAGAATCTTTAGCTCTGCTGACTGCAAAGGCTCGAATGGGGCATTCTGGAGTGCTCGGAGCACCAGAGCAAGATCCCAAGAGGGTATGGAGGGGGGTCGAGGAGGATTTAACCGTCTCGCCCCCCTAAGGAACCTGACGACCAGGTCGTGCTTCCCAACCGTCTCACCTTCTACGTGGTCGTGATAGGCGGATATAGCAGCAACATAGACCTTGAGGGTGGAGGGGACAGCCTACGCTCCAACCCTTGTTGCAGGAAGGAAAGCACGGACGCGATCGAACATCTTGGGGTCTTCTCGGCGAGAAGAACACCACTCGACGAACAGGTTCCACTTCGAGGCGTAAGCCTGTCTTGTAGACAGTGCACGTGCCGAAGTGATGGTGTTAACTACCTCTTGGGGTAAGTCACCTAGAACCTCCGCGTCCCGTCCAGGAGCCAGACATGAAGCTTCCACAGGTCTGGGCGCGGGTGCCACAGGGTGCCCGTCTCTGAGTCAGAAGGTCCTTCCTCAGAGGAATCGGCCAAGGAGGGGCTGTCGCGAGGAGCATAAGTTCGGGAACCAGGTCCGGTTGGGCCAGTGCGGCGCCACCAACAGGACCTGCTCCTCGTCCTCCCTGACCTTGCACAGTGTCTGTGCAAGTAGGCTCACTGGGGGAAACGCATATTTGCGCAGCCCCTGGGGCCAGCTGTGCGCAAGGGCATCCGTGCCGAGTGTACCCTCGGTCAGCGAATAGAACCACTGGCAGTGGGACGTTTCTGGGGAAGCAAACAGGTCGACCTGTGCCACCCCGAACTGTCTCCAGATCAGCTGAACCACCTGGGGGTGGAGTCGCCACTCCCCTGGGAGCGCAGCTCGTGAGAGCTCGTCGGCCACACGGTTGCGCACACCAGGTACATGAATGGCCCGAAGCGACCTCAGACACTTCTGACTCCAGAGGAGGAGATGGCGGGCAAGTTGCGACATGTGACGGGAGCGCAGACCACCTTGTCGGTTGATATACGCAACGGTCACAGTGTTGTCCGTGCGGACCAGTACATCTTTGCCCCGTAACCGCCCTTTGAGGCGGCTCAGAGCAAGATGTACTGCTAGCAACTCGAGGCAATTGATGTGCCAATGCAGGTGCGGGCCCGTCCAAACCCCTGACACTGCATGCCCGTTGTACGTGGCTCCCAGCCCGTGGCGGAGGCATCCGTGAAAACCACAGCATGCCTGGACACCTGTTCCAGGGCACTCCAGCCCGAAGGAACGAGGGTCGGACCACGGACTGAAGGACTGGCGACAGGCCGGTGTGATGCTCACCGGTGAGTGCCGCGTTGCCACGCCCATCTCGGGACTCGGCCGTGCAGCCAATGCTGAAGCGGTCTCATATGAAGCAGGCCGGCGGCGTTACTGCTGCCGCGGCTGCCATATGCCCCAGGAGCCTCTGAAACTGTTTCAGTGGAACCGCCATCCTGCCTTGAAACGCGTGTTCAGGCAGTTCAGCATCGACTGAACACGCTCCTCTGTGAGGCGCGCTGTCCGCTCGACCGAATCCAACTCCATACCGAGAAAAGAGATCCTCTGCACGGGGGTGAGTTTGCTCTTTTCCCAGTTGACCCGAAGACCCAACTGGCTGAGGTGTCTGAGCACCAGGTCCCTGTGTTCGCACAACTGACCCCTGGACTGTGCTAGAATGAGCCAGTCGTCGAGATAGTTGAGGATGCGAACGCCCTGTTCTCTCATGGGCACGAGGGCCCCCTCCGTGACTTTCGTGAAGACACGGGGGGACAGGGCCAGCCCGAAGGGCAGGACTTTGTACTGATATGCTCGACCCTCGAACGCAAAGCGCAGAAATGGCCTGTGTCGAGGAAGGATCGAGACATGAAAGTATGCGTCCTTCAGGTCGATCGCTGCAAACCAATCTTGGGGACGGATGCATTCGAAAATGCGTTTCTGCGTGAGCATCTTGAACGGTAGCTTGTGGAGGCTCCAATTCAGGACTCGCAGGTCCAAGATTGGCCGTAACCCACCGTTTTCTTGGGTACAATGAAGTACGGGCTGTAGAAGCCGGTCTTCATATCGGCTGGAGGGACCGGCTCTATCGCGTCCTTCGCCAGCAGGACAGCGATCTCCGCACGCAGGACATGGGCATCTGTGGCATTCACCGAAGTGAAGCGGACGCCCTTGAACCTGGGGGGGCGCCGGGCGAACTGAATCGCGTAGCCGAGCCTGATGGTCCGAATGAGCCAGCGAGACGGAGCGGGGAGCGCTAGCCAGGCTCCCAGGGACCGTACAAGCGGGACCATAGGGACCACCGGCGTACCCACCGTGGGGCAGCGCGGTGGAATGCAGGTACCGGGCTGGGGCGGCTGTCTCGTGGAGGCGGCCCGCAGCGAGGTGAGAGTGTGCCGTGCCACACTTCCCTGATTCCACAGGTGGGCAGCAGGAACCTGAGGGGGACGTCCACTGCTGCCTGCTGGCGAAGGAGGAGGATGAGTGTGGTCCGGCGTTTGACCGGCCACAACTCTCCGAGCCCCCTGAGGACCCGGAGATGGAAGAAACTGCTCTTTTATTGAGAATTTGGGTACCGCTGGGGCTGAGCCCAGCGGCGGAACAGAAAGAAAACGGAACACAAGATTCTCCTCCCGGCCCTCCTCCGGGGGATGGAGCGGTGCGGTCACCGTCTCCAGAAGAGCAGTCCTCCTCATCTCCGGGTCGCCCGTCTCAGGAGCGCTTGCCCTTGGCCTTGCCACCCCTCTTGGCAGGCCCCTGGACGGGCGGGGCGGCCTGCTTGCGCCCGGCTCCACGACGCCGCTTGGGTGGAGGCTGCTGCTGCGGCGCGGGAGCGGAGGGAGACGCAGGCGGCCGCCCTCGGCGACGAGCAGGCTGAGGCGCTGCCGGCGGCGGGGTGGAGACAGCAGCTGACCGCCGTGTGGCAGGATGTGACTGATCGCCTCAGTCTGCTTCTGTGTGGCCGAGAACTGCTGGGCGAAGTTCTGGACCGCGTCGCCGAAAAGGCCAGTCTGGGAGACGGGGGAGTTAAGGAACCTGACTTTGTCGGTCTCCCTCATGTCCGCCAGACACAGCCAGAGATGGCGTTCCTGGACCACCATGGTGGACATCGCACGACCCACGGCCCGCGCCGTAACCTTCGTCGCACGAAGCGCGAGGTCCGTCGCGGTTCTCAGTTCCTGAAGAACTGCGGATCGTGACCACCCTCGTGCAGGGCCTTCAGTGCCTGGGCCTGATGGACCTGCAACAACGCCATAGCGTGTAAGGCGGAGCCTGCCTCTCCACAAGCCTGATAGGCCTTCCCGATCAGATCGGACGAGTACCTACAGGCCCTGGAGGGAAGACACGGGTTCCCCCTGGAAGTGGAGTTAGGGCACAGTTGCATAGCAACGGCCCGTTCCACGGAGAGAACCTGCGTGTATCCCTTTGCAGGTCCGCCATCGAGGGTGGTGAGGAGGAGGATCCACTAGGCCGGTTTCGGGCAGTAAAGGTGCCGTCCACGACCTTGTGAGCTCCTCGTGCACCTCCGGGAAAAAGGCACCGGGTGTGGGCGCTGAGAACCAGCACGGGCCACCCCGAGAAACCAATCATCCAGCCTTGAGGGTTCAGGACACGGTGGAGGGTTCCACACGAGCCCGACTCTCTCGGCGGCCCGGCAAGCATAGCCATCATCTCTGGATCAGTATCGGGCACAGCGGGTCTACCCGAGGAGCCCCCTGCGCCGACACATCCTCTCCAGAGAGTTCTGACCCTCCCTCCGATGCAGCGATGGACATCTGGTCCTCAAGGGGAGCCCCAAAGGATACGGATGGTGCACATCTCGTGGACGGCCCACCGCGTTCCAATGGCAGCTCTACTGGCTGCGGAGTGCGAGAGGGATGAGGGTTCCCCGGGGGTTGGGTCCCTGGGGGAAACGCGCTCACTGTAACCCTCAAATCAGCAGGGCTACTGCCTGAAGTAACCCTCTGAGGAGGGTTAGATCGAGGCAGAGGCACGGGGGCTCCGCCCCTTGCGAGACGGAGCCGCGATCGCAACTCCGAGATGGTCATGTTCCCGCAGTGAGAACATGACTCATCCACCAGCGCTGCCTCAGCGTGCTGAACGCCCAAACACGAGATACAGCGCTGATGACCATCCTCGGTGACAGGAAACCACCGCATCCAGAAACACACAGATAGAATGTCATCTTGAAAAAGACGCAAGCTCTATCTGTGCAAGCTCTTCAGAAGGACGCTCTCCTTGGTGCTGAAGCACGCGGGGGAGGGGTCGCGCGACACAGTCAGGGGGTAGTGCAGCCTGACGTGCGCGCTCTCTCTCACGAGGGCGCTCTTACCAGCCGTGGGAGCGGGCTTTTTAGCGCTCTCCACCTAGCGCACCGAACCAGCTGTGAGAACCGCCCTTGTGATCGTTCTAACGAACAACAAAGAGAGATGATCGAAACCACACGACCCGCTGCAGTGCCGTCACACCAACACCGACTGAAGAGATCGCTTCCGAAAGGCGGCTCCGCGTCAGTCACTGCGAGGTAGGGAGTGATAGCTGGCGTAACCATCTACCACTTGGCTCCGAAGCAAAATGCTAATTTGATGCAATCACCTGTGTCTCATTTATACCCGCACAGCGTGGCATGAGCACCTGGTGCAATCATTGCATGCCAATGTGCATTGGCTCGTTTTAGTTACACTCGAAGTAGATTGGCTCTCGCGAGCGAGATTCCTATTCGTCGGTACTCCGACGTGGCGTAGAGAGTGACCGACTGAATGGGAACCACTCATTGCTATTAAAACACTTGAACACAGTTTTTAACGGTGTTTGTTTTTGAGGTTGTTCCAAGGTTGCTCCTTTGTATTTAGCATGTATTTTTGTGTCAGAAGTGCATACTTAATCGGACATATCAATGAAAATAGCTGCCAGCAGCCAATTAAATCTTAGTAGATAACTTAAATTGTCTTAAATTAAAAAAGTATTTTTAAACAATATTTATAGTAGTAAGTCAGTGCAATACATTTAGGGCGTGTTCACACTTGTAGTTTGGTTCTCTTGGTTCTTTTGGTCAGGACCAAAAAATAAAACTATACACTTAGTCTTGACTCGCTTAGCGATCACTTTGTACTTTTTTATCACCCAACCTAAAGTTGCAAAACGTCTCGGTTATGCATGTAACCCTCGTTCCCTGAAGGAGGGAACGGAGATGTACATCAGAAGTTGCACGGTCCATGGTACCGGGGCGGGGCATAGCTGCCAATTCAGGATCTGGCTCGGGCAGAGCTCGTCTCCCAGGAGGCAACGCAGCCGAGTTGTCATCTCCCGACGTCAGCTCACCCTCTGATGCCGCTATCGATATTTGATCATCGGCAGGTGCACCGAAAGAGACGACTGGTCACTCAGCTGAGGGACCACCACGCGGAGGTTGTCTCAGCGGGGAAGCACTAATTGTAATCCTTAGGTCCCCCAGCCTATTCGCCAAAGTAGCACTCTCCCGGTTGCCACCAGAGGGAGTGTTAGATAGGGGCATAGGGGTGGGTGCTTGACCTCGTGAACCGAGATAAGCAAGTCTGGAGGTAGGCAAGCGTTTAGTACACACTCAAAGGTGATAGGGCTCTCATGCAATATCCCAATTTGTCAGTTCACATTCTGACATACGTCGAACATGACCGACTGAAAGGGAACAAAAAAATGACGGTTTCACTTTATTTTGATTGTCCCTTTAACACATCCTGTTGACTATAAGTAACATTGCACCTACATGTCTACTAACTCTCATTAGAGTGTTAACAGAGTTTTAGTAGACTGGTAGGGTTAGAATAAGTTGACATGTCTGATGGAGGACCATCACAATAAAGAGTAGGCAGATATTAAGCACAGTCTACTAAAACTCTAATAAGAGTTAGTTGACATGTAGTTGCAAAGTTACTTACAGTCAACAGAATGTTCAAAAGGAACCATCAAAATAAAGTGTCCAAAACAACTTTTATGATGTACATTTTGCGATGGAACTTAGAACATCCAAAACAATGCTGTGTGCTGGGCTAAATGCGCTCACTGTTTGTGTGTTTTTGGTTTGTTTACATGTCTTTGGTCCGTGTTGCATTCATGTTTCAGTCAAACTGCACCAGAGTGCACCCAAAGGTGGGTCTTGGTCCGCTTGTTTAGTGTACACCAGGGATGGCAGCATTTACACTTACTGAAATTAACCACAGAGCAAATTAGTTTTAATCTAACCAAACCCAAGTGTGAGTATTCCCATAGTACAGTGAGATAAATTCCACTCTTGTACAATCAGTTCTCATCATTAGTGTTTTAGAGCTCAGTGACTAAACAACATGCACAAACAGAAGCCATTTTTAAATCAAGTTTAGGAAAGGAAACTCTCACTCACTTAGGACGCTGGCCGTAGACTCTGATGTCATTTGAACATTCATGGGCATCACATACTCTATAGTGAAGCAGCGACCCTTCTCCTCTCCTTGAAAAAAATAAAAAAAAATAAAAAGGAGGGAGAGGGGAGTACATTTATTTATTTATTTATTTATTTACTTATTTATTTAACACTTCCAGATATTGCCAGGTTGATGTTGGAAAGAATATAATTATAATACATGATAGATAATTGTTTTCTGATGTTTTAGACAAACTAGACATATTTGAAAGTATTCAATTTGTTTTTAATCCAGTGGACCACAATCAGTATGTCAGCTAAACTACTGGGTGGCGCAAAGGTTTGTAGGTCAAACGTTTTGCTTTGTAGTGTTTTTAGTAACAAGGCCACTCAATAAACCATACTTGTCCAGAACCATTTGGACCTATATGGATGTGACCCTAGTGCAAAATGCTGTTAAATAATCCATTAAGAATTACTCTCACAATGTCTGCAAACAATATCTATTTTGCAAAATCTAATAAACAGAATGAACAGAATTTGAATGACGAAAAATAAGTTTCACTGTGCCTGCAATGATAATTATATTAAGTACACTACTGTTCAAAACTATGGGGCCAGTAAGATTTTTTATTTTATTTTTATATTTTATTTTGCTCACCAAGTCTAGATGTTATTTGATACAGAAAAACATTAATATTGTGGAATATTATTACATTTAAAATTACTGTTTTCTATTTTAATATATTTTCAAATGTAATTTATTTCTGTGATGGCAAAGCTACATTTTCAGCAGCCATTACTCCATTCTTCAGGGTCACATGAAACTTCATAGATCATTCTAATATACTGATTTGGTGCTCAAGAAACATTTGTTGCTATTATCAATGTTGAAAACAGTTTTGCTGCTTAATATTTTTGTGGAAACCCTGTTACATTTTTTTCAGGATTCCTAAATTAATAGAAAATAATTCAAAACAGCATTAATTTAAAACATAAATCTTCTGTAACATTATAAATGTTTTTACTGTCACTTTTGATTAATCTAATTTCTGTCATGATAACTCTCAGAGTGTTTGGCATGGTAATGGGTATGACAATGTTGATATATGCTACATTATATTGCCAAAAGTATTGGGACACCCCTCCAAATAATTGAATTCAGGTGTTCCAATCACTTCCATGGTCACAGGTGTATAAAATCAAGCACCTAGGCATGCAGACTGCTTCTACAAACATTTGTGAAAGAATGGGTCGCTCTCAGGAGCTCAGTGAATTCAAGAGTGGTACCGTGATAGGTTGCCACCTGTGTAATAAGTCCATATGCAAAATTTCCTCACTACTAAATATTACACGGTCAACTGTTAGTGGTATTATAACAAACTGGAAGCAATTGGGAACAACAGCAACTCAGCCACGGAAAACCACAGAGCAGGGTCAGCGCATGCTGAGGCGCACAGTGTGCAGAATTCGCCAATTTTCTACAGAGTCAATAACTACAGACCTCCAAACTTCGGCCAATACAAAGCATCAGATGCAGTGACGTAAAGCACGCCGCCACTGGACTCTAGAGCAGTGGAGACGTGTTCTCATGCTTCTCTGTCTGGCAATCCAATGGACGAGTCCGGGTTTGGTGTTTACCAGGAGAACGGTACTTGCCTGACTACATGTGCCAAGTGTAAAGTTTGGTGGAGAGGGGATTATGTTGTGGGGTTGTTTTTCAGGGGTTGGGCTTGGCCCCTTAGTTCCGGTGAAAGGAACTCTTAATGCTCTTAATCCAACTTTGTGGGAACAGTTTGGGGACGGTCCCTTCCTGTTCTAACATGCACAAAGCAAGGTTCATAAAAACATGGATGAGTGAGTTTGGAGTGGAGGAACTTGACTGGCCTGCACAGAGTCCTGACCTCAACCCGATAGAATCTTCATCACCTTTGGGATGAATTAGAGCGGAGACTGTGAGCCAGGCCTTTTCGTCCAACAACAGTGCCTGACCTCACAAATGCGCTTCTAGAAGAATGGTCAAAAATTCCCTTAAACACACTCCTAAACCTTGTAGAAAGCCTTCCCAGAAGAGTTGAAGCTGTTATAGCTGCAAAGGGTGGGCCAACACCATATTAAACCCTACGGATTAAGAATGGAATGTCATTAAAGTTCATGTGCATGTAAAGGCAGGCGTCCCAAAACTTTTGGCAAAATAATATATTTGGTCTTGGGGATTATATCTGCTACGCTGCTGCGGCAGAGCAAGTACAGGACTTGCTACTGCCAATACATACACAACATGCTGCTTTCAGGTTTCTGAAAGCGTGCTGCACTGCTAATGAAAAAATTTAGTTTTCCATCACTGGCTACTGATTCAGAGAGAGAGAGAGAGAGAGAGAGAGAGAGAGAGAGAGAGAGAGAGAGAGAGAGAGATAGAGATAGAGATAGAGATATACCTGATTTACCAGTTGGTAACACCGGAGCTGGAGCTGGTAACTCTAAAAGGAAGAGGAACTGAAATCACTTGTTGCGTGTATATCTACAAAGTCCCATTACCAAAGTTATTAAACATTTCAACATGCTATTTGTGAAGTAAAGGCACTGCAGAGTTAATTACTGAGGCACAAGTACAAAAAAAGAGGTACATGGTACTTGCGAGCTTATGAGATTTAAACACTTCCACGCACAACAATGGCGGACATGAATTTATTGTAATGTTTTTGACAAATTTTTGGGGGTAATATAATTGATCAAGTCATATGGATTTTTTTGCTGACACATTGGTATTTTAAGCATTAACCTGAGTATGTTCTGCCATTGAATTGAATTCACCAAACCAGATAATTGTTAAATGAACTCATTTTGTGTTCCGCCAATCAAAGAAAGTCCTATGGCTTCAGAACAGCATGAGTAAACAATTGAAAAGTAATTTTTGTTTTCTTTTTTTTCCTTTAACATTTATTACAAAAAAGTCCATTCACTCATTTTCTGTGTCTGTGTGCTTTTGTTATGTGGACTCTTGTACCCTTTCATGGTTAAACTCGATGCGGCCTCAGTAGCTGATGCTATGGGAACATCCCCCAGGTGTGATGACTGTTTGAAGACGATTTTATGGCTGATGGCGCTGACACCACAAAGCTACATCATTCTTCAGATTCTGAGCTTAAAGTGCATCGTATTTATCTTGCTTTTTCTTTTTGTGAAAATCCACTCCTCATCAATCTGTTTCTGTGATTGCAGAAGCGCTACACAAAGCAATGATGTTTAAGAATGAAAATGTGGAATTTTCCCTTTCCCATTCTTCTAGGATCTCCATAATGATCCATGCTGACATTATATTGGTACACTTTGCCCTGAACCTGAGAAACTTCCTGTGTCTTCAAATGATCTGAATGTGGAAATAAGCATCTTTCACATCAATTGTGACAAACTATCCCCTTGGCCCAATCATGCAAAATCATGCAGCCTAGCCTTAGAACCTCTCACTTTTATGAAATGTATTCTGTTCTGGCTTAGTTCAGACTCCGGAGCATGTGTTTGATGACTTGCTGATTTTAGTACAGTCCAAGAAGTTAGTGTGACAGCAACAAGATCTTGTTTTTGAGCATTTGTGAGGTGGAGTGGAAAATCTGAGAACGGATTTCCTTTCAAGGTACAGACTGAGGACCAGAATTGCACCATCAGACTCGGAGTCTAACCTGGCAGTAGCTTGGCAAGGCAGAAGTGGATCTGTTCACTTTGAGTGAGAAAGCTCAGTGTCCTCTATTATTCTCTCTTGGACTTGTATGCCTTTCTGGTATCTCTCCTGGAGGAGCCTCCTTGGGATTTTCCATCCAGAGCTGATCTGTTGTCTTAGGTTCGGGGCACAATATGGCATCCTCCAAGGCAGGGCCGCATTAATAATAGGCCCGTGATTGGTTGTAGAGTAGATTGACTGGCCATCGGGAGCAACTGAACTATTCCCGGTGGACTGAATGCCAAAAACACACCATGACCCCGCATATTAAGTGAAGCACTTGAGAAACAAAGACCAAAAGCCAAGCGATGAAATGGTGCCAAAGCCACTGAAGGCAAGCCATCAACCTTTAGCCAAAAAAAAGCGATACAGCTAACACTAATGCTACTAACGTTTTGGTGGTATGCAGGGAAGGAGAAAAGAAGCTGTTCTTTCTCTCAGAAGTCAAGATGGGCAGAGGATCACCAATTCCTCCAATGCTGTGGCCAAAAATAGTGGAGCAATATCAGAAAGGAGTTTCTCAGAGAAAAATTGCAGAGAGTTTGAAGTTATCATCATCTACAGTGCATAATATCATCCAAAGATTCAGAGAATCTGGAACAATCTCTGTGCGTAAGAGTCAAGGCCGGAAAACCATACTGGATGGCCGTGATCTTCGGGCCCTTAGACGGCACTGCATCACATACAGGAATGCTACTGTAATGGAAATCACAACATGGGCTCAGGAATACTTCCAGAAAACATTGTCGATGAACACAATCCACCGTGCCATTCTCCGTTGCTGGCTAAAACTCTATAGGTCAAAAAAGAAGCCATATCTAAACATGATCCAGAAGCGCAGGTGTTTTCTCTGGGCCAAAGCTCATTTAAAATGGACTGTGGCAAAGTGGAAAACTGTTCTGTGGTCAGACGAATCAAAATTTGAAGTTCTTTTTGGAAAACTGGGACGCTATGTCATCCGGACTAAAGAGGACAAGGACAACCCAGGTTGTTATCAACCCAAGTTGTTCAGAAGCCTGCATCTCTGATGGTATGGGGTTGCATGAGTGCGTGTTGCATGGGCAGCTTACACATCTGGAAAGGCACCATAAATGCTGAAAGGTATATCCAAGTTCTAGAACAACATATGCTCCCATCCAGACGTCGTCTCTTTCAGGGAAGACCTTGCATTTTCCAACATGACAATGCCAGACCACATACTGCATCAATTACAACATCATGGCTGCGTAGAAGAAGAATCCGGGTACTGAAATGGCTAGCCTGCAGTCCAGATCTTTCACCCATAGAAAACATTTGTCACATCATAAAGAGAAAGATGCGACAAAGAAGACCTAAGACTGTTGAGCAGCTAGAAGCCTGTATTAGACAAGAATGGGACAACATTCCTATTCCTAAACTTGAGCAACTTGTCTCCTCAGTCCTTGCAGACTGTTAGAAAAAGAAGAGGGGATGCCACACAGTGGGAAACATGGCCTTGTCCCAACTTTTTTGAGATATGTTGATGCCATGAAATTTAAAATCAACTTATTTTTCCCTTAAAATTATACATTTTCTCAGTTTAAACATTTGATATGTCATCTATGTTGTATTCTGAATAAAATATTGAAATTTGAAACTTCCACATCATTTCATTTTGTTTTATTTATTTGTCCGTTTGTCCAGTGTCAACTTTTTTGGAATCGGATTTGTACTAATGATAACGCTTTTTAATGAATGAAGGTAAACAAAATATGAACATTTTAATTAATAAATGTAAATAAATGCTTGATGCTTTCGCGGCTCTATTGAAACGATAACCAGCACAAGTCGCTGGTCTCATTTGAATTCAACAAGCGCAACATCATGATATTTGAACATTAAAGGCTCTGTGGTGAACCCAGCTGAAACCAGATCGAATAGCTCCATGTAAACTACTGAAGTGTAGAGGTAAACAATACACAATGGTTATTACAAGCTTTTCAATACACACAGCGCCACCACTATTTCACACTCAGACATGAGTGAACGTGAGTGAGTGGAACAGCGGGTCCTTGGAAGGGCAGGAGGTCACTAGGAAGCTGGGTTGCTACTAGTGTGTCTCACAAACCGAAAATCTCGGACTCTTCTGTTCAGACAGGGGAGCTCTGAATTTAGTATTGTTACTTTCTTTCTTATACATGGTATTTTTATTTCTTATGCATATGTTGTGATTATTCTATCAATATTTTAATACCTTTTCTATGTAAAGCACTTTGAATTACCATTGTGTATGAAATGTGCTATATAAATAAACTTGCCTTGACTTATCTTGACTATTAAAATTTCCATGCAGTTACTAAAGCTGTACAAATATGACATTGAATTTATTGTTAATATTACTATTATTAGCCTTACATTAAATATTGAGTAATACAAGGGCAAACAAGTCACTTTTATAGAGGTTGTTTTATGGTGTTTTTCATTACAAATATAGTTTATTATTAGTACTTAATATAAACCATAAAACCATGGTAATGAGGAGCTTGGTTTTTGCCTGTGACTTAAGCTTTCAGTTAAACTCTGGAAGTCTGGATTCTATCTTAGTCCTTTTCAGGCAAGTCATTTCTATCAGCAGCCATGTATGAAATGCCTCTCGGGCAGCTATTTCAGTCATGCAAGTACAGCTCCTATCTCTTTGAATGGGGAAACAGCAACTTTTCCAAAACTGTTCACCAAGCATATGATTGAATTTCATATTTGAAATCATCAATGAAATCTGACAACAACTGTATATGTTATTTCTTATGCTGAAATAGCTATAAAAAGCTTATTTTTCAGGCTAGACCAGCAAATAAGCATGCGCAGTCCTAGGTGCGTGTCTCGGAACACTGACAGTTTTTAATAGCTACCGGAGCTTCAGATGAATTTACCAATTGCCGATTGGCTCTTTCATTTAGAAAGCGAGACTATTCCGCCATATTGCACGTTCGTTGCACTTTCTCCTATTCATAGTAATACAAGTGCACTGTCTTTCTGTATATAAAATCTTTGATTCTTTATCACACTTCCACGTTTGAAAACCGTATGCGTCAAACAGGTGTGTAAAAAATACCTTTGCTGCAGCCTGTATCAATGGCTCTGCCCATAGCACAGGATTGTTGTGATTTATTTATGTAATATTCAGCACAGATACTTCTACAGATACTACAGATACTACAATCATTAATTGAGTATTGTGAAGCAAAGAAAAAAGGTGTCATAATATTCTAACGCATATTTCGTGATTTAAAGGGAAGCGTGCAAGCCATACTGTATGTGTATGTGCAATACTTCAAAGTCCGATCACCATTTTTTCTTGCAGAACTGCAGGAATACAATACAAACAACATAGCACATTAAAGAGTATTAGAATTAGACAAATCTTATGACTAAAGTCTATTTTGGGGGTATTAAATTAAAGGTTTGGAGGAAACTTTCACATTTTTCATGCACTTGATTGACTATGATGCAATCATGAATAATTAGATCAAATTGAAGTTTGTTTAAAGAAAAAGGAATATTTCCAGCCCATAGACTATTATTCAAAAATATCTGGTTTGATCATTGTAAACCTCCGTGTTTAGTACAATGAATGGATAGCATTATACTGTAGACAATAATGGGTGGTAATATGGAAAAATAAACTAAATAACATTGAAAATAAAATTAAATCAGTCTGATGATTCCTCTGGCAGTAACTTTAGGTGCGTGCTGCTAACACCAGCAGTGCTGACAAACACGTCTATCAGATAATTTTACACAATAAAATAAAAGGTGACATCATGTAGCAGGGTATCACGTAAGTCTAAATAAACCGTTTTAAAAATGTACGTTTATTGTTAAGTTAAATTAGTTTAATTTTCTTCTCAAATCTAGTGTCCGTCCATTGACAATAATGCAGGCAGAAAGTCCTTTACGCTACTAATCGGAGCTGGATGTGACGATACACAGACTGTGATAAAGGCCTATAACTATGGTAACTTTTCATTAGGTCAACTAAGGAGAATTTAAGAGCTTTACAGCCTGGATGAATTAAGGACACAGCTATGACTTTTTCTTCTGTGTAGATATATAAACGTTAACTTTATATAATATTAGTTAAATAATTAAAAGCCTTGGAATATATAATATTAATATTGCAGTATATTACAACAAATATTATTGTTTGTTTCTGCCCTTTATTAATTAATAAATGTATTTATTTATTCAAATTTAAAGGACTTACCCCAGCAAAACATTAATGGGGAAACATGTGGCTGTCAGAGTCTGTTCTGTTAATTGTGTTCACTTTCTGTTTGCTCATTTTCCTTTGATCCGGTTTTATCATGTGTTTCATTGGTTCATCTTATGCATCTGTCCCTCGTCAATTAACTCATCAGCTCCTTTATTTGCCTTCATGTATTTAAGCCCTCAGTTTCAGTCGGTTCCTTGTCTTGGATTGTTTAATGTTTTACGTCTATGTTAAGTGGTTGTGTTTGCCTGATTCTTCTGAGTTCTCTTGTTATACTTGAGTATTATATTAAAGACTGTCATTATAGTATTATTATCGTTGTGTGCTTCTCTACAGCCACCCTCCATGACAGAATCCAAGACCAAAACTGATACAAAAACCATGGACATTCTCCTTACTCCTATTGACCCAGCTGATCTACTTCTCTCTCTGTCACAAGATACCCGGCTGATCGAAGAATATGTGGAAGAGTTCCTTGAGCTCGCTCATCTGATGCCCTGGAACGATGGTACACTGAAGTCCATTTTCTGGGCTGGACTAGACGATCATCTACAGTGCATCCGGAAAGTATTCACAACACTTCACTTTTTCCACATTTTGTTATGTTACAGCCTTATTCCAAAATGGATTTAATTAATTTTCCTCAATTCTACAAACAATACCCCATAATGACAATGTGAAAGTAGTTTGTTTGAAATCTTTATAAATGTATTAAAAATAAACAAAATGAATGTACATAAGTATTCACAGTCTTTGTCATGACACTCAAAATTGAGCTCAGGTGCATCCTGTTTCCACTGATCATCCTTGAGATTATCCTTGAGTCATGAAGTCCAAGGAATTGTCTGTAGACCTCCGAGACAGGATTGTATTGAGGCACAGATCTGGGGAAGGGTACAGAAAACTTTCTTCAGCATTGAAGGTCCCACTGAGCACATTTATGGATGAATACTTCATCCATAAATACATGTGATTTTTTTACATGTGATTTTTTTCCCGTTTTTTTATTTTTTAATACATTTGCAATGATTTCAAACAAACTTCTTTCACATTGACATTAAAGGGTATTGTTTGTAGAATTGAGGAAAAAAAATTATGAATTTAATCCATTTTGGAATAAGGCTGTAACATAACAAAATGTGGAAGAAGTGAAGCGCTGTGAATACTTTCCGGATGCACTGTATTTCGTCAGGTACCTGCAACAGCCACAACTTGCTCTCCTGAGTATTGCCCTATATATTGAGTATGTGCTGAAGTTGAAGTTGAAGTTGAAGTTTATTCGTCATTACACATGTACAAGTACAGTATAACGAAATGAAGTTTGGAGCAAGCCTCCGGGCCGCAGCCGATTATTCAGGCGCCGCCCTACGCTCTCCAGAAATACAAGAATGCAATTTAGCAAGCATTACATAGCAAACACAACAAAACATAAACATAAACATAAACATGACACAGTACACGTGGTCACGTGATGGGATTTTTTGTATGGAGTGGGAGAGGAGATAGATAAACAGGCAGACGGTTGGAGGGGGTGGGATCGGGTAGGTTGTGTATGGTGCGAGTGAGTCTGAGATTGTGTTGTGTGAGAATGTTAGCCATAACTTCAGATGTTTTCGAGTTCAGTTCTATGGTTTGTCCTTGAAGGGAGATAAGGCAGTGCACAGGGAAAGATAGCAGACAGCAGACAGCTGCCCGGCTGACCTCCCAACCGAGAGATAGGGACCAAGTGAGGTTCGTTGGGCTAGTTGATTAGGTCAGGCAAATACAATTTATTATTTTTTAATCCATTTGATGATCTTCGGTAATTTGTCCGGATCATAATCAATCAATCAGATCTGGTCCTCAGCATTCGCGTCCGGTCTGTGCAGTTTCCCTAGACATTACGTCCAGCCTCATGGCCAGACCGGTTACAGTCCGTAAAAGTTCACCGATCTGACCCCCGATAGAGCCCACTCTACCCTGCGTATCCGCAGTCCGGACTGCGTTATTACGGTTCAGTTCCTCAATTCCTATCACTTTCTGATCTAATTCCTTCAAACGGTCACACATAACCCGAAGCATTCTTTAATTTCCACAGACAGCGGCTGGGTGAATTTGCTTGCAGCTGTCTTACCAATCTTCCGATAGGTCAGGGCAATCCCAAAGCCAAAGAATAGGAACCCCGCCATCAATAATCCAATCATGTATAAATCTTCCGCATCCTCCACGGACAGAGCCTCCAGGCACAGGACTTGCCAGTTGTTCCATGCGTCCCTCACGTACCCTGCGGCAAAGGTCCCGTCCGGGCAGGTGGGTTCTCCCGGAGCACCCTTCCTTAGTGAGAAAATCTTGTCGATTGCGCTGATTGACCAGTTAATCAATTCCATTTCAGTATTTTCAAGAGTCCAGCAGAGCAGCAGTCAGAGAAGAGAAGAGACGAAACACTAGACAAAACAAAACAGCGCGAGAGCCAGCAGGGAACAGAGAGAAAACACGTCTGCACGGATAGAAGGACAGAAAGGAATGGCTGTGGCTGAGTGGTTCTTCCCTCACTGTTGGCGAGGTGGATGAAGACGCCATTACTTTGCCATTACCACAGTCCACACAGTCCGTACCAGTGAGAGAAATTCCAGAGTGCGTTCCAGGGAGAGAAATTTCCACATCCATTCCAGTAAGAAAAATTCCAGTGTCCGTTCCAGTGAGAGAATTCCCCTCGAGTCTGTTCCAGTGAGAGAAATCCCGAGTCTGGAGGACGCTGTACCCGAGCACGCTCTTGTCCAAGTCCATTCCAGTGTTGGCCCCTGAATCTGCTCCAGCCCCTGAGATGTGTTGTGGCTCCAGAGTCTGCTACAGTTCACAACTCCATAGCTCCTCCCAAGAAAATTTGGGGTTGGTTATACGTCCTCGGCCATAGTGGCTGAGCCAAGCTCCCATGGCAAATCCACAGAGGCCGGTCCTCCCTGGCTCCCTGAACTGCGGCTCCTCCCTGGCTCCCTGCACTGCCGGTACCTCCCTGGCCCCCTGAGCTGCCTGCACCTCTCTGGCTCCCTGAACTGCCTGCACCTCCCTGGCTCCCTCCACTGCTGGTACCTCCCTGGCCCCCTGAACTGCTTGCACCTCATTGGCTCCCTGAGCTACCGGCACCTCCATGGCTTTGAAAGCAAGTGGGCCCCCTAATGGGGGCATAGTTTACTTTGCATAGTTTGCATGTAGGGAGGACCGGCACTGCTTGTACATATAATTTGTTTACTCTGACACCATGCTTTGTTTGTGTTAAGATGATGAGGTTTACAAGGAGGCTCTGGATGCATGCAGAATATACTTGAACATAAGGATTTAATAAATACTTTTCAGATATGAAACATGAGTGCTAACTCTTTAGCAGCAAGTACACAACCAAAACCTTCTAGAACTTAATTTGCTTAAACTCTTGTCAACTGTATTGACAAGAGAAACAAAGCAAACGTTGTCTCTGATGTGATTGGTTCACAGCCACACATGAGAATGCAACATGCAGTGTTCCCATACTGTCAGGTACTGATGCAGCATATCATTCCTTATTCAGAGAACCAAGCTTACATATGTAATCGAATCATGTTTCCCCTTGACATTCCTTGATTGTTTTTTCACTTGTCTTGTTATTCAACTGTGTATGTAAACTCAAAATGACATACTGTTTAGTAGATAATATGGTTTGAAACTTCACACAATTAAAAGAAACATGTTCTATATAGTATGAATGTGTGTAGCATGAATGAAATTCAGACATACTAGATCCACTCCTAATATTAGACTTCCTGGCTATAATCAAGTGGAACATGCTCCAAAAATAAAATATAAGAGAGAGGCATCTTTTTTATTGTCCAAAAGTACTCTAGATATTTCTTTCACAGCAATAAGGAATCTTTTAATTCTTGTCCTGGAATATCAAATAAAAAGTACCTTTCCTTCTAATCTCTTGCAAACATTACATAAACCCAGTGAACTGCTACAGCGGAATATTTTTTTTTACAAACAACAATTCGATTTTTTTATCTATTTAACCATATAACTAAGGTATAACATAAAACTCTAATATACACTCACCTAAAGGATTATTAGGAACACCATACTAATACTGTGTTTGACCCCCTTTCGCTTTCAGAACTGTCTTGATTCTACGTGGCATTGATTCAACAAGGTGCTGAAAGCATTCTTTAGAAATGTTGGCCCATATTGATAGGATATCATCTTGCAGTTGATGGAGATTTATGGGATGCACATCCAGGGCACGAAGCTCCCGTTCCACCACATCCCAAAGATGCTCTATTGGGTTGAGATCTGGTGACTGTGGGGGCCATTTTAGTACAGTGAACTCATTGTCATGTTCAAGAAACCAATTTGAAATGATTCAAGCTTTGTGACATGGTGCATTATCCTGCTGGAAGTAGCCATCAGAGAATGGGTACATGGTGGTCATAAAGGGATGGACATGGTCAGAAACAATGCTCAGGTAGGCCGTGGCATTTAAACGATGCCCAATTGGCACTAAGGGGCCTAAAGTGTGCCAAGAAAACATCCCCCACACCATTACACCACCACCACCAGCCTGCACAGTGGTAACAAGGCATGATGGATCCATGTTCTCATTCTGTTTACGCCAAATTCTGACTCTACCATCTGAATGTCTCAACAGAAATCGAGACTCATCAGACCAGGCAACATTTTTCCAGTCTTCAACTGTCCAATTTTGGTGAGCTTGTGCAAATTGTAGCCTCTTTTTCCTATTTGTAGTGGAGATGAGTGGTACCCAGTGGGGTCTTCTGCTGTTGTAGCGCATCCGCCTCAAGGTTGTGCGTGTTGTGGCTTCACAAATGCTTTGCTGCATACCTCGGTTGTAACGAGTGGTTATTTCAGTCAAAGTTGCTCTTGAATCAGTCGGCCCATTCTCCTCTGAACTCTAGCATCAACAAGGCATTTTCACCCACAGGACTGCCGCATACTGGATGTTTTTCCCTTTTCACACCATTCTTTGTAAACCCTAGAAATGGTTGTGCGTGAAAATCCCAGTAACTGGGCAGATTGTGAAATACTCAGACCAGCCCGTCTAGCACCAACAACCATGCCACGCTCAAAATTGCTTAAATCACCTTTCTTTCCCATTCTGACATTCAGTTTAGAATTCAGGAGATTGTCTTGACCAGGACCACACCACTAAATGCATTGAAGCAACTGCCATGTGATTGGTTGATTAGATAATTGCATTAATGAGAAATTGAACAGGTGTTCCTAATAATCCTTTAGGTGAGTGTACAACAATATCACTAAGGAAGCACACACACACACACACACACACACACACACACACACACACACACACACACACACACACACACACACACACACACACACACACACACACACACTTACTTACTTACTTACTTACTTACTTACTTACTTACTTACCCTGCAAGAAAACAGACCCTCCAGAGCCCTGAATGAAGAGACATACGAATTTCAGTGCTTTGATTGAGAGGTAGGATGACCCCCTCTTCCAGGTAGAGCCAGTAGTCGGTGCTGACGGCAATACCCAGCAGACCCAGACTACACACAGCAAACACACTGCTGAGGAGTGTCAGTGCCTTTCTACCACACAAACTCATCTTTCACATCAGCAGATGGTGCAAGCTGCAGAAAACAGGAGCTGTAGTGAGAGAGGAAAATCCTTAAATAAGCTTAAATAACTTAATCTTCTATTTAACATCCAAATAGCTTTTTTTTAAAAGACCCCCTGTGATGAAAATCAAGTTTTTAATGTTGTTTATATGTCTATGTGGTGTATTTAATATGCTTTAAGACAAACCATGTGCAAATTCACACAACTTAACTCTTCACAACGCAGCTCATAACATTAACAAGACCGGCATTATTCTTTGCATCAAGCATGTTTCTGCAGTTTTATGCACAGAATCAGTTAAACAGGGTGTCGTCTATCAGTCCATCACACACACACACACATGGCCAGCTGAATTCCAATGATGTATCAGGTGGGTATATATTTGATTAGTATACCACGGCAGCCTTTATGTGAAGACCAAAGAGTGTAAAGACCAGCGAGTCTACCTGTACGAGATCACAGAGAAAGGACACAGACAAGGCACTTAAGTATTGCTTTTTTTCCTTCCTCTTTTCTACAACTTGTTCTTATCTGTATGTTTTTGTGACCTGGTTTTACTATGTGCTTCCAAATCCCTACTATTACTAACTCGTAAATCACGTCACACGTTGGAGGCAGCGCAATCCTAACAACCTCCATACTTTCCCTATGTTCTCTAGTATATTATTTTATTTTCCTATTGGTCTCTGGAATAAACAAAGCAGACTCATTCAGTCATTCAGGTCTCAATCTCATGGCCCTGACTGAGACCTGGATCAGACCAGAGGACACTGCCACACATGCAGCCCTCTCCACAAATTTTAATTTTTACACAAATCCTTTGTCTGAATGGGAGTGGTGGGGATACTGGTCTGCTCATCTCCAATGAATGGAAATGTAATCCTTTACCATCTCTGTGTGACATTAGCTCTGAATCGAATGCAATACTATTACCAGCCCTATTAAAATCCATTTTGTAGATGTTTATCATCTCAAGGTCAGGTAATAGGGCTGCGCGATTAATTGAAATTAAACTGCACGCTAAATGTGATAACGCACATCATTCCATCATACTATTGCTGTAGCTGAATAAACAGAATATTAAGAAACTTTGATTGATTAAACATGACTAATAAACACATGACTACGACAATATATGGTGTAGGCTATTTGAGCTCTTCAAGCCTTCTCGGGTATTTTCATGATAATAAAGTATATTTATACTTCAATGCTAATCGACATAGCCTTTATCACTGTATAGAATACTATGAAATAATATGTTGTGTTCCTTATTCTGTGTAAGAAGCCACATCATCTCACAGAAGGATGCTCAACTGTTGTTGAGCAAATGAGTTTGGAGTAAAAACATGTTATTAAATGTTGTCCTTTGTTGGACGAGAGATTCATTAATGCTTCTCATGTTTAGAAAAATGTTTGATGCATGTTACAAATACATGTTATAAGTGACTCAAATTCACAGTGCTTTCAGATTGAGCAGCATTTACTACTGATCACAGAGCCGTGCTTTATTGACAAGCTGCTCCCTCCTCTCTTTCTTCTAAGCTAATGTCTCTACTGCTAAAATGACATAATACCACAACAAAACGAACAATTCTTCTGACTCTCGCACACTTTTCAAAACCTAACAAACCTTTTCTTAATTTGCTCACAATTTATGTGCTCACATTATATGGCAGATTATTGAGCTGTGACTTTACTGCTCACACTATATGTGTGAAATATGCATGAACACTGTGCCGTGTTGCGCCGATAGGCCATGATATTGTGTAGGATAATAATTGCTAGGATAATAAAAGATTAGATAGATTAGCTTACTCATAATTGAAAATTAATTAACATTTAGGTCTATTATACAGTGATTTTTATAAAATTATTAACAGTCTATAATGTCTGAACACTGAAATAATCAGTCATCAATTAAAATTAAGAGTAGCTTTATTTAAAAAGCAACTTGTTTAAACACAAAATACTTCTCTTCTAATTTTTTTACTACATACATGTGGGCCACAAGAGAAATATTAAGAAAATAAATTAAGATTAAGCCTGTTATCAGCATATGTTGAAGTAGATTTATCTCTCATTGTCTCTGAGAGAATATACATAATTGATTGGCAACAGTACAGGTAAGGTCAACACACAGGTAGGCAAGGCAAGAAAGGCAAGAAAGGCAAGAAAGGCAAGAAAGGCAAGAAAGGCAAGAAAGGCAAGAAAGGCAAGAAAGGCAAGAAAGGCAAGAAAGGCAAGAAAGGCAAGAAAGGCAAGAAACCAGGGAAACGCTCAGAAATGCAGTGTAACACTAAACAAGACTTCACAGTGAATGACAGTGAACATGGTTTATATAGGCTGAGGAAATTAGGTAAATGAGACACAGGTGTAAACAATGAGTGCTGATGAGTCCGGGCAAAGGATTATGGGAAATGTAGTCACTGATGTAGTCATGTATGTATATATAATCTCACGGTTTGGTTCGATTACGATTATCATGCCATCGATTCGGTTCAATTCGATATCATGAATGCATCACAATACAATTTTGTCAGTCAGTTATATGAACTGAACCTTTAATTTTACCTGCTCAAAGAAAACACGCTTCTTGAATGTATCAAACAAAACTCAAGTCTGGGCACAGAAGACAACAGGAGCATTTAGAACATATACACAAAATATTAAAACCCACATCAGGAGGTGGTCTGGGCCGCATTACAGTCAAAAAGTCTAAATACATCTGTTTGTTGAAACCACATATGTCAATTTTACTCATCCCAACAATGCTAAGACAATTAACATGTGAGAGAGCGTTATAGGCTATGTCATGTTATAGTCAGATATGACAGCACAACTTCAGCACACATCACCACAGACGAGTATCTCTTCATCAAGACAACGCACAAACTTCGTTCATAAAATAGAGCACTCAGATAGCTCTCGAGGGGGTTGCCTGTAGTGAGCCAATCCGGCTTGCGAGCCCTGTGGTTCTGGTCCCGCGCCTGTTGAGGCAGCTCGGTGGCTTAGATCATAGGGCTCGCAGATGAGTCTAACAGTTCCGATGTTCTCCCTTCCTGTGCGGAAGCCTGCGCTGCGGCTTCTTCCCCTGGGGTGGTGAACCAGATGCTTGAGCTGTCTGATTCCGAGGAATTAGACATGCACAGCATCGAGGGAGTGAAGTAGTAAAAAAAAAAAAAAAAAGAGCGTGATCTCGAGGGATGAAAGCCAAATATATTGTGAACGGATCGAACCTCGCGTTTGCTGAGGCAGCGTGTAGATGACGAGTCTGTATAAATAAATATTACAACAGTATCGTCTGGTGATTATGGCTGCATTTAATTCTGAGGAATAAAAATGAAATATTATCCGACTTTGAGAAATTAGATATATTTATTCAGCCTATCATTCAGACCATGTTCACTTGTTGGGTGATTATGGTGGCATTTAATTCTGAGGAATTAAAGGGGATATTATCTGACTTTGAGGAGTTAGATATTATCAGCCCATCTTCCAAAGCGTGTTCACTTGTCTGCATATTCATCTAAGATGGGAGCATGACATGCACGAGCAGTTTCCTGAGGGGGCTGCTTTCGTGCATTGTGAGGTTTCGCTCCTCCACGGAGCCCTCAGAGAATGTTGTTCTTGCTGCCTCGTGTGCTGCATTTCAGCAATTTCGTAGTGTCCGCCCAAAGTCGTTGCGGCCCTGTCGAGTTGCTAACTTAGATGAGGCTCCTGTTGGCCAGCCCCCCTCTCGGGTAGGAGCGATCAAGGTCGCCTTCTCCATGGAGCTCTTTGGAAGTCGATGTTGTGATCCCGCCGTCCATGACGCTCAGGCCACATCGATTTCCAGCGAACGCACACTGCTCCATCCGCCTCTAGAGAGACCTGTGGCTGGGCAGTGAACGCGTCCGCACACACCGAAAATCTTTCTCATCTACCCCCTGCTGGTCAGCCGCTTCAGGGGGTTGGGAATGAGGCTCGGTTGACACCCGAGGCCAGCCTTGAGAGGTTGGTTCCCTTCGCAGATTATCTCGGCGCATGGTCATGCCTCCGAATATATCTACGTGGGCCCTGCGACTGTAGAAAAGGGATACAGACTGCAGTTCGGTTACTCTTCTCTGAAGTTTAATGGGGTGGTCTGGACTGTGGTGGTCCCAGAGCAGGTGCGGGTTATGGAACAGGAAGTTCACTCCCTGTTGGTAAGGAGGCCATACAGCGTGTTCCTCTGCCAGACAGGGATTCCGGATTCTACCGGATGCAAGATGCTCACAATTCCAGCCATCGTGAGTCAGATTCAGTTCGAGGACTGGTTTGTCACGATAGATCTAAAGATGCATACTTCCATGTATTCATCCTTCCATGTCACAGGAAGTTCCTGAGGTTCGCTTTCGGGGGCGACGCGTACCAATATCGGGTTCTTCCTCTTGGCCTAGCTCTTTTTCCCAGGGCATCCGTTTACTGAATTCTATCGGCGACTGGCTCATATTGGCCCAGTCTCGAGGAATGTCAGTTCGGCATTGAGGTGTCGTTCTGGCCCATATTCGGTGCTTGGGGCTGAGACTTAACGCCTTCCCAGAGAACCCTGTTCCAGGGAGTTGTATGGGACTCGACAACGATGAGAGTACAATTATCCCCTACATGTATCGAGTCCGTACAGGTGATGGTCTCCAGAGCAAAATTAGGCCGCAGCCTCACTGTGAAGCAGTTCCAGAGACTGCTGGGAATGAAACTGTCGTCTCTCAGAGTGATGTATATCCCAGGGGACCAAAACCAGGGAGCAGACGTCCTGTGGAGGCAGGGGCTGAGGCCCGGGGAGTGGCGACTTTACCCAGAGGTGGTGAAGGCCATATGCGAGAGGTGCGGCCCAGTGAAAGTGGATCTATTCGTGTCTCGAGAGAGACGTCCCACTGCCCGCTGTGGTTTTCCCTCACGCATCCAGCCCCACTGGGGTTGGATGCCATGATGCAGACGTGGCCGAGGCTGCATCTGTATGCATTTTCCCCAATCGATCTGCTTCCGGGAGTCTTGGAGTGGGTCCGCCAGGAAGGGATCAGCCTACTTCTAGTGGCACCTTGCTGGCCGACTCGAGTATGGTTCTCGGACATTGTAGCACTGGTAGACGGCCTCCTGTGGCAGGTCCCTCTGAGGAGGGATCTGCTGTCTCAGGCAGGGGGCAAAATATTCCACCCCCCGCCGGAGCTGTGGAAGCTCTGGGTCTGGCCCTTGAGGGGGCCCGGTACCTAGAGACTGGCCTGTCAGCAGGGGCTGTCGAGACCATACTCAGCTCCAGGGCTCTTTCCACCAGAAGACTATACAGCCTGAAGTGGAATGTCTTTTCCACTTGGTGTAGAGATCGTGAGGTGGACCCAGTTAACTGCCCATTGGCTTCAGTGCTGGTGTTCCTCCAAGAACGTTTCTCCGCTGGTCTTACCCCATCCATGCTTAAGGTGTATGTGGCTGCCAATAGGGCTTTCCACTCGCTTATAGGTGATGGGCCATTGGGGAGGCACCATCTGGTTGTACGTTTCCTCCGTGGGGCTCATAGGATGAGGCCCGTGACTCGCTCCAGTGTCCCAACCTGGGACCTGGAGGTGTTACTTGAAGGGTTAGGCCCCCTTTGAGCCACTGGAGTCGGCTGAGGCAAAGAACCTGACCATGAAGGTGGCCTTTCTCCTCGCTATCACCTCTCTGAGGAGAGTGGGGGACCTTCAGGCCTTGGCTGTTACGCCAACTTGCCTGGAGTTTGCCCCCGGCAGAGTTAAGGCCATCTTACATCCCAGACCAGGCTACGTGCCCAAGGTGCCATCTAATGTGGCACGGTCAGTGGTTCTTCAGGCCTTTCATCCTCCACCTCACGTGATGGCAGAAGAGGGAAGACTTCACCTGCTCCACCTGGTCAGAGCTCTAAGAATTTACTTGGAGAATTCTTCCCAGTGGAGGAAGTCAGACCCGTTGTTGGTGTGCTTTGGTTCACCCAAGAAGGGGCTGCCTGCATTGAAACAGACAATCAGCAATTGGATTGTCCAGGCTATAGCCACGGCTTATCAGGTGCGCAATTTGCCTTCACTGATGGCCGTGAGGGCTCATTCCACCAGGGGCATGGCCTCCTCGGTGGCACTCCTTTCTGGCGTCTCACTTCAGGAGATTTGCGAGGCGGCCGGGTGGGCCACCCCGCACACCTTCAAAAGATTCTACAGTCTGCAACTCCCCGTGATGCCTGGTGCCAGGGTGCTCATGTCCTAAGTGTGCCTGGTCTTCCAGCTTCACACTAGGACGGGCGTGATTATGGTGTGGCATAGTGGGTAGTTCATTCCCAGAGTGTCGTCACTCGATGATGCAGTGCGAGTTCCCTCAAAGGGGAATGTCTCGGGTTACGACTGTAACCGTTGTTCTCTGAGAAGGGAACGAGACACTGTGTCTCGTCACCACACCTACCACGGGCAGAGCGCTCTCTTCATCGCAAATAAGCTAATGTGTTTGTGTGCCAGCGTCCCCTTTGTAGCTTCCGCTTATGCCGTCATCTACTACGTCATGACGCAGCACCAATCAGGGTTGGATAGATTTCATTCATGCTTCAGACGCGCAACGCTGAGGGCGTTCCCAGAGTTCCCTTCTCGGGGAACAAGGGTTACAGTCGTAACCCGAGACAGTTTCTTGCCAAGGAAAGACACGTGCTCGGAGAGACTTACCGTGGAAATACACATTTGGGGGTTGTCCAATAGGCACCTAGCCTAACACGAGGGCTGACCAACAGGGCATGCACTCTGGTGTCAGCGTCAACAGTGCTGGAGGAACTCATCATCATGGCTTCCTCAATAAAACCCTCTCCGGTGTGATGACTCCGATCTTTGAATATTCCGATCTAATATGACTTCTGACCTGTAATGTTGCCAGAATCATAATCATACACTGTCTGTTCGTTGGCCAGAGGAGAACTGGCACCCCGACTGAGCCTGGTTTCTCCCAAGGTTTTTTTTTTATCCATAATGCCACCTGATGGAGTTTTGGTTCCTTGCCACTATCGCCTTTGGCTTGGCCTGCTCAGTTGAGGACACTAAATATTCAACTAAATATTCAAATAAATTTTCAACTAAATTACTGATCTGCCTGCATTGTCACTATATGATAATTGAACTGAGCTGGATGACATCACCATTTTCTCCAGAGCGGCTGTACAGCTGAATCAAATTCTGTTGCATTATTTTCCTGTTTAATACTGTGAAGCTGCTTTGAAACAATCGGCATTGTAAAAAGCGCTATATAAATAAAGGTGACTTGACTTACTGAGAAACTCACCTGAGTGAAATAGCGCACACATCCAGTCCATGGAGTGGAATGGCGCAGCAAGCAAAGACACCTGAGCCTGTCCAGTTACTGGCCATTTGGAGCGAGTACACGAGAGGACACTGGATCTACACAGAGATTATAGAATCTCTGTTGGGTGTTGCCCAGCCTGCAGCTCTACAAATGTCTGTTAGCGAGGTGCCATGCGCTAAAGCCCAAGAGGAGGCTACACTCCTAGTAGAGTGCGCCTTAACCCCTAGGGGGCGCTGGGGTCCTTTCCTTTCTCATGACTCATCCACGAGCACTGAATGAATTAAATATATTATTCTGTACATTTATTTTGTCATGTCAATTAATTTGTAAATGAAACAAAATAAATTGTTCTATACATTTTACTTGCAGTACAATGTAAGTAAACAGTATTTTTACAACTATTTACAAGATAAGTTATGTTTAAAGTGTTAGTTCAAACAAAAATTTAAATTATGTCATTAATTACTTACCCTCATGTCGTTCGACACCCGTAATACCTTTGTTCATCTTCAGGAACACAAATTGAGATATTTTTGTTGAAATCCGATGGCTCAGAAAAGCCTTAATTGGCAGCAATGACATTTCCTATCTCAAGACCCATAAAAGGTACTAAAGACATCGTTAAAAAGTCCATCTCACTACAGTGGTTCTACAATAATTTTATGAAGCGACGAGAATAGTTTTGTGCGCAAAAAAAAAAAAAAAAAATCAAAATAACTTTATTCAACTTTGTTCTGGGCCTCTGACGTGAACTCACGAAGCACCACGATGCATGAGAATATTTCTGAACCATTGGATTTCATCAAAAATATCTTAATTTGTGTTCCGAAGATGAACACAGAATTAAAATTTTTGGGTGAACTAACCCTTTAAGATAAGAAAAACAAAATCGAAATTAACAGTACATAAAACAGATTGGAAGAAACTGTTTTCTATAGACTTTATATTAAGCTGAGCAGGGAGACCCTGGATGGGCTGCACAATAGAGACCCTGGTAAGGTCTCTGCCAGTGGGACATCATCTGGGATCAGTGCATATTTCCACTGTCTACCAATAGGTTTTCAGGGCTGCCATGACGCTAAGACGTTATTCAGAAGAATAAATGAAATTAACTTATGAGCTACACTCTGCAGGACAGCAGCAGGACAATGTTATCTATCCCTGATCTAGAAGACATATTTTTAGTGTTTCTATTATATACTGTTCATATATATTTTTTTAAATAATATCTAATATCAAAATCTAATATCCATGTGTAAAAAGTCAGTTTTTCATAAATGTACAATATCTGCCTCTGAGATTAAGTGATGAAATCTAACGTACTTCAAATTTATACTTAAATGCAGAGTAAATGTATTTAGTTACATTCCACCACTGGTTATTTTGGAAAATGAAATTTATTGTCATTATGCATGTTTACATTTCATGGGAAAAGAAGTACGCATTTGCAGGCTGCATTTTTGAAGGACCCTTCCGGCATGAAACTCGCTATGTTTACGATCATAGACTCAGCGGAGCTTACTTAAGAGCTCGCAATGAACCCCTGGATGGAGGAGCCTTTTCCTCCAAAACCTCCATCCCCTTGTAATTCACAATTTAGGCATTATGGCCTGCCTCCACACAATGCCTATTCAACAACTCCGTGACCTGACGCAGAAGGCCTTTAACCCCCATGGGTTGGTGGTTGCGTCAGCGCGACAGTTTCTTATCAGTGTGATAGAGACTCAAAATACTTTGTTGATTTTTGGTCATACAGATCAGTGTTATACATCTTTCGAAACTGTTTATTTGTGTACACTCACAATAACGACAAAAAAAGGTTGCACTTTCTGCTATTTCAGTCTCTGTGAACTTTTTTCTGAAATGCATTTGCAAGGCACGGAACCTGTAAACGCTCCCATCACCTCAAAACAAACATCAAGCTTCATCATTCCTCTGCTTTTCATCAAGTTTGGAAGACGCGCTGTGAGTTTATCTTGGATTTACCTCAGAAGAAGAAGAATGCGATTGATAGCAGAGCTAAGTAATTTATTCTCATTTACATTTGTTAACATATTGTTACATGTAACGTTAGAATGTTTAGACAATGTTTATTGTGAAATACAGTGTTCGTGAATATCTGCCCAAATGTATATGTTTATATTGTGCTAACCAACGTTTCAGAGTAATGGTCTCTGTAAGTGTTGTGAGTTTGAGTCACAGCAAAACACGCTTACTTCATAACGTCATAAATGTTTGAAATAATTTCAATTTGGGATCTGAAGTGGCACAGAATAACAGAATGAGGCAGACATTATATTATTTTGAAGTATACTATATACTTTATTCTTATGAAAATACCAGAGATGGCTTGAAGATAAACCATATACTCACACAGTTGTGTTTATTGTCTTCATATTTAATAAGTCAAAGCATTTCTATCTTCTTTTTATTCAGTTACAGCGATAGGGATATCCTGGAAAGTCATGTTATTTTACTTCTGTGAGGCATATTTGGACTTTTTGCGCAAGGGCGCCCTCCAGCTTCCAGTATGAATTAAACATACATTAAACCTGCATTTTTCAACAAAAATAAATGTTTTCTCAAAACTACAAACTTTTACATAGATGCGGCTCACATATTATTGCAGCAGAGTTTGTGCTGAATACAGTGTAATCAGACTTTAGCCATGAAAATGCTATAAGTAACATAAATAAGCACAAATATCAGGGCATGTCAAAACACTTCCAGGTCCCAGAAAACAGGCCAGAATCCAAAGCTGGCTCCAGAAGACACCCATCATTGCCACAATGCTTTTCTACAATAGCTCCTAGCCAGCATAGGATGAAAACTTTTAAAGTTGATGAAATGTTTGCTCACAGAGAAGAAAGAGACTGCATTAGTAAATATTGAATTTCACTGAATGAAAATCTTGAATGGATGTGTAAGCGTCATATCAACAGACTGTGTGTGGCTTATTTGAAATGTGTAGTTTGTTTGTTTATGATCTGTTTGAATTGTCACTGCTGCACATTGGTTTCCATGACACATGACTTGTTACAGGAAATGGTAGGGTATGTGTTTGTTTTCTGAGACCTGGGCCCAGTTCAAAAAGATTAATCTGGATCAGAATGATCTGGATATGGAAATCCCATGTTTTTCTACTAGGATCAGGTAATCCATCTTACTTTTGAGCCATTTTTCAAAGCGAAATTTGATTGGATCATTCCCGATACACACCTTTACAGATTACCAAGTGTATTGTGTAATACCATGTTTATTGATTTGGCTCAAGGCAATTTTTGTTTAGTGCTTCAGAATTTCCATTAAGGGAACATAATGACCATCGATGCTCCCTGGTTTTCACAGTGCATTGTGGAACTTTTTAGAGAGCAAACGTTTTAGTGCACTGGAAGGATTTTGCTATTGAGACAATCCTTAAAATGACTGACTCCCTGAATCGGCACCCTGACTACTGAACTAGGGAGCTG